>JADRCH010000263.1:419943-548221 GCA_019843965.1 Rhynchomys soricoides
TAACAACAATAGTGTCTAACAACAATAGTGTGTTTAACAGCAACGAAGTTGTTGAGAAATAAAATAGAAAAAAAAAATCCTCTGAGGAGCTTTAAAAATACCCAGGAATAAACCAAGGAGATGAAAGACCTTCACAATGAAAACTTTAAGTCACTGAAGAAAGAAATTAAGACACTAAAAGATGGAAATGTGCGTCCCCCACTAACAAGTCGTAGCCAATAAAAATACAACTTTAAAAAGGAAACGGTCACTTTTGATCTACACACTCAATGTAACCTTTCATCAAAATTCCAATGACATTATTTACAGAACTAGAAAACAGAATCCTAAAGATGATATTGGGGCAGATAGACCTCAACTAAACAAAGTCATTCTAAGCAGGAAGATCAATGCAGTAGGAATCACTGTATTGGTGTCTGACTTCTGTCACAGAGCCAGTGATAAAGATTGAATGGCACTGGCCCAGAAAGAGATAAGGAGTGAAACGGAATAGAAAGACCCCCAAATAAATACACACTGCTACAGTTACATAATTTTTGAGAAAGGTACCCAAAGAAGCATAGGACAAAGGCATTTCAACAAATGGTACGGAGGAAACTGGGTATTCATATGTAGAAGGATGAAAATAAATTAACCTAAAGAAAATACAGGTAAAACCAGCTCATTCATGATCTAGACATACAGAGCTCTCTACAAAGAACTTTGATTGTACAGGAACTAGCACTTCTTTGATAAGTGGGATTACACGACATTGAAGGCTCCCGAGGAAACAATCACCAGAGTGAAGAGTCAGCCTACAGTGTAAAAATGTCTTTTTTTTTTTTTTTTTTTAAAGTCATCGGGAGGTTAACATAGAATTTAGAAATGCACACAGAAATAAATCTTGCAGTTAATGAGTTAATGAACTAAACAGACACTTCTCAAAAGGAGTGACACAAATGACCAATATTTGAAAGTGTTCAACATCCTTAGCCATTACGAAATGCAAATTAAAACTAATCTTGAAGGTCTATCTCACTGCACAGTGTCAAGAGGATGTTTGTGAGTTCAAGACCAGCCTGGTCCTCAAATTAAGTACCAGTCCAGCCAGGGCTATGAAGTGAGATGCCATCTTAAAAATAAATAAATAAATAAATAAATAAATAAATAAATAAATAAGCAAGCAAGCAAATGAATGTGGGAAAAAGGAGCCTTTACATACTTCTGGTGAGGTATAAATTAATGAAGCTACTACGGATATCCATATTGATATATGAAGTTTTCTAGAGTACCAGAAGTAGCAGTTCCTATATGAACCAGCTGTATTAGTTACGGCTCTCTAAAGGACAGAACTTAGAGCATGAGTCTATATCAGTTTTTAAAGGGGGGGGGAGAGTAAGGTAAGGAAAGTAGAGGGGGTAAGAGCAAAGTATTAATGACATACTTAAGAAAATGCCATAAAGAAACTTATGCCAGCAAAGTGAAAAGGGAAATAAAAATCACATTTAACAAAATACATGTTCCTTTCAAATATAACTGAAGCTGCTAAAGTCAATGGATTAGTTATTTATCTAGAGCTCGTGCATCCACATCTATAATCTATATCTATCTGGGGGATTGTACTGGCTAGTTTGTGTGTCAACTTAACACAAGCTGGAGTTAGCACAGAAAGGAGCTTCAGTTGAGAAAATGCCTCCATGAGATCCAGCTGTAAGGCATTTTCTCAATTAGTGATCAAGGGGGAGGGCCCCTTGTGGGTGGTACCATCCCTGGGCTGGTAGTCTTGGGTTCTATAAGAAAGCAAGCTGAGCAAGCCAGGAGAAGCAAGCCAGTAAGTAACATCCCTCCATGGCCTCTGCATCAGCTCCTGCTTCCTGACCTGCTTGAGTTCCAGTCCTGACTTCCTTTAGTGATGAACAGCAGCGTGGAAGTGTAAGCTCAATAAACCCTTTCCTCTCCAACTTGCATCTTGGTCATGATGTTTGTGCAGGAATAGAAACCCTGACTAAGACAGGGATTTACTAGACTGACATGCAGGCTGTGGTCAGGCTGGTCTAACAATGGCTGCCCACCAATGGAAGGTCCAGGAGTGTGTACTTGTTTAGTCCACAAGGCAGCATGTCTCAGATGCTCTTCAGGCTCCGCTGGAATCCAGAAGAATTAGGCTCTAATGTCAGTGAAGGAATGGACTTGTCAGCCAGAGTAAGCAGGCAGAGAGCAAGCTTCCTTCTCCCATGTCCTTTAGATAGGCTGCCTGTAAACGGTGTGGTCCAGGTTAAAGGAGGATCTTCCTACCTCAAAGAACCAGATTAGAACTGGATCTTCCCACTTCGGATGATTTAATTAAGAAGAAATCCCTCACAGTTGCCCAGTTGTTTGTGTTTTAGTTGTTTGGTTGTTTTAGTTCATTTCTGATGTAGTCAAGGTGACAACCAGAATAGTCGCCATTGTACCTGAAGGACTGTATATATTCTAATAACGAACTTGCTGAGAACAAAAAGAGGAAAAGGCTCTGCTCCTAATAGTCTCAAAAATGTATTAAAAATCCCAAGGAATAAACCTAACCAACATATCCAACACAATGCATTTATTATTTATTCAGAATAGCTAATAAATGGAAGCTACCTGGATGTTTATCAACAGATGAGTAAAGAACAAAATCAAAGTTTCTTCAGATGTAAAGGAAAATCATGACCTTTGCAGGTACATGGATGAAGGTCATTATGTTAAGTAAAATCAGCTAGACTCAGCACATTTTCAAGCCACACATACCTGATTAACTCAAGTTCCATCACTGTCTTAGTTTGGGTTTTACTGCTGTGAGCAGACACCAGGACCAAGGCAACTCTTTATAAGGACAACATTTAGTTGGGGCTGGCTTACAGGTTCAGAGGTTCAGTCCATCATCATCAAGGCAGGAACATGGCAGCATGCAGGCCGGCATGGTGTAGGAGGAGCTGAGAGTTCTACATCTTCATCTGAAGGCTGCTAGCAGAATACTGGCTCCAAGGCAGCTAGGATGAGGGTCTTATAGCTCACACCTACAGTGACACGCCTACTCCAACAAGGCCACACCTAGTAGTGCCACTCCCTGGGCCGAGCATATACAAACCATGATAATCAGTTGCTAGCATTATATACTGGAACTCAAACCTACTCCAATGGGGTTGTTGCTTAGATTAAGGGAGTTGGCACATGCGGTGCCTGAAAAGTTTAGCTGCAATCCCCATTACCAATGCTATCATTGCCATAAAGGAGAGGACTCGTGGGGGCAAAAGGGAAGAGCTGTAGTTTACAGATAGGACTGGCATGGGTGGGATATCACTAAGAAACCACACTGGAAGACTGTGGGCAGAATGAACCCTTACTGTTTACAACCTGGGGCTTAAAAGTACATGCTCACTATGGGAATGGCGACTCACCTCCGTAATTCCAGGCCAAGGGAGGCTGAGACAGGAGGATCATGATTTGGAGGCCAGCTGAGCTTTGGAGTGACAAAGTGTCTTAAGATGAGAGAAAAAAAGTATAGGTTCTTGAATTTAGATGGTCTAAATTTAAATATAAGGTCCGACACTAGGTATGTGACACTGCCTAGTTTCTCTTTTTTCTTTTTAAAAGATTTATGAGTACACTGTAGCTGTCTTCAGACACACTAGAAGAGAGCATCAGATTCCATTATAGATGGCTGTGAGCCACCTCTGGAAGAGCAGTCAGTGCTCTTAACCACAGAGCCATCTCTCCAGCACAGCCCAGTTTCTTTAAACTATATATGATAAGAGGAAATATTAATATTTACAGTTTACAAAGGGCTTGGGGAAAAGAAATATTGTGACTTTTACAATTACTTTTCTGTTTCTTTGATAAAACATCATGACCAAAGCAACTTATAGAAGGCAGAGTTTATTTTGACTGACAGTTCTGGAGGTCTGAGTCCTTGATAGCAGGGTGAAGGCATCAGGTAGGCATGTCACCTGTAGTGGGTTGCTGAGAGCTCACAGCTTTTTTATTTGTATTATTATTGTTTTTTGTTTGTTTGTTTGTTTTGTTTTGTTTTGAGACAGTTCTCACTACATAGCTCTAGATGGCCTGGAACTGGCAGAGACTCACCTGTCTCTGCCTCCTGAGTGCTGGGGTTAAAGGCTCACACCACTATGCCCAGCAAGAGCTCACATCTTGAAACCACAAATAGAAAGCAGAGAGCAAACTGGAAGTGGCAAGAACATTTTACTCTCAGAGCCAGTGATATACTTCCTTTAGCAAGGCCACACCTCCTAAGCTTTCCCAAACTGCTCCAGTAGATAAGTAAGACAAATCTTAGTATTTAAAAAGTATACTATCAACCAACTAATCCAGCCACGATATAGGCTCTTAACATCACATTTTGAGTCCTGTGATACCTTCAAAGATTAAACAAACAATTGGGGGTTGAAGTGGGCAGGAGGCAGGAGTTACGTCTCCCACCCACGCTCCTTACTTCAGACATTCCCTGTTATATACTTTGGTTTGGGGAAAAAGAAAACCATGAAACAAGCAAACAAATCAGATTTTTAATGTAAAAATTTTTTTCTGGAGAATTTCATACAGGTATACAATGAAACACGAGCATATCAGTCCCCCCTCACCTCCCCCTCCAACTCCAGGTCCCCAACACACCTCCTCCAAAGTTCATGTCTTGATAAGCTTAAGTAGGTCCAGTCTGTGCTGCCCATATGAACATGGGTGTGGGGCTGTCCACTGCACAATGGGAATCATTTGGCTTTTGAAATGTTATATTTCTAATTTTAAATTTCTACAAACCACTTCATTCAATGTTATAGATCTATCAATTTGCTCCAGTGTTTGGATGCCAACTACATAAGTGGTATTGTTGGTTGTTGTGTATATGGTACAAGCTAAGTGATTTTTCTCAGTATCTCTATGAGAATTGCATATACCAACTGTGTAAAAGAATTTCACCCACAGTAGCTACAAAATGCTACTTTCTCCCCTTTAAATAAGATATTAAATTTTAACATCAGGTTGAGCAAATTGACTCTGTTAGTAAACTTAAGGAGTTTGTCGGTATTTTGCTTTCTACACACACTTAATAGAAATTATTCTAAGTTGAGAAAGGTCTTTCTACAAACATAATTCCAAGCCATTATAATAAATATTGTTCATACTTCTAAGAATATATTGCCCATTTTGACTTACAAATGACCTTTTGAAATTGGCATGCATCTAAACAATGGGCAAAACGCCTGATAAACAGATGGGTGTGCCGACCCAGGTGCCAGCAGCCATGACCAGGGGGTGTGGAGTGTTACAGTGGCATGGCCTTGCTACTGCTTACTGTTCCTCGGTAATTAAGTCTATTAAGAACAGAAAACGGAGTCTGAAATCTAGGTTTACTCCGTCTTCAACATGGATTTATATACATTCTGTGTTCAAAGACGCTGGGCATCTGATTAAAAATCAGATTTAAAATCAACCACTGTGCACTAGATGAAGAGTATTTCTTTCTACAGGACAGCTAAGGGGTCGTGGCTGTAGCTCAAGGCCATGAGTTTTATCCCCAGAACTGAGAAAGAAAAGCTATGAAAAGCAAATCTAAGATGTTGGAATACAGTGATGGTTCTGTCTTCTGGTTTCTTCTCTCCATGTCAAATTCAGAACTCAAAATAGGCAGGGATTTCCAAATAATGTCCTTGTGCTAGGCTGCAAACACGTAGGGCTGGTTCTTGCTTCCTGGGATGCTCACCAAATACTCAGTGACTCCCATTCCTTTTCCTTTGGGTTTCTAGCTAGTTATCACAGCACACAAGACTCTGCTTTCATTGTCTTTAGTATTAAACATGCCACACCCTCATTCCCACCTGAACTCCGTAAACCCTTCTCCACCTTATTATTTGGCTGGTGATCAGGCACATCTAATGTACCAGAATGCTACTTACAATCTTTTTTCCTGTTGCCTGCCTTAGTGTCTTAGAGTTAAGGTCCGCAAGGCACGGTCTTTTCTGCTGAGAGAGCTCCTCAGGTTTCACAGTATATTACTAGAATGCGGATCATATGAAATCTCATTCAGTGATCCAGTCTCTCAAGGTCAACAGTAAGTTGTAAAATACACAAGAGCAGTTTAGGTGTATTGGAAACTACCTTAGTCACTGTTCTATTGCTGTGAAGAGACACTATGACCCAGGCAATTCTTAGGAAAGAAAGCATTTTCTGGGGGCATGCTTATCATTTCCGAGGTTTAGTCCACTATTGTCATGGAGAGGAACATGGTAGCACGCATGGTGCTGGAGAAGTTACATCCTTATACATGGGAGGGGAAGGGAGATGGTGAGCCTGGCATGGGTTTTTGAAAACCTCAGAGCCCACCTCCAGTGACACACTTCCTTCAACAAGGCCACACCTCCTAATACTTGTAATCCTTTCAAAGAGCTCTGCTCCCTGATACTAAGCATTCAGATATATGAGCTTATGGGGGTCATTTCTATTCAAACCACCCCTCCAAAAAAACCTCTATATTTATAATATGTAGATATTTGCAATACCTATTTATTCATGTTACTCATTAGTTAGATAGTAGACTACAAGTTTAAACCAGAAGCTGTCTAAAAGCTAAGTTAATTTGGCTTCCCTCCACCCCTAAGTTTTAAAAGTTTATCTGTGCTTCAAAATGTAAATCCTAACAGTGACTACTCAGGATCGACTGTGAGAAATGCTTCTCTAGGTTCGTCACCTGCTTCTCATAAGAGTGTTTACTGATCTAATAACTGAGTTTGGCTTTCTTAAATGTTATTTTCTTTTCAAAGAGGGAAGAGCTCTTAATCAGCTATAAAAGATTGGATTGAGGTTTCTGGTTAAATCCCACTTTCCACATTTTAAAACTATGTTAACTATACAAGCTTGGTTAAGCACATTGCAATTTAACTGCTGAACTCATTAGTTCTAAAGTCATAAGCTTGTATGACAAATATAAGTTGTTTTAGTTACCTAATGATTATTAGCAAGGCTAATAAAGCAATTCTTTGATCTAACACTAGAGTTCCTTCATTAAAACATAATTTTTTATTAATGAGGCCAAAAGAATGTTCTATCAAAACCATGACAAAGTCAAGCTAATGCCAGACTTAGAGAAAATCAACCCTTAGACCCTCAGTCCTTGAATAGAACTGAAATGATGGCTTTTTCTCCTCAGGAATTCTGAATTTGTATTTGTTGTTTATCAACAATTAGGATGTAACAGATGGTGACCTCTGAATTTTTGACACAGCAATATAATTTTAAGAAGACATGCTAGTCATTTATAACTATAAACATTATAATCCCAGTAGGCACTGTAAGAGCTCTTGTAAGAGACAAAATGAGAAGCTCTGGAAGCTGAGGTAACCTCTGGGATTACAACCTTACTCTTCTTAGACAGTAGATGCACAAGCTGTGTAGTAGGGAGGTCTCTGTGCTTCCGTCAACCACAAAATCAGATCAATTTGATGAGTTTTTAACACAGTGGTGACTTGACTTTAAGAAGCTCATGTACAGAACCAGTGCATTTCAAGAAGAGGATGTCTAGGGAATGAAAAGCAATCTGGCAGTGGACCGTTTAGGGAAGCTGGAAATTAGTATGAACTGCCCCATCTCTCCACATCTACAGTTGCAACTAAAGCTCATATGAATCTTTGGTTCTGCCCAAAGCTCATGGTTTATATGTCCCCAGCAGGAGATAAGGAATGAACACACTGTCCACTGCACTTCACACTGCACTGATGACCAACTCAGTGACTTTCTCTCCCTGCAGTGCTCTTAAAATTCCTCTATCCCGCGGTTTTCCCCAAACCATCTTATGATTTAACATACATTGAAGACCAGCATTACTGCCTGCCATTGTGTCTCATGACTGTACTCTAGCACTTAGGAAGCTGAGGCAGAAGACTGTTGTTTGAGGCCAGCCAGGGATAGAGTCCCAAGGCAGCCTGTGTGAGTCCAGATCTAATCTCAAGCAACAATGATGATGACAAAGACCACCACTTAAAAAACTTCTTTTTTTTTATGTGTGTGTGCGTCTGATTGAGTTTATTGGCAAATACACTCCACTCATTTAAAATAGAAAGAAAGAATTGAGAGTTGGAAAGATGCCTCGGTGGCTCTGTAAGCTTACCGCTTGTTGTAGAGGACCTGGGTTCTGTTCCCAGCACCCACATGGCAGCTCAGAAGTGTCTATAACACCAGTTTCAAGGGACCTAGTGCCTCCTTTTGGTCTCTCCAAGTTCCTACATGCAGGTGGAAAACATAAACTCACCCCTGCATCCACATATCCACGAAGCCTGTTTCCTTACAGGAAGCACTTGTCCAATCCCTAATATACCTGTCCAGGTATAGGCTCTTAGTAGTTATCTTTTTATGTGTGTGTGCTGGCCAGTTTTTTGTTAACTTGATATAAGCTAAAAGGGAAACCTCAATAGAGAAAACACCTACATCACGCTGGTCTGTAGGGCACTTTCTTGGTGGATGATTGGTGTAGGGGCTTCTAGCCCACTGTGGATGATGTCATACCTGGGCAAGTGGTCCTGGATTGTATAAGAAAGCAGGTTAAGTATGCCATGAGACTGGCCAGTAAAAAGCATTTTGTGTCTGCTTCAGTTCCTGTCTCCCTGACTTCCCTTTATGATGTAACTGTAAGCTGAAACAAACCCTTTCTCCCCTACAAGCAGCTTTTGGTTATGGTATTTACCACAGCAATAGAAACTCACCTAGGACAGTTTGGTTGTCTACTTCTGCCCCCATAAAACAATCACAGGATAACACTGTATATATTTAATCACCTGCTAGAGTGTAATCACATCATGGTCAAAGATTGGTATATTTTAATCAGTGTAATATGGTAACAGCCAAGAAGAAAGCCTGTAATACAGACTCTATTGAATGAATGAATGATACTAAAAACCACCACCAAACAATCTCTGTGGAGGTATAGATACACATTATGCTATTTTTTGTAAAGCCAAAATTAACCGTATTAATTCTTTAAGGGGTATGGAATTAGTCACCTGACACCTAAGTTTCATATACATCAGCATGCACTTGATCCTTCCGGATCTTTAGCTCAGTTGATACCTCCTGAGAGCTGTCATGAAGCACTGTAAAATCTACCGAAGCAACTTTCTTCCTTGACACTCTCCAGTTCATCTCTCGTTTCTTTTTGCTGAAAGTTAAATATTTGTCTACTGTTTATGTTCTTCACAAAATAGGGCTCCTATCTGCCTTCCCCAGCGCCCTATTCTCCTGAGCCTGTGTAAGGGCCGCGCACATGGTACAAACGTGTCAGCATGAATGCACCGGAGTTTGTGTACATTCATGCTGTCTGTCACATACACGAATGTGCCAACTGTCTACACCCAGGTCTGAAGTTGGAAAGCAATCACTTGCTTTATTCATTCACCAATAAAACAAACAAAAGTTTTTTTGTGTTTTCATTTCATGGTAATATAAGGTTGGTTTGACTTCATACATTAAATATTATTATATCAAATCAAATTAATATTAACTTAAAAGATTAATCTTAAATAAGTCTTACATGGTATGTATTGTGTTAGCACCTGCTTGTCAGAGGAGGACTTGTAGGTGTCGATTCCCTCTGCCTGCCCCATGGGTTCAGTGATCATGTGCAGGTTATCAGGCTTGCTGACTAGCACCTTTATGAGCTAAGGCATCTCACCAGTCCGTAGGATAGACTTTGACACACACATTTTAGACCAGATGGCTCAGTTAGTAAAGGTACTCGCTGCCACTGCCAAGTCTGATGACTCAAGTTCGATCCCCATGACCCACAAGATGAGAGAAAACCAATTCCTGTACACATTTCATGGAACACACCCCTCCACATACACTCCATGAATAATGGAGTGTAACACAAGTTTTATATTTAGTCACTGAACTTTTCTGAGTGAAAATGTATTAATTTTATTTAGCCAATGTAAACTGATGTAACTTCTGTTGAATTCTTTAGCCAATGCTAAAACTACAAAGATAGAAGATGTTTTCAAATTTCAGAACTTTGTGTATGTGAACTAAATTCCAGTTTTGTAAGCACACTCCAAATGAAGTATGTAACTCCAGCATACATATATTTAAGTACTTGTCTATTTTACTAAAAATGTTTTGACTTGTTGAGAATTTAAATAAGAAAAGTTTCCCTTCACATTCCCTAATACCAGGATACTATTGTACCAAATATCAATCTAATTGGATATTCACTTTTTATAATGATGGCTCTTTTACTGATATTTTATATAGATCCTAAGATTTTTGTCAAATTAAGTTCTTAGAATAGACACAATAAAGACTCAGTCTTCACTTTAAAGCTTCATTCTGCAGCTCAGCTGGAAGCTCTTGGGACCCTTTCCTTCCCTAACCCTAACTGAGTGCAAGGGGCATTCCAGTCACTTGGAAGCTGTGTGGGAGAAATCTGGCTTTCAGATACCAATTCTCTTGTTTTCGGGATAAAGTTGAGAAAATAGGGCAGATATTTGCCCTTAGGTAGGGAAGGATGCTGTATTTACCAACTGTATACACTGATATCTTCTGAGTGTCTCTGAGGATGCTTATTGGATGGGGGGCAGCATGGCTGTGATGTAGTAGCCTCATCCTATGGCTGCCAAGAACACACTCTGCCAAAAGGAACTTGGGGAGGATGAGCTTACACATCCAGCTCTCTCAGTCCACCACTGAAGGAAGTCAGGGCAGGAAGTTGAAGCAAAAACTATGACAGAATGCTGTTTGCTGGCTCATAGGACCACCTGTATAGGGATAGTGCTGCCCACAGTGGGCTGTTCCCTCCTAGAAAATTAATAAGATAATCCTCTACAGATATGCCTATAGGCCAGTTGGGTTGAAGCAATATCTCAGTCAAGGCTTTCCAATCAGATAATGTCAGTAGATAATGTCAAGTTGCCAAAGTTAGGTAGGACACCTACCTACCTAACGGTGGGCCTCTGGATTAAGTTTATCTCTTGCATCCCCTTTGTTGCAGCCAGCCTTTACACTAACAACATAGTCTAGTTTACACACCTTACTTAGAGTTCATAGCACCATGGTAATCTCCTATCGTTGTCATAGTAACTGATAGATATGTGGACTACTTTCTTTTTGAGGGCACTTTTTTCCTACTCAGCTCCAGTTCAACAAGTCCTGTGCCAAGGGAACACCAGCAGAGAAATGTGTCTGTGTCTTACCTTCATTTAGGAATCCTGATCTTTACACGGCTATTCAAACACACCCCTCCCACCTCAACTGCATATTGGGGAGAGTCTCTGCTACCAAGCAGCATGCTTTCTTGTTTCTCTCTTGGGCCTGGCACTTTTGACTAAAGGTGGGCAGAAGTGCATGCTGCTGTGAGTTGGTGCGAGGACTGCTTGACTTGAAAGTTATTTAAACGTAGGATGGAATGTGTTGATATATTTTATCCTCAGCCTAAGGGCACCATTGCAACTCTAGGGAAATGGGGAAACTTCCAGCCAGTATCACAGTATCAGTTTAGATAGAACAAGGTTTGGCTGAACCTCTACTATGGTGGTTAAGCTGGCGTAGTATCTTTTTCGAGGTACAAGAAAAACTTCCTCCTACGAGGATTAGAGAAGTACCTCATCTAACCCTGTTCAAAGGGTCTTTTGTGGTATAATTCACACCTCAGACTAAAATTAATGGTAGAACAATTCCCAATGTCGATGCACAGGAACCCAGAATTAAACCTTTCAAGTATAGAATCCTCAGCAAATAAAGGTAGCCTATGGCTTTATGATTAACTGGATTTTCAATAAAAAAATTAACACAGTAAGGAACATAAATATTAAATATATTAAACAGCTTTGTAATGAGGCTTATCCAGCAGCTTATGAACCAATGTCCTGAAGGTATGAGGGATTCAGTTTAAGTCCTTTCTTTCTATTCTCTAATGTTACCTTTCTGTTTATACAAGGAACCGTAGAGTCGCAAGTTTTTCAAGTTAGAGTGTAGTATGTATGCTATTCATTCATTCATTGTAAACCAGAACCAACCTCTTCCCGCTATACTGCACTAGAGTTAAGAAAGCACTTTTGGGGAGTTTTTCCTTTAGCAGAAAGGAGATTTCACCATGTGGCTGTACATCAGGTCCTCATACTTGGTAGTTCTATGTTTTATGATTTCTTATGTTTATCAAACACCAGGAGCAGTTGTCAGGTTTGGGCCCAATTAATCCCCTCCGGAGTTGTTTGGATATGGTTTGAGGGTCCCCCTCAAGGATGTGCTGGAAAATCCATTCTCCTTATGGTGAGAGTGGGTAGCAGAACCTTTAGGAAGTGGAGCATCCTTAGGGGCTCTCAGGTCATGGGGAATGCTGGTTTTTATACTGCTATCTATACCACCATGATGCTATCTGCTGTAAAGCCCACCCTAGAGCCAGGCAAAGGCCCATGCAATGGTCATGGACATTCAGAACTGTGGCTGAGGCTGGGCAGTGGTGGCCACGCCTTTAATCCCAGCACTCAGGAGGCACAGGCAGACGGATTTCTGAGTTGGAGGCCAGCCTGGTGTACAGAGTGAGTTCCAGGACAGCCAGGGCTACACAGAGAAACCCTGTCTTGAAAAACAAACAAAAAACCAGAACTGTGGCTGAATAGACTTCATTTCTTTAGTATTACCCAGATTCAGGGACTTTTTGTCAAAGCACAGAAAAGAGACCAGCACATGGATACTTACAAAGAATCATTTCCCAGTTGTAGGCCGCTTCATTTAAAAGAAAGGTTTAGGGATGTTTCTTTCTTTCTTTTTCTTTTTTCTTTTTGTTTTTTCGAGACAGGGTTTCTCTGTGTAGCCTTGGCTGTCCTGGAACTCACTCTGTCGACCAGGTTGGCCTTGAACTCAGAAATTTACCTGTCTCTGCCTCTGAGTGCTGGGATTAAAGGCGTGCGCCACCACTGCCCGGCTTAGGAGTGTTTCTTAAGGACCATCTTTGACTGTCAAGTATGTGGTAGGTTCAGCAAAATTTGTAACATAGAATTTAATGGAAACTGATCTTTTACCAATATAGTGTCTGTAAAATTTTATTTATTTATTTATTTTTGGGGTAAAATTCTACTCTTTGCAACACCGTAGTTAATTCTTTTGTAGGCAATGCTTTTAAACCACCTTAACGGTGGCTACAGGCTTACTTCATATGACTTGAGTATCATGTTGAGAATACAGTTACTTCAATATTGCTGCGTATACTTTTTAAGCTGTTGTGTTTGATATATATATATAATATATAAATTATATATATATTATATATATATATAATTTGTGTGTGTGTATAGGGGGATTGGCTCAGTAAGAGTGCTTGTTGTGCACGCTTGGGCAACAGAATTCTAATTCCCTACTGTCTACCTACATAAAGAGCCATGTGTGACCACAAATGAATGCCTGTAATCCCAATGCTGGGGGCTAGGGGTGGGGCAGAGAAATAGATGTCTGGGGTTTGCTGACCATCTAGTTCAAAGATGGTGAGCCAGGTTCAATGAGACCCTAGTTCAAGAGAATGAGGCAGAGGGTGGCAGGGCAGGACATCTGACATCCTTTTCTGGCCTCACCACATCTGCACAGGCACATAAGCCCACAGATGAATGTGGACAATCGCCATTTGCCACACAAGTACACCTTAGTGATAGGTCTTTTAAAACCGTTAGTAATCGCAGATGAGAACCATCTCATACTCTGAAAAGCTGGCTTAACATATATTAAGGCATTACAGTAGCAAAATTACATGATCACTAGTTGACACAGTAAGATTCAATCATTCAAGAACAGACTTCATTTTCCTAGATTTTTTTTAATGTACCAACAGAAAACAGAAACGCATCTGTACCTGTTGTTTATTTAGTGACTACGTCTAGGGGACTATGTCACTGCATTTACCTTCTCTGATGTTGAACATTTGCTTTGCTCCCTAATCTATATAAGCCATAGAACATTACAACGCAAAATCATGGTAGTACTTTTATGTTGAATTTTCACATAGCAAAATGGAAGCTTTGGAGGCTAGGCAACTCACCCAGGGGTTATCATAGGCCAGGTTTCAGCTTAAGATGTTTTAACAGTTCCATGTGGGATTTATTGAGAGAGGGTGGGCAAGATGGCAGCGAAAGTAAAACAAGAGAGATCAGAGGGGTCTTCCGTTTATATATGGAGAGTGACCTAGCCACAGGTAAAGGTGGGGGATGGGCCAAGTGGATTCTGGGAATATGGCGGCTGTTGCCTTGGCAACAGGTATACGGGTCGTGCTGTTTCCTGGGTGTGATGTCGCTGGCCTGGTGGTCCTGATGCCAGCACACCTCCCTTCTTAGTATTATAAAAAGGAGAAAAAGGGAGGGGAAAGCTGATAGTGAAAAGGGAATCAGGGCGTCGTCTCTTAAACCGCTTCCTGCTGTGTGGGGGTGATGTCAATGTTGGGGTGCAGTTGACTTTCACCATCGGGGTCCACCTGGTAAATGTTTGCATAGGTTCCTTTGTGGACAGTGGCTGGTAATCCTGTAACAGGAACTGATTAATAGTTTGGTTAGAAATTTTTTTGTATTTGTTGTTGAAGGAATGTAGAAACAAGACTAATGAGGCAGGGAGCGAATAACAACACCAGGAAGATGACTAGGAAAGGAGTTACAAAAGGGAGTATCCAGTTCCATACAGGGTTTTCGAAAATCCCAGAACTGGAGGTCTCACGCTCCCTGAAATTCCGTATGTCTGACTGTAGCTCCTGGATTTTATTTCTCACTATCCTGGATTGGTTGATGTAGAAACATTCTTCTTGGAGGAACAGGCAAAGACCACCTTCTTTAGCTGTTAGGACATCTAGCCTGTCGGTTCTGAAGCACCACAGTTGCCAAAGAATCGACCTGTTTGGGGAGCTGGTTGATTTTTATGGTAGCGCTTACCACCAACAACTGTTTCCCACCGGGAATCCCATGGATCTTGTATGTAGAAAAGAGTGTCTTGTGTTGTTGATAGAAGAAATGATTGGTCCGTGATCCTAGCATATGTATCTGACAAGACCAATATGGACAGCCCCCATATTCGTCTGGCCATTTTCTACAATAATCTTTTGTCTGGTCAAAGAGAAAGCAAGCATAGAGATCATAATATTTAGATGGGATAACAGATGCAGGGATGATAGCAATTTGGATCGGCTCCTGACACCCGGCTATGGAGCAATTTCCAGACACTATTTGGAAAGACTGTTATCTGTGGGAGTTTCTTGAACTTCAAATCTCCAGATGTAAGGGCTACCCTGGATGGAAATGAACAGCAGGGAGAAGACGAGAAACCCGTGTCTAATCCAGTGAGGTCAAGCTTGGCTGCCAGAGTGGAGTCTCATTTTCTGGGATTGGGGACAAGGTGGGTGGTCTCGACGTCCTCTGGAGCTTAACAGAGCACGGTCCTGTTAGGGTTGACGTGTATGAAGAAAAATCATTTTTAGGTGGAGGGATACAAGGTTTGAGGTGAGACAGGTGGACCCAATGAGAGAGTCCCTTGAGTTTAGCAGCTGTAGAGGGTCACAAGAATTACCTTAAAAGGGCCCTGCCATTTAGGAGAGAGGGGTGAGGGCTGATGATCTGGAGGGGATAGAAGGACTTGGTCTCCGATGTTGACAGGCAGTGGACAGGAGACAGTGTGTGGCCTCGGTAGATAGTGGTCAGCGAAGTTCCATAGGAGAGAATGGAGGTGGCAAAGTAATGGGGTAAGTAGATGGTCTGGGGGGGGGGGAGGGAGCATTTAGGTGAAAGACCAGGAGTTAGGACCAGACATCCATACATGAGTTCAATGGGAGAGGTGGCTCGGGGAGAGCTGGTAGCCTGGTAGAGCCCAGTAACTGGATGACAACAGGAGAATGTTTAGCAACAGAGACTTTCTGGATGTCCCAAACTCGGGGGTCCACCCGAGAAGCTGGTAAAGGAAACATGTTAGTGTTAGTAGGTTGACTGGCTAGAACAAGGAACAGAGGAACTGCTGGCGGGCTTGGGTTTAGGTGAATGGGTGGAGCAAAGGAAATAGAAGCTCCCAACTTAGCTAAAAGATCCCTTCCAAATAAGGGGACAGGACATGTCAGCACTACCAAAAAGGAATGGGTGAGGGGTACACCCCTAAAAATGCAACTAAGTGGTGGGGTCTGATGAGGGAGATAAGGTTGTCCTCCTACCACGATAATAGGAAAATGTGAAGGTGAAGTGGGTCCCCAAAACTCTGTTAGGACCCAGTAAGTGGCCCCAGTGTCCAAGAGAAAGGAGATGGACTGCCCACATACCATGATAGCTACCGGGGGCTGCCTGCTAGTGATAGGTGTGGTCAGGTCGAGAGAGCTCAGGCCCCTTCAATCATCCATAGCCAGGCCTAGAAGGTTGGCTGGAGGGTTACCTGGGAGTGATGTCCCTCTGTTCTTTACAACATGAGGGCAGTTGATAGCCCAATGTCCCTCCTGATGGTACCTAGGACATGGTCCCCTTGGCTTGTTGGGGTTGGGACAAGCCCTTGCCCAGTGACCTTGATGACCACATTTATAGCAGGGGCCTGGTGGACTCTGAGCCGTAGAAGACCAGGAGTCCGGGTTAGCAGCTAAGGCTGGTCGGACAGCTTTTGCCAGCATGTGATATTTTTGTTTTCAGGCTTTCTCATCCCTCTCATGGTACACCTTGAAGGCCAGTGCCAAGACTTCTGCCTGTGGAGTTAGGGGCTCCAACAGCCTAAGTTCAGCTTTTATGTCGGGATAGCTCTGGGAAAAAAAGGTCATCAGAAGTTGCTTACCTTCTGGGTTTTCAGGATCTAAATTAGTGGATTGCAATAGAACCTTTGTGAGGCATTCTAAAAATTGGGAAGGGCTCTCCTGTTTCTCCTGGACAACCTCTTGGAGTTTTTCAAAATTTACTGGCTTTAAGGCTGCCTTTCTTAGGCCAGCCAGAAGGCTAAGATACCACCCGTGGAATTGTAATTCCATTGAGGATCCTGGTCAGGCACTGTTTCAGATCCAACTGGATATGTTCTGTTTGGTGAATTTCATCTGTGTGTTTTTTTGCTGCTTCCCAAACTCGCCTGCGTTCATCAAGAAGTAAATTACTAGTAAGAATCATAGGAACATTATGGAAAGTCAAGCTATAAGACTGAGTGATGTACTGGAAATTCTTAATAAAGCTGGAAGTTAGAGGTATACAAACTTTCTATTTGAGTAAGTTCACTCAGCGAGAACGGGACATCTACTCTGAGCAGACTGTCAACCCCAGCTGCTTCCTTTAGAGGAAGGACTGGTGCTGGGTCAGGTGTCTCTGGAGAAGATATTGGGGGTTTGGCTACAGCCTTAGAACTCGTGATAGGAGTAGGGAAGGTGTCACCAATGCAGGGCAACTGGAGCGACCTGCAGCTGGCCCGGAAGGAGGGGAGGAATCTGAGAGGTCGAGCTAGTAGGCCCTAGGGTATCCTGGTGAGAAGGAGAAACTGAGCAGCAGTTTGGATTTTTGGTGGTGCAGAAGCAGGTCTGCAGCGGAAGGGAGGTGGTTTGTTAGCTGGATCTGGAGGGGGGGGGGCACAAGGTGGCAGCGAAAGGAAAATGGAGAGAGTCAGCTTAAGATTTTAATCTTTGTTTTCCACATCGCTACCAAAATGCTAAGGTGATCTTTAATATCTGTAATTTTTTTAAAAAAATTTAAATTTATATATTTAAAAATCATTAAAAGATCAATTATGAATCACAAGGAAGACAGCTATGTAAGTCTTTGATTTCTTTTGATTTGAACACTCATGGTTCTGCGTTTCAACAGAGTTGGAGAAAACTATACACGAATCTTATGTTGAATGGGCAGTTGGCAGTATTGTCAGTGCTTGTGTCTGGATCGAAGTCTTAATAAAACTGGTGGCAAAACTGAGCAATCAGCAATATGGAAATTCCAGATTCAAGTAAACCTCGGACTTAGTCCCTGCCCTCCCTCCATCCCCCCCTTTTCGAGACAGAGTCTCTCTATACAACCCTGTCCTGGAAACCACTAGAGAGACCAGATTGTTCTGGGATTCAGAGATCCACCTGCCTCTGCCATCTGCATGTTGGGATTAAACCTGTGTGCCACCACACATAGGTGCCATCTTTTTTTTTTTTTTTTTTTTGGTTTTTCGAGACAGGCTATATTTCTCTGTGTAGCCCTGGCTGTCCTGGAACTCACTCTGTAGACCAGGCTGGCCTCCAACTCAGAAATCTGCCTGCCTCTGCCTCCCAAGTGCTGGGATTAAAGGCGTGCGCCACCACTGCCGGGCCATAGGTGCTATCTTAATTTCTAATGTTTTGGATTCAGAAAAATCATAGAAATCACTATGAACTTAAAGCACCTTTACTTCAACATTGCCTAATTCTGACTTAAATATAAAATTAGTGTGCACAGGAATGAGTCTCATCACAAGATTTTCGGCCTCTCCAATGTTTTCTTTGCTGTGCAGCTCTTAATGTCCCGCAATTTCTCAATTCTTGCTGGTTGTCCTATGCTACTGCAGTCCTTTTCAGAAAGCCCTGGCCTGTACTTTCAAATGTTCCTTCTAGGAGTTAAGGTCTTTGATCCATTTTGAATTTGATTTTTGTGTTAGGGTGTGCAGCAGTGTCAGTTGGGGTTTCAGTGTTCTGAAGAGACACCATGACCAAGGCAACTCTCATAAGGCAAACATTTAATTGGGGCTGGCTCACATACAGTTCAGAGGTTCAGTTCACTATTATCATGGCTGGAACCACGGCACTGTACAGGCAGACATGGTGCTGGAGGAGCTTAAAGTTCTACATCTTGAACGGAGCCAGGAGACAGACTGGTTTCAATGAGTAGCTTTAGCATAAGTAGCCTGAAAGCCCACCTCCACAGTGACACACCTAATAGTGCCACTGCCTATGGGTCAAGCATTCAAACACATATGGAGGCCAAACCTATCCAAATCACCACAAATAGCACCCTAGTTTCCTTCTATAGCAAGTGAACATCCAGTCTTGCACAACATTTGTGGAAGGAGCTATCTTTTCTCCAATGTGTATTTTTGGTGTCTATGTTGAAAACCAGGTAGTGGTAGTATATTACTACCAGAGTCTCAGAAAAACCATTTGTACCTATGTTATAAATCACACATTACCATTTACTTATTTCTATGTAGCATATATATATAATATATATACTATTATATATATATTGTATATATAGTGCGCACGCGCGCACACACACACACACACACACACACACACTCTCTCACAGAGTTTGGTCTTGGTCTCTGGTCCATGGCACAAAGCTCCTAAATCCCTTACAATTTCCCAGGAGACAATGTAATGTTTTGTTCTAAGGATTTCTCTTGGTGGGTTTCTCAATAGCTTCAGAATGGGTGCTGCAGCTTTTGGGGAGTAGACAGGCTAAAAGTTGAGTTGATTATTCGTCAATAATGTTATCGTGTTCATGTTTTGAAGCTTCCATAAAACCCTGTAAGGACTGGGTTCGGAGAGCTTCCAGACCGCTGAATGCAAGCAAGGTCCTGGAGGGAGGTGGCACCTGAGAAGGGTGTGGACTCTCCAGGCCCCTCCCTGCATCTCACCCCATGTATCTCTTCCACCTGGCTACTCATCAACATCCACTTTAGTATTTTTTTTTTTTTTAATAATAAATCAATGAGTATAGGTTAAGAGGTGCCTTGAGTTCTTCCATCAATTAGAGTAAATTAATTGAACCTGAGGGAGGAGCCAAGGACTTTTGATTTATAAAATATCAGTCAGAAAGGGTGGTGACAACTGCTGACTTGCAACTGGAATCTGAACTGAGGAGCAGCAGTCTGTAGAACAAGTCCTGACCCATGGGATGTGATGCTAGCTCCAGATAGGTAATGTCAGAATTGAATCAGGGTCCATCAAACTGAATTTCTTCCCTCACCGTTCTTTTGTTGCTAACTAAGCCAAGGGAGAGCAGTGATTGACATAAACATTTGTATCAACTCTTGCCTGGCATTAGCAACACGACCAGGGAGGCCTTTCCTTCTGCAAATACAAACTCATTTCTTTTTTTCCTTAATAAAGCATTTCACCCTCAATCCAATGGAGAAAATTTTCTGTGAGATGCACAAAAAAATTTAACATATTTGAAAAACATAAATATACTCACCAGTATAAATTACTTTTCAAGTAAAAGTAACACAATTATTAAACCTGTTCAATACCAAAAGTTATTTAAAAAGCAAATTAGTTAAATATGATCATTATCAACAATTGTTATGAAGCTATTTCATTGGAGACAGATCTTATGAACATGTTGTCCAGGCTAGCCTCAAACTTTGGTTGACTCTCATGCCTCAGTCTCCAGATTAATAGGATTACAACAAAGGTAACCACGTCTGGCTTTGAAGATGAAGTCGTTTTGTTTCGACAAGGTCTCGGAAGAAATATAATATAATAATAATTATATATGTGTATACACACACACACCTCCCTGCCTCACCTGGAACTAGCTAAGCAGACCAGGCTGACCTGGAACTCAGATCAGCCTGTCTCTGCTTCCCAAGTGATAGATATAGAACAGTGAAATTATGCCCCAACAAGAAGTTTTTTGATGCAATGGGATGATTAACATTTTTATTTCGTGCATACCTCCTCATGTTGAACCATCAACACAAGCCCTTGGCAAATGCTAGGTCATTCATTGAATTTTTCCCTAGCATCCCTGTTCCACAAATTAATTAATTTGCTCCACACATTAATTAAGAAAATGTTATCTCACCTAGTAAAACCCAAGCATAGTAAAACTCTCAGACCTTCCCCATGGAAAGCAATTTTTAAAAATTTGACAAAAATGTGTTTTTAAGTTAATATAGGTAAGAAGAGTAATGAATTAGAATATTTACTGTTAACTAATGTGATAATGCTACTATATACACATTAAGGGCACCAAATAATTAGTGGCCAGATTAAGGTGCTCTGCATTACAGGCATTTATACACATGAACTGCATAAGCCTATAAGTATATCCAGTCTTTGAACACAGTACCTTATGGCAGTAGATGTTAACTGGAGAGGAAGAGAAAGCAGAAGAAGACAGGAAGGCACTGTTGGGGGAGGGGGCCAAATAGGCTGTGTTGTTCCTTCTTGAATTTCCCTGAAGTAACATAACACAAAAAGGTGAAATGGAGTATTTAATGAAAAGAACCCAGCAAAACAAGTCCTTTTTCTAAGGGCTACGCCCGTTCCTGTCGGCATTTAAACAAATTTATAAATCTGCTGATAAGCATGTCGGTTGGTAAGTCAAAATACCTTCAAACCCAAGACAAAGGTACTTGTTATTTCAATGTAGGCTTTTTATCTTCTGATTTCTTGCCACTAGCTTTCTAAGATAACCTGAAGTGATATATACTGATTGAATGGAGGGTTGGATGAAGGTAATTTTATAAAACAAACAGCAGAAATTTTATTTACTTTAAATTAGTAGTATTCCACATTAGTAAGTTCTACCACTCAAACAGGAATAGCCATACGTTATGAAATTAGTGACTCCAACACACCGAGGCTTTTTAGCAAGTTTTTTTTTTTTTTTTTTTTTTTGGTTTTTCGAGACAGGGTTTCTCTGTATAGCCCTGGCTGTCCTGGAACTCACTCTGTAGACCAGGCTGGCCTTGAACTCAGAAATCCACCTGCCTCTGCCTCCTGAGGGCTGGGATTAAAGGCGTGCCACTGCCCGGCTTTTTAGCCAATTTAGTAACCATAAAACATGAAGTTTATGGATGTTCAAATGAGGATTACAGCAATGAAAACGAATTTCACTTTCAGGGATAGTACCGGGTTGGAGAGCAAAACCCTGAAGTTCCCACCACAGCCATCATATCTTCAAAAGGTCTAGGGATGAGCCAGCTGGTCACTAAGGTTTACAAAGGGCGCGCCGGCGGGAACTAAATAAAGTGCCATAAACAACGTTCGGTTAGATTAAGTACTCCCGGTAGTGCTTTAAAAACACGCTCCCCTTACTTCCTCTCACCAGGTTTAGACCGAAAAAAAGAAAAGGAAAAAAAAAAAAGCATGAAAAGGAAGGGGGGGAGCGCCCAGGTTTCAGCGGAGGGGAACTCACTGCTCAGGAGTTGCCGGCGGCGGGTGTTTGGGGGTGCGCACCCGGGTAGCGCAGGGTGCGGGACAGCGGGAGGACCTGAGCTCCGCAATCACCGCGCCGGCAGGTAGTAGGAGTAACAGCCTGGAGGTGCTCGGGGGCGGGGTGTCCGACGAAAACACAAACACAAACACGCTGCGCGTCCCCCAGGTGGGCGGACCCACGCTGCCTCAGCATTTCCCCGCCCCCGCCCCCGAGGCCGCGCTCGGACCCCAGGCCGCAGCTCCCGGCGTGGCGGTCTGGCTTTGGAAGCCCGGCGAAGCCGCGGAGGCCCGGCTCTCCGTAACCGCCACAAGGCAGCACCGCACCTCCGCGAGAGGCGGCGGAAGCCCGAGAAGGCTCCACGGGAGCGCCGCGCTCCTCACCGTCGACCGGCGTGCGGGAAGCGCTCTGTCCATTCGGCGAGCATCGCTCGCCACCTTCTGCCGCCGCCTTTGAGCGAAGTCGGAGCGACGGGGGTCACGGCGGGGGTCAGAGGGTAAAGGTCTTGCTCCCAGCAGCCTCCGCGGTGGATACGTCGCCATCTTGGATCCGCGGGACAAGAAAATTCATGCGGTGAGTTTTTGGCAAATTTTCGGAAGTCTGGCAGCGGAGCGCGCGGCGGGGGAGGCGGATTGAGGGCCCCCTCAAGGCGGGGGAATGCCTTGGGGCTGGTCCGGTCGCGCCCGGGGTCCGCGGGTAGCGTCCCGGCCCGCCGCTTCCCGTTGCTTTTGTCTCGGCTCCAATCGAGAGAGGGAGAGCGGAGCGGGCGGGGAGGGGGGTGGCGGCGCTGGAGGAGGGAGGGGGTGTGTGGCGGGGTGGACAAGACGTAAAGCGTCGCCGTGCTCGGGCCGCCGCCGCCGCAGCAACAGCAGCAGCTCCGGAGCCTAGGCCCGGTCCCGGCTGCCCGCGGCGGGGCTTCCCCCGTACTCCGGTTCCCCGGCTCCCGCCGGCGCGGAGCAGCCACTACCGCTGTGCTGCTTCCTGGGGTAGGAGAGAAGGCGGCAGCGGCAGCATCCGAGGAGCCCCGGCCGCTTTAGACGGCTCTGCCACGTTCCCAGCAGCTGCTGGTCCTTGAATCTTCCCATTCTGGCAATACAAGCGCATCCTCCACCACTTGTGTGTTTTTGTTTGTGTAAGATGGGGACATCGCACTGGCTAACGGGCCTCAGGAGCCTCCAGGCCCTGAGATACCGAAGGGCCTTGCAAGGTGGAGGGAAGAGAGCAACTAAGATGATGCTTCTGCCACTGTACCCGGAGAGAGAAGAAGCTTCTCTAGTGATGTAGACTGAGTTCGGATGGTCCTGGGGCGGCGGAGGAGGAACCGGAGACTCTGTGAAGTTGCAAGCCCTGGTTTCTACTTCCGCCGGGCCCTCTCTACCTTTTGCTGTTTTAGGTCTTCAGTTCAAAGTTTCATAGAAGAAATAAGTTGGGGTAAAAGAAACCCGGTAGTTCTTAATTGAGGTACTGTTTGCTCAGAAGAAAGCATAATTCTTGTTATCTGTAGGCCCTTAAGGAAATCTAATTGTAATTTTCATTTTGTAAAATTATTTCTAAGGTTTTGTTATTTGCATTTTCTTTAGACCCCATTAGTACGTTATTACCCCCCACCCCACCCAAAACAAAACAAAACAAAAAACCTTACACATGGGTACCACTTTCTTGGAAATCCTAGAGGACATCTCCACTTTTAAACATCTGGAAAAACAAGTGTTAAGAGTGTTTTGCTTCATTTTCATTTAATCCTTAGTCAAAGATTTCTCTTTAATCATCTGGACAGTTCCTAATAAAATACAGGAATATGATCCCTAGATTCTTCGCAAATGGTAGAAAGTATGATACTGAGTTAACCAAATCTGTTCACAAGGGAGACCATTTAATGTTCAAAACTGAATACATTTCCTGTTATTCTCCATAGTGAGAAATTTTAGGGAGGGAGAATCCTGCTCCTATAGATTTCCCTTTCCAAACAAACAAAGTGGAGAGAGTGGCCTAGAAATTTAGACTTCCACAACCGTTTACGTTTGAGAATGCTTGGTATATTCAACAACAGTTCCTTCTCAAAAGTCACCTTTGTAGTTTTGTAAGGTAATTTTATTCCAAGTTGGAATACACTGATTGGCTATCTATATTCAAAATTTGTCTATGTTCAGGTTTTGTGTCTTTGATAATGTTTTTTTAATGGTCCAAGATCATTAATAAGGACCCCGTGCTCTCCTATTTAGTCTGTTATCTTAAAACTAAAGGAAATGTTCAAAATTCGCAATTTCTTCCACTTTTCACTTTTGCTGACTTTGCAAGATCCTTAATTTTAAAGTGGAATCTTTTCATTTTTAAAAAAGTGACTTTTTTTGTAAATTGTTTCTAACTCTAGACCAGAAATAAAAACTGTATTTGACTTTTTTTTTTTTTCATTTCTGTTAATGCTTTATTAACACACAAAAGTTAAGGTAGTGCATGTATTGGCAGTGCACTTTGGTTCTAAGATACAGTCTAGAGATACCTGTAACCTTACCAGATGCTAGAGGCTGAGAGTCATCTGCACATTAACATATCCATAAATACAGCCCTTGGAAAATTCTGTTTCTAAAGTACTTAAAAATAAATTTGTATGGTGGAAAATGAAACAGACTGATGTCTGTGTGGTTTTTATCCTAGCCACCTGAGAACTATTTGATTTGAAAATGAAATCAAACTTCAAATGATATGCTCCCTAAAATAATTACCTTTATTTTCCCTATATAAAAGGTGGGTGCTTTTTGTTTTTTCAGAGATGCTTTAGGTTTATGTAAACCTTCAAAAATAAGTATTTTATACTGCTGGTAAGTTAGAAATACTAGTAACCTTGTTCTGCATGTTTCTTAAGTAGGTGCTAATATTAGCAAAACTTAAACTTTAATGGATCATTATATAATTTTTTTACATTCCATGGGATAGTATAGTTTTTTTTTTTTTTTAAAATGGACAAATTTTCTTGATAAGAAAGTTTGATTTTGCGGGGCAGTGGTGGTGCATCCCTTTAAACCCAGCAGCACTTGGGAGGCAGAGACAAGCGGATTTCTGAGTTGGAGGCCAGCCTGGTCTACAGAGTGAGTTCCAGGACAGCCAGGGCTACACAGAGAAACCCTGTCTTGAAAAACAAACAAACAAACAAAAAAACCAAAAAAAAAAAAAAAAAAGAAAAACAAAGTTTGATTTTTTGGTTGTTTGTTTTTGTTTTGTTTTGTTTTTTTGGTATGTAAGTAGAGTATGAGTAGATCGTAATAAACCAATAAAAATAACAGTGTACAATTTTGTGGTCTTTTGAAGTGATGTTAAGTAGTAGTATATTTTGATTAAAATTTTAACTGTCAAATGAATGACATAGCTTACTGGATAAAGGTGTTTGTCACCAAACTGATGACCGATGTTTGATCTGAGGGACCCATATTGTGGGACAGGAGAGTCAACTCCCTAAGTTGTTTTCTGTTGGGATCCACACAAATAACCACGTGTCATAAGGAATTTAAAAGTGTCCTGCGGAGTTCGTTTTGGTGTCACACGTTTAAAAGCAGGCTGTAGAGCCCATATGTTTGTTTGAGTGGACATTGGAGGAAAGCTTACGTGAATGGTGATTGTTTTAGGAAGAGATTCTGTTAAGTATGATTTTCTTACCTGGACTGTAGCGGTAGTTTTAAGAATTATGTGTAAATTCTGTGTAGGTGTGTGCTCTAATGTGGACAATGTGTATGTGAGTGCAGGTGTCTTCTGAGGGTTCAGCGGCTCTGAAGCTGGAGCTACAGTTGTGAGCCGCCTGCCTGGGAGGCTGGTGGAGGCTGGAAGCTGAACTCAGGTCCCCTGGAAGAGCTGCAAGTGCTCTTAACGGCTGAGCCATCTCTCCAGCCCCTCTAGTGGATTTTATAACACAGAAAGAACACAGTAAGTCAAGGTGCCAGAGGTTGGGCAGTTTTAGAAGCAGAATTCATCAGAGTTGTACTGTGATTTGAGTGGATTTGCCTATAGTGATGGATCAAAGGATCTGGTACTACGATAGAAGTAGCTCTCGTTGGTCCAGGTGAATGTTCTTCCTGACCAAGAATGGTTTCTACCTTTGATATTTGAAGGAATTGGATTTCATTGTAACATTTTCAATATGGGAAAAAAACCAGTGCTCAAGTTGATGTCTATTGTAGGAATTTACATTTAAGGAACTATAAGGAAGATTTAGGTTTAAGGTTGTAGACATTACTTTAAAACCTTTACCTTGCGTCGGTTTATTGAGCTCTTTAAGTAGTATTACCAGTTTTTCCTTGTTTCTGTAGTGATTCCGCGGTGTCCTTTGATTTCTACTTAAAAATTTTCAACCTAGAACCAATCATTCTGATATGGCTTATTCCTCGATATCATCGAGGTTGCTCTAGAAATAGAACTCTTACCATGCTTTCTGACAGTGTTTCCTCTGAGGTGAAGCTGCTTGGTACATAACTTCAGGGGGAGTGCTGCGGCGTGAAGTGATAAAGTGGTCCACATTGTCTGGCCGGTGGGATGGAGGCATGGCTGACACAGCATGCAAACGAAAACTGAACCGGGTAGAAAAATCACAGTTTTCCTTTGCTAGACACATTTGTATATATGATCGAACTCGGGGTCTAAGTCTATTTAGATTGAGTTAACTGTTTTGAACTCACTTGCATCTTAACTGAACAATTGTCTCTTCATTCATAAGCCTGCTTGCATGTGTGGCTCTGGGTGTTGAGAGAGTTAAGTGTCACTTCTCTCTGTTACTTGGTAAACTTACTCAGAACTGGACTATGTCGGTTTCTTCATGAAATCTTTCCCGACTCCCCAAGTCCCCTGCCTGATCATCACTGAGTAGGTCGCCATAGATCTTAATTTACGTTTCATCTTTTCCACCATGAGCTCTGCAGGTCTGAGCAAGAGCAAGACTGGATTCTTGTCTTGGTTACATTTACAAACTTTCTGTAATATATAGTAGATTTTCAAGAAATATAGTAGATTTTCAAGAAATATTTTCAAGCAAAACAGTTGCTGGCTTAGATGTTTCTTGAATTTTTTTTTAGAGTTTTACTTTTTTATTCTTAATGTACTGCTTTATCTTTTGGAAAAGGTAACTGACTTTTTGAGAGCTGTCTGTAGAGTCTGTGAAGCCTTGAGAAGACTATTAGTAATACAGTATTAACATTGTTTTGCTTTCGCATGGGGTATTTGGATCTGTATTTCTAGCTGTTCTTTGCATGGCCACAGGCGTTAGTTAGTGAAGGCAACTTGCAGTGCTTAGAAGGTAGTTGTATTTACAATACTTAGCCATGACCTACTAGATTTAAGCTATTTGGTATTAGATTCTTTTTATTTATTTATTTATTTTCTACCTACAGAGGTAGAATTCACTAGTCTTTGTTTTGTTTTGGATATGCTGAGAGTCAAGCCCAGGACCCTGGCAGGTCCTGGGCAAGTGTTCTGTCTCTGAGCTACATTGATCATGTAATCCTCTATCTCGAATATCATAGTTCTTAGGAAGCTAGGTGAGATGCTTTAATATATCTTTAAAAAATGGTTTTTAATACATATGTGGCACATTTCAGCTAGAATTGTTCTCCTGACCAAACAACTTCTCACTCGAATTTTCTTGTACTTGGATGTTAGAAATGTTAACATAAGATGTGTTTGTTTTGCATTTTTGATACAATCCTGTATAGCCCTGGTTGTCCTGTAACTTGCTTTGGGATTACAGGCATGTACACCATGTCCTGTTGAGAGGCTAAATTTTTGAAGGCGAATTTAGCCTTCCAGGGTCCAAGTGAGAGACCTTTAAAGCTGTGAGCCAGCTTTTTTGGGGTCCATTTTAGAGATAAAGAAAACAGAAACAGGATAAATGATTTCCAGGGCAATTATGATATGCTAGGTAGATAGTCTCTGAGCTTTGCCTTAATTTTATATTCACAAAGTAGTGCTTTGAGGATGTAGTTTTTATATGTAGATTTTTGTATGACTAGGCATGTCTGGTGAGAAATTAAATAAGCTATATATAACTGGTGTGATCTATATTGTTTTAGAAGTTCCAGGCTTACTCTTAGACATTTAGTGGAAAATAGAAATCCTTTTCTTGCTTAATGTCTTCCAGAGACTTGAGTTACTAAAGATATATATCTCCTTTGAATGTATGTATGTGTATATGTATGTATATGAATTTGATCCAGTCCTCAGGATGTTCTCATTCTGCTTTTGCTAGATTGAAGGATATTAGTGTGAAAATAGGTCTCCACTTAACTGGGTCTGGTGATAAAAAACAGCTTTGATGCAGGCAGATCTCTGTAAGTTTGAGGACTTTCCAGACCAGCGAGGATTGAGACCATCCCTCAAAAGGGGAAAACAGAAATAAAAATAAGCTTCTACCCAATACATTTTTCACTGGTCCAGGAGTGATGAGCTTTGGTGGATGTTTAGGCAGTTTGGGTAGCCTTTGACTTGCCTTTTTTCTCACCAAACATCCTGATAAACCATTTAGGAATACAGCTCTATTGTGTATAAGCATCTGGACAGAATGTAAGGACTGATTGTGTAATGGTGTGCTTGGGAGAGGGACATTTGTTCTGTGTCATGTCTGCCAGGAAAGAGCTTTTATGTCTTTGTACATTGCATACAGATTTTAGGATTTTTTTTAAAGTTACATTTCATGAATCAGTAAAATAGTATCAAGTTTACCATGTCACTGAAAAGATCTAATTTGTTTGGCTTTAATATTTCATATTCTAAAATAGCAGTTTGCAGAGCATTTTTACAGTATCTTAGTTTTGTATGGTTGCCACCTTGGTGTTAAAGTTAGAGGTAGTTTGAATTTTAACATTGGCTTTTGTAGAGACAGAACAGTTGGGTTATTTAATATTAGAAATAAGGAAATACAAAGGTCTTTTTATCAGTCTGGACTCAAAATCTCATGTTTTTTATTTATTTTTAGTATTTATGGTCCATCAAGTTATGTACGGATAAGTGGACAGGTTAGTTTTTATGTGGTCATCTTGTAAATTTAGGGTAAGAAGTTCGAGAGTGGCAGCAGATTTCTGTTTCTGACTATATTCAGTAGCTGCTCATGTTTTAAAAGATTATAAACATGCATTGAAAAGCACTTAAGACTTATAAGTAATAATATTAAAATGAGACTTGGTAGTAGTAATCAGTCTTCAGTGACGCATTTTAAGATTTCCCTAGTGTTCAGTTCTGAGAGATGATATGCTGGATAGATTGGCCTTGAGCTTGGCTGTAATTTCATATTCACAAATTAGTGCTTTGAGGACGTAGTTTTTATGACTTTTGTGTGAGTAAACATATATGGTGAGAAACTAAATAAGCTATAACCATTTTGCTCTGTGTTGTCTTAAAAGTTTGAGGCTTATTCTTAGACATGCCAGGCAAAAATTAAGGTCTATAGCAAAACCAGTTACCTATGCATCTGAGTTAACAACCTCTAAAGTGTTCAAATTCAGCATGAAATTTTGTATGTGTTCACGTGTGTGTGTGTGTGTGTGTGTGTATGCATCATTTGTGAGTGTAGAGTCATGTCTTCATATGTGTAAAGAATGGTGACCAGTGTTTCAAGGATTTTGTGGAAACACTTCGTTTTGAGCACAGTTGAAAAACTATTGGACAGCTGGCCAGTGGTGGCGCACACCTTTAATCCCAGCACTTGGGAGGCAGAGACAGGCAGATTTCTGAGTTCGAGGCCAGCCTGGTCTACAAGCCAGGGCTACACAGAGAAACCCTGTCTCCAAAAACCAAAAAAAAAAAACCTAAAACAAAACAAAACAAAAAAAACCCCCAAAAAACATTGGACTTAACCTCCCAGGTCGCTTCCGATTGTAAAATATTATGTTTTGAAGGAGTTAAGGTTTTTCCTTTCTTTTGTAGATGTAAATTTCCTTTTTTAAAAGATTAATAGAACTTGTTCAAATTAATTTTTTTTTTCTGGATTGACATTCTAGATGTTTTCAATATGAGAGAGACAGAGAGAGAGACAGAGACGGAGAGTGGGGAAATATTTGATTGTTTGCTCAATGTTAGACATTAAGCCTGGGTATATGTTAAGGATCTATATAAGTATCTACCTTTAAGCTAATGTTCTGATTAGCATTAGAAGAAAAAAACAAAACAAGTAATTTTAGAATGCTAGAACTTTTGAAAATAAAGAAGGGTAGGCAACAATGTTTGACTGGTGTTGGTGAAATTAGATTAATCACTGTTTAGAACACCTGGCCTGTGTGGTGTGGGATCATTTAAACAGAAGTATAAAAGGAGAAAAGGGTCCAAAACCTAGGTGAAAGATGCTCAAGGAAGACAGTAGAATGCCTTCAAGTGAGATCAAGTTGTCCATGTTTTGACGAGAACAGTAAGTTTCATGAACAGGAATGCTTTTTGCATAAATGAGGTGAATTCTCACCAGACAAGAGTGCCCAAGACATGATCCTGTCTTAAGAGATGTAAGAGTAGATGTTTTTCATGAAGAGAGGCCTTGAAAAAAATGTCTAGATCTGACAGAATTGGCATCAGTCTGTATTAGAGAAAATTATATTGGAGGAAAAATATAAAATGGCCTTATTTGCATCTCCTAGGAGTAATGAAAACATTTACTATTATATATAGGGTTTTAATTTTGTGGTATTAGGTCACCGGTGTTCCTTAGAACTTAGTGCTTTCATGTTTGACAAGGCCCCTTGTGTAGTAGTTCAGCACCTGCTACTGTGGGCTCACATTATTACTATGCTTGTGCTGAATGATTTCTCTGCATTTATGGGGTTTGTGGTGCAAGCTTTAGAGACACTGTAGGATGAAGAGAACAGCCTTGTTTATTAAGTTTGTCTCAGGGACATGATGCTTGCCTAGGTTCTGAAGGGTGAGTTGGCTTTCATAAAATGGGGAGAATGATAGGGTGATCATCTGTAGTTCTTTTTTTTTTTTTTTCCTTTTTCAAGACAGGGTTTCTCTGTGTAGCCCTGGCTGTCCTGGAACTCACTCTGTAGACCAGGCTGGGCTCGAACTCAGAAATCCACCTGTCTCTGCCTCCCGAGTGCTGGGATTAAAGGTGTGCTCCACCACTGCCCGGCTCATCTGTAGTTCTTAATGGAATTTTGGGATCATATACAGTTAGCTGAAGGTATGATGTAATCATCATGTAAGAGGCTTTTTCTTTTTTAAGTCTTTAACTTCGGAGCTTTGGACTCAAAAAACAATTTTTAAATGGCCCCTGCTCCTCCCCCCTTAAACAGTGGGAGTGATTAAATCTCTGTTTCAAGCAATTTTGGATTCTACATTTGACAAGTAAAATTACAAAATCCATAGTATATTTGTCAGTCTTGAAAGATTGCATTATCTCTGTTGGACAAATTATTTTGTGCTAATGTTAGCAAAAGTTTTGTTAAGGAGTTTTAAATTTGGTAGTTTTTATCTCTTGGAGAACTTACTGTGATGCATAATAAGTCATAGAACAATTCAGACTTTTTATATAAATGGAAAGAACACACTTAAGTTTGGGGACACTAAATCTGAATGTTATTTAACACACGGTTTTCAAAAATCTCTAGAACTAGTCACTGTTCCAACCCAATTATTGTGTGACTTATCCTGTCCACATTCCAGCTTTCTAATTTTTCAAATGAAGGTAAGCCCAGTAGTTAGTTACCTCTTAGAGCTGAAGAAAGGACTGAAAGTCACTGTGCTGGGTTTGTCTGGGGTTTCTTTGGAAGTACTTGTTACATTGAAGAGTCTTCTGAGACAGATGAGAACTAGCTACAATGACTTCAGATTGTAACTAAACTGTAGGGAGTCCTCAGTAAACAAGAAGAATACAGTCTTACTTTTATGCTCTAGACATCCTTTCTTAACTGCTAGGAATTTTGTTAAGAAGACACTGGATGATGTGAGATGTGTAGTGTCTGGAAATACACTTTAATTTTAGCATTGCTCACTCTGAAGCACTTTGCACAGTTCAGGGCACATAAATGACCTGAAAAAACGTTCTAATTGTTGTTGCCTTGAGTACATGTTGTGTGTCAGGAGATAGTATATACCCGTTTGAAGTGAAGGGATACTATTTGGAAAGATTCTACACTTAGAAGACGGGTTCTAGCCTTGAGAGTTTCATTAGCTGTGGTTAGTATTGAGGAGCCACAGTTTATCAGTAGGGTGTTGCCTCCCAGGATTGCTAATGGCTACTGGGAAAGGAAGGGACTTTGGTTAACTTAGAGCATGTTGAATGTAGTGTGAAGATTCCTGGGTGAGTTGTACTGAGACCAGTTTCCTTATGTGAGCGACTGTGTTATCACTCATGTCTCTCTGTGATGCTGTTGTAGTCATTTAGTTTTACCATTCAAGCATTTTGTTTATTTAAATACCCAGCTGATGGACTTTGGGAGAGGGAAACTTAGAGATTCCTGGAGACGCAAAGCTGTTTAGAAGTGTTCGTCCTTGTAAGCCACTTGCTAGTGTTTGTGTGGTTTTGCTAAAGTGCTGGTACTTTGTATTAGGAATGTTGTTATTTGACATAAGCTTCCTTCTTGAGGAATACACACCTGGACTATTCTTTGGGCTATTCTAACTTTTTTTGTAACTGTATTTGTGTACCTTATTGCTGGTCACACATTTTCTTGTGCTTGCTTTTTTCCTTACCCCACCCTGCAAAGCCATCATTTACAAATAGAGCATTGAGCCTCTCAGTGCAGTGGTTTGAAACTATTGTATACATTCCGCAAGTGTATATGTAATATATATGAATAATTCATACTGGCTTTTATTCTTAAATCTTGAAGACTTCTTTTGGGTGCTGAGAGTTTGGGAGTATTAAAAATAAATACCATATAAGGAAAAAAGAATAGTACCAAATAGCTGTAGTAGCAAAGCAGGACAGCGAATCCTAGAGTCTGGGAAATGACCCTTGTGAGTTGAGAGAAAAGGCACTGCTTTCACTCTCGTCTTGGTGAGCGCTAGTCTGACATGCTCATTAGGATTTCTGATTGCTTCATCTTACAGGGTTACAAGAAGAAATACTAAAATTTCAGAAACTGAAATCTCAAATCAATTTTTCTCTTACCTAGAGAGAGAATATAAAATAAAAGAGAACACATCTAAAATTTATTTATAAGATTTATTTATAAAACTTAGAAAGTACAATTTTACCTGTAAATCCTGGTCAAGATGCACCTTTTTATAATTTTGATAGTTTTGCTAATGACTGTTAGGCATAGCAGTGTGCCCAGACATCATCTGTTTGTTTATGTAGACCCTATTTAGTCTAAGGAAAGATTATTGCACATACTTGTTTTTTAAAAAAAAGCTTAAAAAGCTTTTTGTTTAATTCATGGCTATTAACTAGGAAGTGATTCTTTGGATAGTTTAAACCCATTGGTGAGGTTTAATTTTAATTGTATATGCCAACCTAGGACAAACAATCTCTATGTTAAAGAGTCAAGATATAAAAAATGTAGTGAATATATGAGCATTTTTACTTTAATGACAACTTTAAATGCTATTTTAAAAATTGTATCTTTTCTGATAACTGTTTTAGGTGATTCAGGAAAAGAAGAAATTTTCTAATTTCAAGCTTTCAAGCTGACAATTTGAAGTGTTCTTTTATATGTTCTCTTAGAGAATGCTGATTTGGAGCTGTGGTTTACTTTTAAAGAGAAGTTTGTAATTTATCTGTCTCATAGGTTTAGAGGTTGTTTTTTGTTGTTGTTTTGGTTTTTTTGGGTTTTTTTTTGGTGTGGGCAGAGGTGGTATATTGCTTTATTATGAATTGATAGCTATTATGCATTGGTTTTTAAAATTTTTACATGCTGTAAATAAACTGAGTCAATGCTGAAGAATGCACAGAGTAAAATGTAATGAAGGCAGTACTTCTCGTAGAGAAGGTAGAAGGTAAGGACAGGAAAGAGAGAAAGGAGCATCACTCCCGGGATCAACTTAGATGGCTCTTTAGTGGGGCAAGCACTGTTTGTTACCTCCAGGTGTGTATGGGTACTGCAGTCTTATTTTTCCTGCCTGATCAAGGAATACAGGGTGATGTAGGCAATTTGGAAGATTAGTTAAGAGAAGTAAATAATGTAGGTGCCGCATCGAACACACCGCAGTGTGCATGAGTGTATTACACCTTACAGAATGTGCACTGTGCTTTAAGAAACGGAGCTGACAGTTCCCCACTCCATCTCCTTCCCCTTTAGCACTCACCTGTGTAGTGAGATTCCCTTATCCAGAATGCTGGGGCTCTGAAGTGCTTGTGATTTTATGTTTTGGAACACTGACAGAGACTTGAGCAATTGAGCATCTGCCTTATTTTGCCTCTCAGGGTACCGCTGGATCATAAGTTTAGGGACCAAGCAGTTTGTTTAGCATTGTTTAGGTATTTGCAGTGCTGGGGATCAAATCAAGGGCTTTCCACGTGCTAGGGAGGTACTCTCTACTGTGGAGCCATATACCACCGCCCTAACGTGGTCTTGTGTACTAATGTATATATTTGAAACCTCATAAGGGCCCAAAAGTAATTTGTTGACTGTATGAAAAGTTTGTTGACAAAATTTTTAATATCATCCTGATGATTTTTTTCCTTACATAAATTTTGCCAATTCATATCATACCAACTATGTATGAATTGTCTACTGAATATGGTTAAATAAAATTATTCTAAATTTTAAAACATAATTTTTAAATTTACATTTTTAAATTTTTTGAATTTTTTAAAATTTTACAATCTGTTAAACAAATTATAGTCCTTTTCCTGCTTGTGTTCTTCAGCTTCACCAGTAAGGACATAACGTAATAATGCTAGGCTATAATCCTAGCCCTGCTTCTTGCTGAACACCATTATACTTCAGGAGAGGGACTTAAATCATATTTAATATCACACAACCATGTAGTAAAGTTAATATACAGAAACACTGTTCCAACATTGGTCAAGTGGTTTTACTGGGAAAACTTTATAGAAGTTTCAAGAAAAATTTTAAGTAGTTTGCTGTATCAACTATTAATGCAAAATGTAATGAAGACACTAAATGCTAAAATCAGAATTCAGTTTTTATTATTAAGCTTAGGGATTTTGGAGGGCTTCAAAGCCAGTTTGATACTTGGAGTGGCTTGCTTTGTAGGGGTAGGTCAAAGCCGAGTGACTTAACTTTGTGTTACTAGGTCATTAATTCATTTGATAAATATTATTGTAACTCCGTTTCTGTGTCAGGTATTGTTTTAATAGTATATAAGTGTGCAGAGCATAGACTGTGGTGGTTGGTGATCAAGTTATCACCAACAAAAGAAATCAAAGATTTATGGAGGATGAATGGGCAACAGAAAGATTAGTCAGAGTGTCTTTCTCTCAGAGGGTGAATGGGGCAGCCTGTGGTGAAGGAGTGGTTCTGTATTTGTTCAAATGAAAGACCTTCTAGGAAGGGACAGCAGCAAGAACAGATAACGCTGCCACAGCAGTATTCTAGGTGTCTTAGGATTTAAAAAGTCGCAGACTCAAGTGTGGTGAGTCAGGAAGGAGGAGGATGACTAGATCGGACTGGGACACTGGGGACCTAGCAGAGGGAAGCCCTGTAAGCCACCGTAAAGACCTTGGCTTCTCTGGGTAAAATGATCTTAAACCTCCTCTCTGTAGTTCCTCTGCAAAGTTGAATTCTCACTAACTGTGAACAATTAGCTAAGGATTCTACTGGAACTAGCAGAAATATTCCTCAACTTTTAATGGGGTTTTGTATCAGCAAATCTAAGTTGAAAATGTTAAGTCACAATGCATTGACGACACTTTCTCTCCTGAGCACCCTAGTTTACAGTAGACAGTTCTCTGCCACGTATTAGCTGTTTAGTATCGTGATGCCATGAATGGCTGGGAATGGCCCCTGGGCTGCTGCCAGAGAACACTGGGAGAAGATTACAACTCAGATTTTGGAGCATGTCTTTTGCTTTAATGTGTATCACTTTTAGACCATTGTGAAGTAAAAAGAAACTGTACAATAGAAATGGTTCAAGTTGAGAAGCAAGATATAATGCGGTTAAGAAATTGTAGTTTGGTATATATGTAACATTTCAGAGTCCATACCTGACTTAAATCCCATACTGAGAAATTACAGGTTAGTAAAGAAACTAGGATTAAATTAAAATTTAAACCGAGAGTACCAGGTAATTAAGATAAAGCAATTTAGTGCAGATTTCTGTCAAAGTTATCATTCTAGAGCTTTTAAAGAAGGAAGTTAATGTTACACAAGGATTTTAGTAAGATGTCTTAATGCAAGTTCTTTCTTTGTTAAAAGTTTTTTGCTTCTAACTCATAATCCATAGGAATGGATGTTTTTAGTTTTACATTACATTTCTTAAGGGAGTTTACATATTATATCAAACACTATTTAAATGATCTTTTCTGTGTTCTTACACATTTGTATACCTGTGTAAATATCACTGTGGCTCAAATACTGAACATTTCTGTCACCTCTTAAGTTGAGTGATTCTAGTCAGCATTCATTCATAACCTAGGAAATCATTAATTTGCTTCCTGTTGGTGGGAATAATTAGTTTTTTTTTTTAAGAGGCTTCAAACAGGTGACGTTGTAGCTGGTATATTCTTTCGTGTCTGACTTTTCGCTTATCAAACCTTTTTTTAATTAATATTATTCCGTGCTGTACTTACTTAAATGTTGGATTGCATTTTGTTAGTACTGTCTTAACTGGACCTGAAATGCTTTTCAAATGAGTTTCTGATTGAACAGTAAATAAGCTCCCCTTTTCATGACTGAGCTACTTTTTTAAAAGTCAGAAGTATGTTAAAATATCTGGCCTTTGTGTTCCTAACTTAACAGTTATGCGTAAGTTATGAGAAGAGTCCTTTAGCAAAACATGCACAAGGTTTATAGCGTGGTTGCACTCACTCGAAGATGGCTTTCCCTCCCACTGGATTATTTGGCATGGTTTTCTAAAATGAGTATAAATGTGACGGTTCATATTAACTATCCATTCTATTTTACTGTAATCTTATGCTAGTATGTTTGGATTACATGCTACAAGCTTGGAAACAGAAACTGAAAATTCTCCAGCTTTGTTATTTTTCAAGACTGTTTTGATCAGTATGTGTCCTTTGAGTTTTCATTTGATTCCTTTAAGATTAGCTTGTCTACTTTTGCTGAGAAGCCAGCTGGCATGATGTTGTGTAATTTGTAGAACATTGGGGTGTATTGCTACTTCTCATCTTTAGACTTGGGTGACTTTCTTTTGATATATTTTATTCAATTTCTTTCCACTATTTTTTGCAGCTTTCAGAGTATAATTTTTGTGCCTTAAGTTTAAGTATTTTACTTTCTGATACTTGGGAAATGGATTTGCTTTCTTAATTTCTTTTTTTTGGATTCATTATTGCCGCATGAAAATGTGATTCTTATATATTGGTTTATATGCCTTGTACCCCATTGAACTTACTCATTTAAACCATTTAATAGGTTAAAGATTATGAAAATCCACAGTTATGAAACTGCTATAAAATCACTATTCTAGTGAGCGCCTTAAGATTTTTTGTAGATCCAATAATGTCATCTGCAACTAGAGGCTCTTACCTCCTCTCCAGACTAGCACTCATTATTTCATTTTGATGCCTAATGATTCTGTCTAGGATCTTCAGTGCAGGGTCAAATATAAGCCGCAAGAGTGGACAGCCTTATCTCTCCTGGTGCCCTTCTTGGAAGGAAAACATTCAGTATTTCACTGTTCATTATGCTTCTGACTGTGCTTTTTTTAAACCTCGACTTTAAAGCTCCTGGCATTGTTTGTTTGTTTGTTTGTTTGTTTGTGTGGGCACGCCTATGCCTTCAGACTCATGAGCAGATTAGAGGAAAACTGCAGGAATCCATTCTCCTGCCATAGGGATCCTGCCAAACTCCTCAGGCTTAGTGGTAAGCACTAAGCCCACTTAGCTCTTTTTCTTTCATAAATACTTTTTACTGACTGGAGGATGTCCCTTTTGGTGGGAATTTTTTGTTTCTGATTTGGTTTTAGATCTGGTTTCGATTTAAAAACTGGATCTTGCTATATACACCCAGGGTGTCCCTTCACCTGGCTCTCCAACTGCCTTTGCTTCACAAGTGGTAGGATTGCAGTTAGATATCCTTTGATTGCATGGGTTTTGTCCTTTGTTTAAAAAAAAAAAAAATACATTAAATTGCATGATATTGTATGTTGAGCAAATCTTGTCTCTGGGACAACCCCATCTAGTTTATTATTTATATTCACCTCATAGTTGAGGTTTCCTTCCTTGTGATGTTAGTGGTGGTCTTGACTGGGTAGTAATGCTAGTGAGAAGTCTTCCGGTAGTCGTTGGTTTTCAATAGTTTGTGACTACTAATCTTTTTATCACTCTAGCCTTCTGGGCATGTGCTGTCTTCTGTTGAACATTTTCTGTCGTTAATGCAGTCTCTTTACTTGTGATGGGTCTAGTTTTGGCTGTCTTGTTTCTTCTGTCAGTTTTGCTAGCCTGATGTTTGTCCATTTCCTTGGGTTTCATAGTTTGTGAGCATAGGCCTCATTCTTTACCTTCTCTTAGTGTAATTTTGCTGTTATTATGTCTTATTTCTTTGTCAGTTCCTTGTTTCTTTTTCTTGGTTAGTTTAGCTCAAAGTTTGTTAATTTTGATTTTCCCCCCTAATAACCAACTTTAAAAGTTACTTGTTTTGTTTCTTATTTCTGCTATTATCTGTGTTCTTTTCTGTGTTTGGTATGACTTGTTCTCCTTTTCCTAGTTGCGTGCAGTAGAAATTTAATAATTGACTGGAGCTCAGTGGACTCCCCGCTTCTCTCCACCCTTTGCCTCCGTCCTCTTCTCCTTCCAGTCCTCTTCTCCTTCCCGTCCTCTTCTCCTTCCCTTCCTCCTTGTCTCTTACCCTTGTCTCCCTCCCTGTGCTCCTGCTCCTTTACCACCCAACTACAGATAGTCTCAGCCTTTGGGTATCTTCTTAAAACACAGGCATTTACAACCAAAAAGTTTGTACAAGCACCACTTTATGTATATCATGGAAATTTTGGTATTTTGTATGTGTGTGTTTTAATTTCTTCAAAAATATGTTCCATTTTGTTTTATGTCCTCATATCCTTTAGTGTTTAGAATGGTGGCTTTTAACTTGTGGATTTTTGCAAATTTCCTTTTGTATTTTATTTTATTCTACTGTGCTTGTGTAGAATATGACTCTTTATGATTTTAGTCCTTTTCAGTTTAAAATTTAATGTCCAGCCTGCAAGTATCCTGAACAATGCATATTTTGCTGTTTTATAAAGGTTTGTCAGCTCTAGGTGTCTCATATTATTAATCTCTTGTTGACGAGGTAATACTCTTGTCTAAGTTATTACACCCATTATTGAAATGGGTTATTAAGAGTGTCCAACTACTCTTGTTGTTGGCTATTTCTCGCCTTTTTTCAGTCATGTTTTATTTCATTTATTCTGGGGTGTTTCATCTTCGGTTTGCTTATTTTATTCATATACACAGATAGATATTGCAATTAATAGATTTCTGAAAGCCCAATTTTTTTACCGTGTGTGTGTGTGTGTGTGTGTGTGTGTGTGTTGTCTGGTGCAGTAGTCACATCAACTGTGTTCTTATCCTTACACTTACTTTTCTCTTTCTCAGGGATGGGACAGGCCAGGGTCTTGTTATGTGCTATCTGGCTGGCTTCAAACTCAGAAATTCTGCCTCAGCCTCCTGGTTGCTGGAATCACAGAAGTGTATATGTAGCAGCAGTACTTTTATAGGGTACCAGCTTAATTCCTTTAGTAAATTGCACAGTATCCCTTATTACTGTTTTTGTTGCCTAGGTTTTACGATATACTTCATATAGCAGAATTATTCAGAATTATTCAGACTTGCACCAACTTGATTCTAGTCAGATAAGAAAAGTTTACTCTAAGAAAACAAATTCTTTTTCTGCATGGGCTACTTTACTTTGTAATTCTGATGGGCCCTGTGTATTCTAAGTATGTCCTCCATAGCTTCCCGACTGCCTGCCGTATGTGGCATACCACTTTTCTTTTTCTATCTTAAAGAATTTCTGTCTGTTGTTGCCGTAAGTACATCTTACTTGGTGCTTCTGGCCATTAATCACTCAGGTTGTTTGTCCTACTTGCAGTTAACTGAGCTTCTTGGACTTCAAATTGAGGTTTTTCATTAAATTTGAAGTTTTTAGCCATTATTTCCTCAAATATTTTTCTGTTCCTTCCGCTGCTTTTCACATATGTGGGTTCTCTTAGTAGTGTCATGTAATCCTGAGGTTCCTGTAGTTCTTCCTTCTTTTCTTAGCTACATCATTAGTTGGCATCACTCACTGTTCAGATCCAGTGCGCTACTGTGCCCTGTGTAGTTTTCCGTCACTGATTTTACTTGCCAACTCTGTGTTGCCTTTTCTCTTTTTCTTTTTTAAATTAAATGTTGAATTAGGTGTTTGGTAGTACTGGGGACTTGAATGCGGAGATTGAATCTTGGTCTTCACACATGTGGGGCAAACTCTTCATTATGAAGCTGTATCTCAGCCTTCTCTTACTTTTTTTTTTTTTTTAATTGAAGCAAGGTTTCATTCAGTTGCTGAGAGTAACCATGAACTCACTGCCTACTCTAGAAAGGCCTTTGATCAGATTCTTATGTCTGGGCCTCATCAAAACTGGCTTCAGAGTCGTCCTCAAGGAAACTTCTTTATAATAGACAGAGACCACTATAGAAAGGCACAGCTAGTCACAATGTAAGGCTGTGGAGTCCAGTCCCAATGGATACACCTAGAAGCACTCCCTCACCTAAGGCTCAGGGAGCAGTGTAGAAGAGGGGATAGAAAGACTGTAAGAGCTGTCTTCCAGTGGGGTTGTGTCTCCCAGTAATGTTGAAGCTACGTGCTTCACTCATCAACATGACTGCCTACACATGAGCTGAGCAAGGGCAGCAACAAAACACACGCAGAATGCATGGCAGGAAGGTCCAGGAAGCCCCAGGCAGACCCAGAACTACAGGTGACCAGGGAATGCTGAGAGAGGGAAAATCTTCTCCAGGGCTCCCAATCCCAGATGTCAGCTGTGAAAACATACATGTGCGTACTGTTAGATAGACTGAGCAGGTTGTGTTTAGGGGTGTGTGTGTGTGTGTGTGTGTGTGAATATGTGCATACACATGTATGCACACAGTAGCAATTAATGAAAGAAGAGGGCATGAATTTGAAAGAGCAAGGAGGGAGTATGGGAAAGGTGGAGGAAGGAGAGGGATGGGGGAAGTGTTTGTAATTACATTACAGTTTGACAAGATGAGAAAAATAAGGAATCCTCTATCCAGAAGCAAAGCAAAACAAAACTGGGATTAGAAGTCAGCCACTAGGCCTGGCTTAAAGATCTTTTTGAAAGATAACTATTTGATGGGATGTTGTCACCATTCCTAAGTCTTTAATGGGTCCCCTGAATTGGTCATCCTAAGATGACGGTGGTCTCTTCTAACAGTGTAATCTGTGTGTCTTTCACTTGTAGGTCTGTTAGATTTCTTGGTGTCACACCCAGGTACCTATCTTCACTAGTTGTACTAATTGTGCTGTTGGTTTCATGGTTCTCAGGCGGTCGGTATATTGTCTGTCTGATTGAGGTTTGCCCCTTGGGATGGGCTTTTTATTTTTTTTAATCCCCTGTCCAGTCTTTGGTGTTTATTCTGAACCCAGGAAGGTTCTAGCTATCTTCCCCCCTAATTTTCTATATGGTAAACCAACTGACCTTGAGTTCTAGTCCCTTTAGTTACCACAGTGCTCTGGTTTTGGGTGTACTCTAGGCACTTCTTTCCAGATGACTTTATTTCCTTTGAGAGTTTCAAAGCTCTCTGCCATTCTAGAATCTGAGCTACTATACAAGCTTACGCCCATCTGGCTCATATATGTGAGACTTCTATGTGTGAGTGGGTGGGTTGAAGGCAGGTGGTGTGTGTGTAAAGACAAGCCTCTTCATATATGTCAAGGCCATTGAAAGACATGGAGAGGCAGGCATAAGAAATTGTGTCCAACACTCCTGGGGACGTATAAAATAGAATTTCGCTTATCCCTGTCTAGCTTCAAATGAATGAGACTCAAACTATGGGTTTTTTATTAGGCTCTTTGGCATTACTGGGTGATTACCCCTAATCTAATTCTCTGGCTACCTCCCAACTGCTCCCCAAATACTTGCTCTTTGAATCTTCCTAGGTTATTTTTTTGTTTTGTTTTGGTTTGGTTTTGGTTTTTCGAGACAGGATTTCTCTGTATAGCCCTGGCTGTCCTGGAACTCACTTTGTAGACCAGGCTGGCCTCGAACTCAGAAATCTGCCTGTCTCTGCCTGACGAGTGCTGGGATTAAAGGCGTGCGCCACCACACCCTGCTTCCTAGGTTATTTCTGCTCCTGCAGTCTGGCCTTCTGGGAAGGCATTTCACTCTGGCACGTGATGTTGACCAGTCAAGATTAATGGAGACCTCCTGTTCTTTCCTCTCCTCCTTTGCCCTGCTCCTCTCACTCTCTCCTTTCTCCTTCTCACCTGTGATCCCTATCCATCACCCCCTGCCAAGTAACTGAAAACTGCCTGCCTCTATTCTCTCCAGTAATGGCTGTAGCCATTTTTATTTAACCAGTAGTTTTAAATTTGGGAGCAAGTTTTGCACAACAAAAGCTGGTGTTTGCACAACAAAAGCTTGTCTTGCAGCAACCAGATCTTGGGTACAGATTTAGCATTTAAATACATGACAGCCCAGAACCAGCCTCCTATAGGGAAGTACTTTGTAGACTGTAAATTCTGTCTCTTTCTACCCAGTGTAGATCTTGGTCTTCTGCAGGGGGAGTGAGGAGGGTTGGTCCAAACTAAGATTCTTACCATAATAAAAGAGATTTAGTAGAGGCTCTGCAGTAATTATGTGGTTAGTTTCTTTTGCTAGATTCATTAGAATGATCCTGAGAGAACTATTTCTTTTTCTTTAAAAAAATTTTGAATAATGAATTTTTCCACTAATTGAAATTTAAATATTAAATGAGCCTACCTCCTAGGCATTTTGTTTAATTTTGTATGCAGATATTTTGTTGATTGTGTGTGTGTGTGTGTGTGTGTGTATTTGCTCCATAGATGCATTTATTTGTATTTGAATTTTCATTATTTAGTGTCTTTGGTGTAAGAGTGATAAAAATGAGGTATTACCTCCTTATTTGTTTTCTGGAATACATTGTATCTTTAAATATACACTGGTGAAACTAGCTGAGCCTAGGATGGTAGTGGTTGTTTTTTTAGTCAGTTAAATAATTGTAGCAGATACAAGGCTGTTCAGACTCTTATCAGTGAATTTAAAGGACAAAGTTATTTCATTTAACTTGTCTTTTTGTAAGGGTTGTTCTCGTATTTCTTATCATTCTTTTGGTGTCTGGGGACTCAGGAGTCATGCGTTTTCTGCATTCCTGATATTAATAATTCTGACTTGTTAGTCTGCCAAAGGTGCATTTAGTTTTGTGTATTTAAAGCTAAACTCTAGATGCTATTTTCTTCATAGTTTAATTTGTTTCAATTTAGAGTCTTCCCCCATCTTTATCATTTCCTCTTTACTTGCTTTAGATGCATTTTGTCTTAGTAGTTTTGGGAGGTGTACTCTTTGATGGTTGGCTTGATCTATCTTTTAAATATAAGCACTTAAAATTGTACATTTCCACAAAGTACTAGTTTACCTGCATTTCACATTTTTTATGTTTTTAATTATTGATCTGTTTATTCTGTCTTTCATTATGACGTCCTCTGTGTCCCTAGGTATATTTCTTTGTTTGGTCTTTTAGAGATTGCTCTAGGAATTTCTTTGCTTTTGGAAGTTAGCTGACTAAAACTGTGTATTCATCAGAAGGCATCCTTTATACAAACTCAGTTCTTTAAAATGTATCATTAAAAAAATTATACACATTAGTGTGATCAGAATTTCTGCCCCCCCCCCCCAGCCTCCTAGTCATTGTGATCACCATGGAAAGAATTGCAGATGGCACATAGATGCCTAGACCAGTGGGGAGCATGCACTTAGCAGGATGAGAGTGGATGCTGACCCAAGGGTTCATTGTCATAGCCCACATACATTTTCCCCAGGAGCTTTGTTCAGTCCACATGGTTGACAGTCTTATTTGGATTTGTTCTTTATCAGAAGGCCTCTAGCTGTAAGTAATCTTAAGGTTTTGATAGATATCTAGTGACCTTAAGGGCAGTTAAGAATGTCACTTCTCCTGGGTCACAGGTATGACTCAAATTTTACTCTTCTGTGGTACCCAGAGTCTGCAGTTCAGTCCTTGGTTTTACTAGCTGATGCTTATGAGGTATGGCCTATCTCCAGTAGCCTCATCACCTGCCTATGTCTAACTAGCCACCTGACATGACCGTGACTTTTAGTTTAGTTGAGTGGTAGAACACTTGCTGTGCCCATGGTCTTTGATAAAATCCTCAGCAAGCATGCATGCATACACACATACATACATACACACACTTTTTTTGTTTGTTTGTTTGTAATTTATAGTGTTCTTTAAATATTTATCTTGTACATGGTGGTGTATGGCTTTTCTCTCCTATTTCTGATTTCTGTTTATGTGGCCTGTTGTAACTGAGAGGAGTATTGAATAATCAATTGTAAAGTTGTATGTGTTAGTTTCTACTTTTAGGGTTACTATTTTAGTTAGCTTGAAGCTCTTTTGTTACTTACATTAGGCTCAGTGAGGTGCTTAAGGATCTGAATTTAATCCCTAAAATCCACAGTGTTTGGGTTTTGTTGGTTTTGTTGGTTTTGTTTTTGAAGCCAGGTGTAGTGATGCAGGTTAGTAATCTCAGTGCTGGAGACAAGTGCATTTCTGGGCTGCTAGCTGCTCAGCCAGTCTAGCCTGCCTCTTGAGTTTTTGGCTAGTAAGAGACCTCCTTCCTCTGAAACAGGGAAGTATTCTCTTTCTTGCTCAAAGATGATATAGTCTGGATTTTGAGCCAGAAGTTTCTGACTCTATTTTACCTGGCTGCCACTAGTTAGTTATATATTATTTATTTTTTTTAGTTCTTTAAAACAAGATGTTTAAACTGTGTTCTGAGAATCAGTCCCCCGAGTTGTCTTATTGTAAAGATTTTAAACCTTTTTGTTTCTTGAATGGGTCTTGGATAAAACATGCAGACTCTTTTCATATGTGCAAGATAAATATGCTTCTGAGAGTTCTGTTATATTAGAATATTGGTTTAAAAAATAGTGATTGTGCCGGGCAGTGGTGGTGCATGCCTTTAATCCCAGCACTCGGGAGGCAGAGGCAGGCGAATTTCTGAGTTCGAGGCCAGCCTGGTCTACAGAGCGAGTTCCAGGACAGCCAGGGCTACACAGAGAAACCCTGTCTTGAAAAACCAAAAAAAAAAAGTGGTTGTATATTCAATGGCGTGCTTATTACCACAAAGTCTAATGAAACATTGTAGTGTTTATACTAATACTGGTGTAAGTGATAGTTTGAGATTTGAAGCAACTAAACTGCTTGGATATATCTGAGTTTCAGTGGTGAAAACAATGACAGGTGAGGACAGCTGTTAGGACTGTGGGCTTGCTACCTGTGTTTCAATGAAGTAAATACCACACTGCAGTTAGTGTGTTAGGAAAATAAAGGTGGCGTCTCTCCTTTGCCCCTTAATAAGTCAGTTACTGACAAGGAAGGTAGGGTTACTCTTGGATTATATTGGTTATTTATTCGTAAATGATATAGGAAAAGTAGAAGATAGGAACAACCGTAGCAGTCACAAGGTCGAAGGGATTGGGGAGTCAACAGGAAGATCTGTCATGGCCAGTTAGTTAGCCGTTAAAATATGGAGGGAAAAGGTGGAGTCTGGTGTTTAAACCTTTAATGTATTCATCTTTAAGTGAATTAAAATTGGAGAACTTACAATATGTGATTCATAGAAAATCTGGTCATCTCTGAAAGCCTGGTCCTGTGTCAGAATATCAAGGGCAATAAAAAGACTTGGTCCTACATCAGAGTGTCAAGGGGGTAAGAAGACCTGTCTACATCAGAATATCAATGATTTTCAGTAACCAATTTTTAAAATTAACTTTCTGATTGCTCTTCTTATTCCTGCCATACAAAATGTTAATATTGCATTCCTTTTAAGGAAAATAGTGTTTGCTGCAGTTGAAGTCAGTAAAGCAGTCGGTGTAATTTGTGGTTCATTAATTCAGTAAAGTATGTATGTAATATGTGATGTTTTAGGTTCTTGAGATAAGAGCGGAAATTGCAATAGACAGAGCCTCTGTAAGGGACATAGTTACTAAGGGTTGTGCAGACAAAACAGCTGGACAAAACGCAGGCATAGGATGGTCAGTGAAGGCCTTTGTGAAGACAGGCAATTAAGGAGAAATGTCAGCGTTAGGAAGGTGCTTGGCATTGAAAAACTGAGTCGACATCATTGGAAAACAGCAGCATCTGCAGAGACCCTGAGTTAAAAACTGCCATGGAAGAGGTTGACGCCCCCTTCATCCCCCTCCCGTTCTTTCCCTCCTCGTCCTCCTTCCTTTCTTCTCCCGTACCCGCTTTTCTTCTTCCTCCACATACCATTATCTGCCTACACTCTTTCCTCTTTCCTCTTTCCTCTTTCACTCATCACCACACTGGGTTTGTTTAACAGACCTCTGTCTACACTGCTCCTCCATCCCCGAGCTGCCCATGTCTGAGGGATCCCAGCCTCAAGTGCTTCCTTACTGCTGCCTGACATTTCTGCTTATTTATTGCCACCTCTCTGTTCACTCTCAAAAACGTTTTACATCTCTTCTCCTGCCTTAAACCTATGACATCTCCTTTCATATCTGTGCTTTGAGCTGATGGCTTTGTTTTGTATTTTCGTAGAAAAACTAGTAACCAGAGATTTGCAGATACTTCCAATAATGTCTACTTACTTAAATTTACTCCTGCTTAACTTTCTTGCAGCAATATACCCTGTGTCTAAGTCTAGTCTCTTAGACATTCCACCCATATTTAAAAAAAAAAAAATCTGGATTCTCTTCTACCATCAGTTTTTCCCTATGGTTATTTTACTGTTGCTATGATAAAGCACCATGGCCAAGGGATGAGAGTCCACCAGTTGTGTCAGGGAGGTATGGCAAAAAAGCTGCAGGCATGGGGGCTAGAGCAGGATGCTCAGAGCTCACATCCTTCATTATAAGCACAAAGCAGAGAGTGAACTGGAAATGACATGAGCCTTTATTCTCCTCCAACAAGGCCACACCGTTGATATTTCCACAAAGAATGCTACTAACTGGGAACCAAGGGATCAGATTTATGAACCTGTGAGGGACATTTTCATTCAAAGTACCACATCCGCTGTATCGAACCCTTTGTGTCTTATAAACTCCACTTTAACTATTCTTTCAGGCATTCCTTATTTCTTTTGCTCCTTGTATGACTCCATGTAACAGATGTCTCTGTTTTTATCTCTAGTTACTCTGTTTCTACTCCCTTGTGAAACTGTTTTGGGGCACTGTTTTAGCTCTGTTGTCCAACCAAAAGTGTCGCTATAAAGTGACCATCAAATGATGCTATGCAGTTAAACACGTAGATTAATACTTGTGGTACTTATTTTTAATGAAGAACTTTTGAAACAGTTGTTTTTCTTTGAACTGGTTACCCCAGTTTTAAGAATACGTACACAACTATCTTTATTTAGTGTTGTCTGGAGCCAGAGCACATGGCTGTCGTCCTCCTCTAACATGAGGAACCGAGTCCCAGCCAGGTTGTGCAGGTTTGTTTAAATCTAAAGCAGCTTTAGTAGTGGGGAGGCTACAGAGGGCTTCTCCCGAGCCCTAGGTCCCAGCATGTTAATTTGTAAGCATGGGGTTCAGAAAGTCATTTAAGTTCAGTAGGACATCTTTGTTGTGTCCCATTTTACTTGAGTCATAGTCATTTTGAGTATCTTGAAATGCTGAGCTTGTTAAATACTTAAATCTGAATGTTAGTTGACCAAAATTTCTTAAAATATTTGTGATAGAATTATGTAGTCAGATAAAAGGCTATCAGGAAAGCTACCACTGCAGAGATACAAACACTGAAGTTATGGAATATTAAATTATGATAACAATAATTTGATTTAAAGGGAGTATTATTGTTGGTTAACTTTTGCTTTTCTTTGTCAGTGAAGCAACCTTTCATTTTACATATTAATATTTGGCCTTTGAAATCTGAGTAGTTAAGATATTCAGAAAATATTTTCAGTGTGGCGGTTTTGCTAGACTTGATATGCTATAACTAAAATTCAGCTTTTCTTTTTGTCTGCTGATGTTTTTATATTACTACTACTTAGTCATCAACTTGGATTTTGAAAATGTTTATCTGTGTAATCAAACTATAAATTAGTTGTGACAACAAGGAAACTTGACTTTGTGAGAAAGAGTTCTTGATATATACTCCATTTTAACTGTATATGGTTAGTTTCAACTGTCAACGTGATGAAATGTAGAGTTATTTGGGAGATGGGCCTCTGAGCTCATTTGTGAAGCACCATGTGAGTGGTGGGAATCAAACCGGAGTCCTGAGAGAGCAGCCAAAGCTCTTAACCCTGGAGCCATCTCTCCAGCCTCCTCTGAGCACACTCATGCTTTAATTGTGTTAGTTGAGGTGAACCTACACACTTGTGGCACCTTCCCCTGGGCAGGGATATCTTCCGTTGATTGTGGATGTCATGTGACCAGCTAGCTCTCTTAAGCCTCAGCCTGGGTGAGTTCCCCGCGAAGATGGACTATAACCTAGAATTGTGAGCCAAATAACCCTTTCTCCTTTAAGTTGCTTTTTGTCAGGTTCTTAACACAGCAACGGGGTGATGTCTATTTTTGATGTTAAGGTGTATTTCTTGAATGCAGCAGAGGGACGAATCATGTTTTCATATCTGTTTGGTGTGTCTGTGTTGTTTAACTGGAGAATTGAGAGCATCAATGCTGAGAGATCAGTGAGCAGTGATTTGTTGGTGATGGTGTGTTCATGAAGTGTGAGTTTCTCTTTTGTTTGGGGTTATTTATTCTTTTTTTCTTCCCCTTGGGTGGCTAAGCTCTTTCAGTTGTAAATTTTCTTTTTAGCACCTTTTGTAAGGCCAGATATGTAGATAGTCCTTAAATTTGGTTTTAGCATGGAATGTTTTATTTTCTTCTTCTACTGTAATTGAAAGTTTTGCTGGGTAGAGTATTCTGGGCTGGCATCTGTGGTCTTTTAGACTCTGTAGACTGTCCAGGCCCTTCTGGATTTTAGAGTCTCCACAGAGATGTCAGGTGTTAGTTCTAGTAGGTCTGCCTTTTTATATTTTACTTGGTCTTTTTTCTTGCAGCTTTTACTATTCTTTCTTTGTTATTCCTTTTCTGGTCCAATCTACTTTGTGTTCTGTATGCTTCTTATACTTTGCTATAGAGCTCCTTTGGGTTGGGGGAATTTTCTTCTATGATTTTTCTGAAAATATTTTCTCTGCTTTTGGTCTGGGTTTCTTCTTCCTGTATTCCTGCAGTTTTGTTTTTTTTTTTTTTTTTGTTTTTTGTTTTTTTTTTTTTATTTGGTCTTTTCGTAGTGTCCCATATATCCTGGACGATTTGTGTCTGGCTTTCTATTTTCAGTTCTTAAACTGTTTTAGTCATTTCCTTCCGCTGTTTGTTCTTTCACAGATTTCTTTTTTTTTTCTAAGGAATTTATTCTTTTCCCCTGTCAGGACCTCTGTCATATTTGTAAAGGCTCTTTTAATGTGTTTGTCTTGTGCTGCAGCTGTGCTGAAGTACTCAGGCCTGCTGTGACAGGGTTGTTGGGCTCTAGTGGAGACCTACCGTCCTGGCTGTTGTTGATTGTGCTTTTAGGTCGGCATCTGGGCATCTGAGTTTGGGAAGACTGTAATTCTAGGTGCTGATATCTGGACTTTGTTAGTTGGGGGCTTTGTTCTTTGGTCGGTCTGTGTCTCTGTCTGTCTCCCTCCCCCCCCTCGATATCTATCTCTCTCTCTCTCTCTCTCTCTCTCTCTCTCTCTCTCTCGTTCTTAGGAGAATATGTAGACTGTATATTTCCAGATTTTTTTTATGGGATTCGGCTGGGTGTGGCCACTAGGGGCTTCCAGGTAAAATGTGTTTCTAGGCGTAGGGAGCTGACATTAGGAATGAGAACCACCTAGGAGGTGGGGAGTAAGGTTGAGGGGTCACCAGAGGGAGGAAAGCGGGGTGTGGTTCCACCATGATCTGCTTAGTCCCCTGGGAGTGAGGGCAGAGAATGAGGAGAGGGCACAGCAGGAGGCCTGCTACAGAGCTGGGCTGAGAATGGGGATTGGATGTGGAGAATGGAGTGAGTGGTGAGGACCTGCAGTCCACTTGTCTGCCTCGAGCCTTCAGGACCCCAGGAAGTGCCTGTTAGAGTTTGGGGCTGGGATAAAGACCTGAGTAGGACAAGTTTGGAGGAGATCTGTGTGATCACTGGAGATGGATGGGCTGGGGATGGGGGTTGGAGGTGTGGGACCCTAGCGGGAAGGGTGCTGAGGTGGTTGTCTGTAGAGCTAAAGATGAGATTCTTCTACCTGTTTCCCTGGTCAGTGTGGCCTGGGGGTTCTCAAGGAATGTCAGTCTGAATTCATTCTCATAGAACGATGCATTAAGGATTTGTCCATGTTGCCTACATTAGTAGTTCTGTTTTATTGTTGAATAGCATTGAAATAATCATTTTAGTCATTTACTAAGAACAATAGATACCCTTATTAAAATGAACATTCATGTACTGGTTTTGATGTGAGCATAAATTTCAATCTGATAAATAACTAGGAGATAGAATTATGTAGTTATATATATAGTAAGCCAATGTTTACTTTTTTATTGCTAAAACTGTCTTCTAAAATGGCTACTTTTGTTTTAAAAGATGTGTTAGTTGAATTTCAGAGCTCTTTGATGGTAATTCTTTCCTTTCTGTTCTTAAAATGCTGCCAGTAGTCGGTGGGGCCACTCTTCCAGGTGTGTCTGTCCTACTCTGGCCCTGGGCTTGCTCCAGTCCTCGTCTGTGCTACCGCACTGAAGCCTTTGGCACTCTGATGTTTCTTTCTGTCAGGAATTCTTGTCAGAGTACCAGACACATCTTGCATTGCCGTGTTTACTTGAAAATCCTGAATAGATTTAGTGATTCCTGCTTTATCATCCTTGCCTAGCAATCCCACCACGTCTAACTGCTGTTATTATTATTATTTCAGCTTATTATGAGTTATAGGTTCCTGGTTTTTGGTAAGTGCTGTATAGTCACTGTTGGTTCTTTTATGCTAGTCAGTGGGGTTTGATCAAGTACTGTTGAACTGCTTGAAGATGCAGGTATGTTACTTAGAATCAGGCTTTTTGTTTGTTTGTTTGTTTGTTTGTTTTTGAGTTAGGTCCCTCCAGAGTGTTTTTCTAAAGGTTACTTGATTTGATAGTTGAGACTTTCCTTTATTATGCTCTGAACTTGAAACCTTGGAGCTTTGAGGATTGTTTCCACTGTTCATGTTTTCTGAAGACTTTTCTCTAGACTGAAGCTTTTTCATATGTAGATACAGTCACTCTCAGCATAATCCATTAAGTTCCTATTAAAGGAATTCCCTGCTCTGGTCCGGGGTTCTTTATCGCTGAAGCCCTGGTCTCTATTTACCCTGCAGTAGAGTTGCCTGTTTTCTCTGTCTACCCTGGAACTGGGGTAGCCTCTTAAGAACCTTGAACTCTGCTTGGCTTTCACTCTGCCCTTCCTACAATGATCTGGAGCGCTGATAGAACTCACCTGTTGGTTCTGTTCTCTTCCTAGCCTGAAGTAACTGGTGCTGACATATCACATTGTCTCATATATCTTGTCTGGTTTAAAGTAGATAATAAAGCTAGACTTTTTGGGCCGGCCAGTGGTGGCTCATGCCTTTAATCCCAGCACTCGGGAGGCAGAGGCAGGTGGATTTCTGAGTTCCAGGCCAGCCTGGTCTACAGAGTGAGTTCCAGGACAGCCAGGGCTACACAGAGAAACCCTGCCTCGAAAAAACCAAACCGAACCAAAACAAAAAGCTACTTTTGTTTTTGTTTTCTTTCATGGAAGATATCTCTGCTTAATATAAAATTTCCCTGTAGTTTGGCAAACACATACTTTTATGACTTTTAACTATTTGTAGGACTTTGTGGGAAAACAGTATATACACCTGCTGTAGGAGCAATGACATCCCTGCTCCAGGTTGTCCCTTTTCACAGTAGTCTTAGGTACATATGTGTAATGTGTATTGTGGATCATTTCACTCCCCGGATGTCAGTTATTACCACAGTGCATTATTCAGTACAACATAGGGTGAAGATAGTGATGGCAAAAGTTCCTTTTTCATACTTGCTAAGAATATTCTTAAAGTATTACTTAGCACATACAGTTTTATCCCTAACTGTCCTTTTTTGTATAATTAAGATGTGCTGTTAAAGTTGTGTAGCGCAAAAGTATTAAAAGTTACCTTGCTTAATTTTAGATTTTAAATATATTTTTTGATAAAATTTGCACAGTATGAAAGTGGACTGCTATATGGGGTTTTACCCACAATATTTTTAAGGAGAAAAGCATTCTTATAACTCGTGACTCAACTTTTAGATTATTGTCTACTAGATTCAGTGAACATTAAAGTAAGATAGATCCTATCTTAAAACTTTTTAAAATACTATTACACATTAACACTACAAACAAGATTACTGGTTAGGAGCTATATAATGAAAAAAAAATTGTGACAGTCAAGCCAAATATGTGTTACAGTATTGTTATGGAACATGCAGTTCACTTCATAATTTTGTCTTTAAAATACCCTAATTTCTGACTCAAGAACATAGGTCAGTGGGAGGTCGAGTGCTTGCCCAGCATTTGCAGGCTCTGAGTTCACTGTTAAACACAGCGTAAATTAATAATAAACACAAACAGCTTAACCGATGCCTGCGTTTATAGGAGTAAATATCCGACTGGTTAAGTAAACCCTTATTTTGAGAGACACACTTTACCAAACGCACATAACAAATGCTCTAATGTGTAGTTACGGCTTTGCTCTAGAGTTGGGCGTCTGGAAGTGTTTCAGTCCAACGTGTGCTGCATGTGGTCAAACTGAGTAAAACCATCGCATCAGCAACTTCGTAATTTTATTTTGTGGGTGCTTTGTGAAACTTGTCAGTGATGTTAGTGACCAAGTCAGCTCAGTCAGTCAACAGGTTCTCCAGGGCAGAAGCAAGGATTAAAAAGAAAAAAGACAATTACACAGCACTGAAGCATGACCCTGGCCAGTTCTGAGGTTGAGGCTGAGGCAGGTTTATTTTTTCTCAGTCTGCCTGATGCCTACTTCTTTGTTCTAGCCCCAAATCAGATTCCTGCCTGAGCTTACTTCCCTTTCTTGGCCCAGTGTCAAATTCCCGCCAAGCAGCCCCAAAAGCTCTCCGCATGCTAGTTTTTCATTTAAAAATTATTCTCTTAGTGGATTGTGTCAGTTTATGTGTATTTGCAAACCTTTGTATTTGTCCTTTTTAGGAACGCTGGTTTGCGATTTTTGTTGTTTAAATTGCTGGCCTTATTGGTTACCAGTATTTAAGTGCTTTTGCAGAGGACTTGGGTTTGGTTCCTAGTACCCTTGTCACATGGCTCACATCACCTGTAACTCCAGCCCTAGGGGACCTGATTGATATTCTGTTCCCATGATCACAAACGTATTCACATACATACATGCTTGTACATAATTTAAAAAGTACATAAAAATGTGAAGAGTTTGTGTACCGGGTTAATGTTTGTGTGTAATTTAGTGTGTGGGTGTGGAAGGTGTCTTTAGGAGCCACATGGAGGAGGTTCCTCAGTTAAGAGTTACTGTCACTGAACCTGAAGTGCATTGATTGGACTGTACTGGCTGGCAGCTCTGTGAGCTTTAGGGATCTGCTTGTCTGCCCCTCTCTCTTCCACCCAATGCTCCTACATGGGTTCTAGGGATGGCAACAGGTCCTGGGGCTTCTTGACTCTACTGAGTCATCTCCACAGTCCTGTCCTAACTTGTGGATTATAAATTATACTTCTTCAGTATCTCTTCCTAATGTACATTTCTTATGATAGTAAATATATATATATTTTTTAAAAATTTGAATGCAAAATTATAATGTTAACTACATTATTTAGCAGCTAGATGTACTGCTTTTCTAAGAGTAAATGTTTTATACTATTAAGGCTGTTTGTACCGGAATGTATCTTATTCATTCCTTGTAGAACTACCTTCAAATCTTTGAACTTTTTGAATTTTATTATATAGTTTGGAAATAGATGATAATTCTTATCTCAGTTTCATTTTTTTTTTTAAACCTGACATGTACAGTGCATGTTTATTTTGTGCATATTTACTCAGGTTAAGAAATGAGCATCATTAAAAATCCTTCCCCCACCCCTGCCAAAAAGTGAATCAATCCAATTGTAATGTGTATGAAATTGGGGTGCTGAAAAGTGGGTACTTGTCGTGTTTTGTTGCAGTTATGCTGATAGAACACTGAATTGGGTTTTCAATCTAATAATTGTTTTTAAAATGCCATGTAGTTGCATCTTATAGCCTGGAAATAAGCTTCGTGAGCGACATAAATCAGTACATAAGTAGCTTACATTCCTAGCATCCAAATGGGGACATCTAGTTAAGTGACTGAATCTGAATTAACTGGTTATTGGAGAATAACCAGAGAATATTTAAGACACAAAAAAGTTTGGGATAAGTTGTGGTTTTTTTGTTGTTGTTGTTTCCTGTTATCTTTGTTTTGGTTCTCCTGTGGTCCTTCCTGTGTGGAATGTCTGACCTCCTGACTTAGTGGAAGCAGGTGTGAGTGGACAGTTCTCATATCAGATAATCTCTACCTCGAAGCCCTGAGCTAGTTGCCTGCTCTCTATACCTGGGGGGGGGGGGGGGGGGGGGGGCAGGACAGAATCTAAGACAGTTGCTTTTTGGGGTTGTTCTCTTTGTATTTTGTGTGCTATGTTGAATATTTTTGTTAATGTGATGTATATTTACATGTTAGTAATTTTGATGGCTTTTGGATAATTCCACTCTAGAGGGAGAACTGGTGGGCGGTCCTTCCTGTGACACGACCCTTGAGTGACAGTTCTGTTTGATTGCCTCCAGTACTGTGAGGAAAGGACACGACTCTATGGTGAGGACTGATGGACATACATTATCTGAGAAAAGAAACTACCAGGTAAGATTTTTCCTTCCCTTTTCTCCATTTGTCATAAGTATATTGAACTGTTTTAACGTAACTTAGAATCGGAACCAACAGATTACAGTGAATACAATCTCCTGAATATTTGTGGTATAAGTTTAAATATTACATAATGGAATTGACAGCTTGAAATAATTGTGAATGTTTTACAAAATGACACGTGTTTATAATGTATATTTTTAGTACCAAAGCAATTTTATGACATATGTTCCAAAATTTAGGAATATTTGATAGATATGATTTTTGACTGGATTCGAAGACAGTAGTTCATAAAGTATTTTATGCATATTCCTGAAGGAATGAGATGTAAGTTTGGGGTTATAATTTGTATAATAGAGTGTTAGAGAAATGTAGATAGCATTGCATAGAAGAAACAGTAAGTGAAATCTAGGGATACATGATGATCCAGATCCTGTTTAATTTGTCACTAATATGCTGTCCTTATAATATCAGATTCCTGTTTCGCTCCTTACTTAACACTATCCATTCTTAATATAATTATGTAGGGACGCTCAAAAGATATTGGAAGTGTAAAATTCCTATTTCTTCCTGAGCTTTCAAAAGAAGGTGAACCTTAAATGTTACTGAAGTGATTTTTAAAAAAAGAACAGATAGTGTTTGAAGTTAAGTTTAAATGGAAACTTACTTCATTTCATTCGATAGTGAATCCAGTATGAAATTATGAAGTAATATTAAATACTGAATAAGTTCATATAGGAGTGAGCTGTCAGGCTTCCTGTGCAGACATGGTTCCAGCTTGTTGCTCCTCCTCAACCCACCTCAGGAGTTTGTCCTTTGAGACTAAGACAGCTAATGTAACACACCAGCTTTGGACAGATACTCACATACTCAGCATTTGGTGGAGCGCAATTAATCCTTTCTTTCTGCTCACTGTGGCATGAACAGTGGAGAGAACGGAAAGTGAGTTTTATGTATGAATTAGCGAAGAGCCTTTGGATATGAGACTTGGGTTCTGTCTTGGATCACCGTCCCCAATAGAGGATGCTTCTGTATCTAACCTTCCTAGATAGAGTTTTTGCCTAACTTGATGGATGAAGTTTCTGACCAGATCTTTATTATTTTAATAAGCCAGAGTAAGCTGGGATTATGCTGAATCAGTTCTCCCTATAACTCCTCTCTGATTTGTCCTCAGACAGGACTAGCCTCTGCTAATTATTATTTGTGCTTGCTCTATAGCTCTTCTACCCCAAACCACTTCCAACAACCTGCACTTGTAAGACTTTGGTTACACTTTTTGGGCTTTTGCTTCTTTGTTGGGTTTTGCTAAATCACTACAAGAATGTTGTGATTATGGGTTATGTGGCATTTCAGTGCTCACAAACATTTGCAGAGTGTGAGTATAGAACTTCCGTTCAATGTGTACATTGTAGCTAATCTGTCATGGAACAATATTCATGTTTTTCCTTCTATTAATTCACTTCTAGAATTTATACTTATGGAAGGAATAAAGCAGTTATATTTTGCCAATAAAGAGTTCCTTACCTCTGCTTATACCACGGTAACAGTGCTTTATTCTGGTCTCCACATGCAAATAATACAAGTTTTTGAGTTTGCTAAAGATGCATTCTTGATTAGGCTTTTGCTGGCTGAAAATATTTTTCCATTTGCCTTTTACTGTTATATAGTGGTGTCCAATGTATATTGAAACGTCTTTGAAATTGTAAAATTATTTTGTTTTTGAAGCCTCCTCTGAAAACAACATATGCATAGAAGACTGTCTTCATATTTAGCATTAAGATGAATTTATTGATAGTGTATGGGATAGTCACATAATGTTGAATCACCAAAGTAAAAAAATGTATGTTTTAGTAGCTCTTAGGAGCTTGTATATTCTAAGATGAAACTAATTTGGAGTTTATAAATTTTTACTTTATAAGAATTTCATTCTTTTCATTGTTAAAGTAGACTTTCTTTGTGTCTATATAACTTGATTTATTTGAGAGCTTTTGGTTTTGGAATTTGTTTGTTTAAGGATCCTGGTAATTGCTGAATATTTGAGATGAACAAAAAATATTTCTCCAATTCTCATTTCCATATAGACTTGCAGTTACACAGAAGTTGAAATACTGATTTTTGTAGTAGTATTAACTTTGTATGTTTTGTTTGTCAGTAAGCTCAGTTATACATCTGAATATAGTAGGTGGTTTATTTGCATAAATAAATTAGTTTTGGAAAGCAGTCCTTTTTGAAAGGGTTATCAAGCTTTTTATAAGAAAATGAACATTATGTCAGTTTTTAATTTTTTATGTATTCTCCTATAATTTACACTAATTTTGGCACAGCTATGAGTATATGTAACTTTCGATCACCTTGATCCCACTTTGACTCATCAGTGGCTGTCTCTGATACTCAAGTTCTAAGCATGGCCCTACTGGCTTTCCTTGGCTGTGCTCCTCCGGGATTTGTATGTGTATTTATGCCCTCAGCACCTCTTTTCTAACTGCCTTTGCTGGGTTTGACTAGTAATTAGAAGCTGCTTTAACACTCCATGTGCCGTGTACCCCAAACTTTTAATAATTTGGATCTCTTAAGGAATGGTATCCTTTCTTCATGACTCAATAATTTGATTTCCATTTTTCCAGAAGCTTGCCTGTAATGGACTCAGGGATTTTTTTTCTATTGCTTTCAAGTCCTATATACTTGTAGATTAGTGTTGGCCTTAGTACTGAGCAGCCTCTATTTTTCAATTTCCTGTACAGTTATACTGTTTGTTCCATAGACAGGAGCTGCAAATGGCTACTTAAACTCACTTAAGTTAAATAATATTACATTTTTAGTTTGCCAACCATGCAAACCACATTTTAAATGCTTAGCATATATTTCTGCTAGTGGCTACTGAACTGACCAGTGCATTAGATGGTTTCCATTATTATATAGAACTGCAAGATAGCGCTTCTGTGTGGATGGCATTAGCTTGTTGGAAACTACAGCTGCATTTGTTTATTTTGGCACCACGAGTACCTACTGTGGTACCTGCTGTACAGGTTGATGTTCAGTGACTATTGTTTGAATAAACTTACAGTGAAAAACTGAGAGGAAGAAACAGGGAAATGTGCTGGCTATCTACTTGTGAGATTTCCAAGATTTTTACTCTGAATGCAACTTTCCTTTCATTTCTCTTTTAGCAATAAAAAATAATTTTTTCCTCATAAAAATGTTGAAGAAGAACACTTAAGTCCAATATGAATGTTCACCATCCTAACTTTTTTCTTAGTGCTTTGCTTTGTAGTCTTTCCTAATGAGTAAGAGTGCAAATGCGGTTTGCCATTTTTTGTTTTGTTTTTTTCTTTTTTAACAAAGATGCATTTTCAGCTTGTTATATTTATGGAAATATGCCATATCTCATTTCTTGTTTTATTTTTCAGAAGTTCATTAATTTGAGCTTGGCATTTCACTCCTTTTTATATATACTTTTTACTCTATCTGTAGGCTTTGATCCTTACAGGCACATCCTTCTTTATGGCAGTGTTTCACAGGTCATTCCTTACGTTCCACTGTTTGACAGGTCATCCCTTACGTTCTGCTGTTTGACAGGTCATCCCTTTCGTTCCACTGTTTGACAGGTCATCCCTTTCGTTCCACTGTTTGACAGGTCATCCCTTACGTTCCACTGTTTGACGAGTCATCCCTTACGTTCCACTGTTTGATGAGTCATCCCTTATGTTCCACTGTTTGACGAGTCATCCCTTATGTTCCACTGTTTGACAGGTCATCCCTTTCGTTCCACTGTTTGACAGGTCATCCCTTACGTTCCACTGTTTGACAGGTCATCCCTTACTTTCCACTGTTTGACGAGTCATCCCTTACGTTCCGCTGTTTTGAGTAGGAAAAGCGAGCTTTTGCCCACTTAACCTTCAGACACTTTCCCAAGGTAAACACTTAACACGTGGCAGTGTAACATATAAAGTACAAATTAATTGGTAAACACATAAGTGGTTAGGAAGGAGTGTTTCTGCTTGGTAAGTTTTGAGCATTACTATATAGAGACTAACATTTTATATTGCAATGAAATGTAAGTATAAGTCAGTACGAAAAGTCCGTGTGCAGGCCACAGCCTCTTTGGTTAGCCGATGATGTCTCAGAGTCTTAGTTGTACTAGTTAGCTTGGGACTTCCTTTGGGTACTTCTAATGTGTTTAGAAACACAACCATTTGTGCATCTTTGAATGTGTAAGGTATTGATAAACAGTGAATTTCAGAGACCAGGGAGTAGGAATTTGTTTTTTAAGTGAGTACTTAACAGTAGATCTGGTTCCTAGAATAATAATAGAGGTAGTAGACTTTAGTGCTTGTTGCTGTTTGGTGTAGAATGAAGGTAAGTAAGAAAGAGGAAGAAAGAATGAATCACGTACCCAAGGCTAAATCTAGTGAACTACTTCACAGTATTCTCTTAGCTCTTGGAAATCTTGTTAACAATGGGCCCTAAGTATTGTCCCTGGTCAGAGATACAAAGCAATAAAGTGGGATAAAACTCAAAAGACCACTTTATGTTTGCATGTAGTAGAGCTGCTAATGGGGTGGCGCAGAGTAATAGTAATCCTGACGGAGTGGAAGGCTGCTTGCTGTTCCTGCCACAGCCACTGGTTCAGCACCAGAAGTCACTTGGAATTTATAACCTAGGTTATCAAGTAAACCTTGTTAGTTTTTTGGCTGCCTGTCCCCCTTTCCCATGTTTCCCTGACTGACTAACAACATGAAGTTAAATGCATTCCCAAGCTCCTCAGGGTTCGCTGCTATGTTATATTATGCTAGCCTTTCTTTCTTTGTGTTCCATGCAAATATACTTTTCTGTCTGAAATCATAAAATGACATCAAGGTTGTTTTCCTAAATTATTTGTATTACATTTGTTTAATCCTGCATGCTTGTTGCATGCGTGCACACACTTGACATAATGCATGTGTGGTGGAGGCTGGGACAGCTTGCCAGAGTTGATTCTTTCATTTTAGCATGCTCCTGGTTATTGAACTCAGGTTCTGTGGCAAGTGTCTCTACCACTGAGCCGTCTCAACTGCCTATGACATTTGTCTTCTAGAAAACAGGTTTACTTGTAATAAGATGTAAGGTTTGTGGTCCACCCTTAGTGACCTTGTGTGTGTGTGTGTGTGTGTGTGTGTGTGTGTGTGTGTAATAGTTCCCCAGGACCAAAATATTCTGCTAAGTGTGTCTGTTAGGCCAAATGTCTTGCAGTGGTAGTTTAAATGGTCTCAGATACTATTTCGTTTCCAAAGATTGAAAGTATCGGGGGCACACCTTGTATTAATTTTGTGACTGTGGCTTCCTTTTGGGAATTTAGACCCTAAGCTTTGCTAAATAGCCACCAATCCGTTAAAATGTTTATAATAAAATTGGTGTGATGGCATCTTTGGGAGCCCCAGGATGAAATTAGATGCAAACAAACAAACAAAATCCCCCATGTATCCATTTTTTTTTTCTTTAAAACAAGTTGACATAGAAGCAACTCAGTGTTGATCAGAATAGCAGCACACATTGTTTAGCAGATGTTCACTGGTTAGTGTGAATAGATCTAGGGAAGGCTAAAGTAAATGGTGCACCTAGCTCTGTTATCTACCGTGAAAAGGCTCTTAAGTGCTTCCTGCCGTTAAAGACTGGAATCAAAATAGTGCAATATGTGGACAACAGCTTGAAAACAGAGGGTCTCAACAATGGGAAGGAGAACAGGGCAGCAGTATCCCAGAGGACAAGCTGTGGGCCAGCAGTGTCCCAGAGGACAAGCTGTGGGCCAGCAGTGTCCCAGAAGACAAGCTGTGGGCCAGCAGTATCCCAGAGGACAAGCTGTGGGCCAGCAGTGTCCCAGAGGACAAGCTGTGGGCCAGCAGTGTCCCAGAGGACAAGCTGTGGGCCAGCAGTATCCCAGAGGACAGGCTGTGTGTTTTCAAACATTGAGTGAAAATAATAGGAGAAACTTCATGAAGTCTCATAAATCATTCATGAGTTGTCCCATAAATCAGTAGAGGTCGTTCAGGAGTGTGTTTGAGAGTGTACCCGTTTGGAGTTTGTCCATATGGTTAGTATTTGTCGGACATTGAGTGTCACAGTCCGTTGAGTTAGTATTTGAGACATGTTTCCCCATATTGAGAATAGACACACTTTCACATAGTCTTTAAAGATTTTAAATTCTCCCTTTCATGTTAGGGATCCAGCATCTTGTCTATCCAGTCACTTCCGCTGTAACTAACCACTACCTGCCTTCTGTCTGTCAGAAGCGCATGTTTTTTTGGTTACTCTGATAAGCTTGAACATGCCTGTAAATGATGTTCTGTTTTCAGATTGTCATATTTATATTTGGTATTTATGTCATTAACCTTGGTCTCAGTCTTAACTCTATCAAAGTTAATTCACTCTGTATTTTTAAAGAAAACCCGAAGTTTATGAGTAAAATTGTACTGACTGGGTTGGAGATCGGAATTCTATATTTTTCTCAAATTCTTACTTTTTAAACATATTTTTAAATTCACTCATATTTACAGTTAAATACTTTGATTTGTGGTTGTAAATGGCACATCAAAAGAGTATATTGTATAGATGCTATTGTTAAATCAAAATAGCTAATTTTTTAAAATTGGGTTTATATCCATCACTGATGCAGAACTTTTATCCTTAAAATGCATCAGTAGTTTTGTGTTTTCATAGAAGAGTCATTTGGGAATGATAGTTTCATTTTTTGACTGGCATTTCTAAATTGACTAGTACTTCTGATAAATCGTTGAAAAGAAATTGTTGAGAAGTAATCTTTCTTTTGTTTTGTTACTTACCTTAGGGGAAAGCTTTAGGTGGTCATCATTTCTAGGATGTTGATGTGGTGTTTTATATAGACAGAGAGTGAATTGTTGCAAGGATTATTCATTGCTTTTCCCTGCTTCCCGCCTACCTGAACAGTTCTTGATCATAAGTTGTCTTTGTTGTTTTTGAGACAAGTTATCACTATATAGCCCAACTGGCCTCAGATATATATCAAGCTTCGCTTGCTACTTTCTGGTGAGTTTTCCTGTAATCCCTTTGTGGCGAGAACAGATAGGTAGTATGGGACCAGTTATTTGTTTATGTGTTCAAACTGTTTTGGGGTTCTGTATTTTCCTTCTGTGTTCAGCAGTCCATTAATTCTGGAAATGCTCGTGCTTATTAATTTTTCCTGTTCTGCTCATGTATTCCCATCCGAGAGTGCTCTTGGCTGGGAGGTTAAAACGCTAAGTAGGTGGAGTGTGGCTGAGTTAGAGGATCACTTGCTGGAGTGTTGTTAGAACTCAGTGGCTGCTGTGCTGACGGACGGACGGACGGGCGGACATGTCTGTTTTCTGGCTCTGACTAAAAGCTCACTTTTCAGGAAACCCCTTGTCCTTACACCCCTGTCATATACTTTCATTATTGCTTGAGGGGGAGTGGTTTTGGGTTTCTGCTTTTTGTATCCATAATTTAATACTTCTTGTTCCTTCATTTTCTACTTTCCCTGTCTGTTCTTTTTCCTTTCCTACTTTTTCTCCCCCATTTCTTTCTCTTCTTCATCCTTTCCCCTTTTTTTGTTGTTTTTGTTTGTTTGTTTGTTTGGGGTATCCTTACTAAAAACAATTTTCTTTTAAATGAATTTCTGGTAGTGATGAATTATGCTAGGGTTCATCCTATGTGTGAAAATTTATTTTACCCTAATTTAAAAAATATTTTTGCTTAGTAAGAAATTGAAAATTGGTAGTTTCTCTTTTAGCATCTTAAAAATAGGATGCCAACCAGGCTTGGTGGCACAGACCTGTTATCCCTGTGCTTGGGGCTGACCAGGCAGATGGAGAATGTTAGGTGTGCCTGTGCTGCCAACCAGACAATATCAGAAAATGACACTCCTCTATCTTCTGACTTATTTCTAGTGAGGAAAAAAAAGTTGTTGGTGTTCATCTTTCTCTCTTTGGATACTATTAAGGATTAAGAACATTTTCTGTTTTATTATGATGAATTTTTAATGTATGGTTTTGGTTCTGATAATTTTCTTCATGACTCCAGTGCTTGGAATTTCTTATGTTTATTGTTTTTACCAAAAATTCTTTTGTTTCTTTGGGTTTTGTTTTGTTTGTTTATTTTGGTCCTCTCTGGAATGTTCTTTATGCTTTGTTCTGTGGGACTCAATTACTTAGGTGCAGAGTTGCCCTGCAGGGCTCTCTCCATTTCCCAGTTACTACTCTTTTCCCTTGCATGTCTTCTTAAGTGGGTCTCTGAGCATTCACGGCATCTTCATGCTCTGACTTAGCATGCTGGTTGGTCTTCTGCCTCTTTTTGCACATAGTATTTGATTATGTTGTCACTGTCCACTAATTCTGCCATCTGTGTCCTTGGAATCTATAGAATGTTTCTGTTGAGTTTTGAGGTTTTCCTGCGTGTTCTCCACTCTGACTTCACTGCTCCTTTGCATAGTTGTGCACCCTCCATAGTTTTGTTTTATTGTCGTATATACTTTTTAGTATTTGTGATAAAATTCTTGAGGTTTACTGGGGATGGAGTTACATTACTTAGGAACGTTTGATCCTTGTGAGATCTTTCTCTTGTCTCTGTCTCTACCTCTGCCCTTTTTAAAAATCATTAAAGAGAACCGATAGATTTTAGGTAGGGCCGGTTTTCTTCAACTACTAAGCTAGTAATTTTCTGTCCCCTGAATTAGTGTTTCTCTGTGGTAGCCCTTAGGATCGGTTTCTTTTTCTTTCAGGTGGTTCTCTCCTCTGCCTTTTATGGCTTGTTTTCATGCTTGCTGATCTTTACTGCACTGAAGACTTTGGGAACCTTCTCCAGTTCTCCTGAGCTGTTTCTCTGCACTCCTCCTGTCTAGCTTTTTAGCTTGCTTACTTTAGATGCCTTGGACTACCCTGACTGAGCTCTAATTCTCTGATTTGGGAATTCTACCCACCAGGCTCCCTCCTTCTCAATACAGCCTGAAAATTCATTGAGTCAGCTAGGAAGGTTGGTTGTTGCCCCATGCCTGAGAACTATTGCTGGTATATTTTCTCTGGTTTGTTTTTGTTTTTGTTTTTTAAATAAAAGCAAGGAACAGGCCTTGATCTACCAATCTTCTTGCCTCTGTATTTTATCCAGTTTGGGAGAAGAGATTTTTCCTGTTAGTCCATCCTGGTTAGACTGGAAGTCTTAATATTTCATTCTTTGACATGACAAATTAGTTAGAAGCTAGATGAATCATTCTGAATAGTAGGAATAAGATTTTGTGTTAATGCTTTCTGTTGTAAAAGACACTATATAATATACAGTTCAAAATTATCACACCAGAGCTGAGCACTTAAAAATATCATTTGGAAAGAAACAGACTACAGATTGATAAATAAAATCCAAGCTGTCCTGTCCTGACTTAAGTTTAACCTAAAGCAAGAACCAGACCATTTTCTTTGATGTTTCCTACTCCATATTGTCAAGGGTGTAATAGGCTCAGAACGGTTGTCCTTGCTCTCCTCAAGTGTGTAATAGGCTCAGAACGGTTGTCCTTGCTCTCCTGGCTAAGGTTACAGTGTTCCTTAATTTTTAAATTAATTTATTCTCGCATATATTGCATTGCGACCACAATTTCTTCCTCCTGAAGTTATAATTTTTAATGAAAAATCAGATTTTTTTTTTTTAAAGGGAAAAAAATGTAAAGGCCATATTTAAGACAAGAAATGCTAAGGTCTGGAATTTGGCATATGGAGTTTTAAAATTCTTTCTGCCAGGATAACTGCACTGTGATAATGCTTTAAAAATGTGATAGGTAGACTAAGAAGTGAGCCTTTACTTTCATCTCCGCTGGTGTCCTGTGGGCTGATTGTGTACAGTCATTGACACTGTTCAGATTTATGAGTGAAATCTTCTAAAGATAATTGGTTTACTTTACAAAAGCACTTACATTAACAAATGTAGCAGTGAGGCGGTAATGAGCAGTAGGGCTGCAGCATGCATGGATGGACGCCATCCTTAGTGGGAAGTTCTCTAAACACCTTTGGTTGTCACCATGATGATGTTATCCTGTATGCCTTAAGTATTTTGAAGTTCTAATTCAAAGGTAAAAGCTGAAAACCTAGGTGAGATTAAGTGCTTTTTTTCCTGTTTGTCTCAAATAAAATTGCAGTTTACTCTTTAATTACATCTGAAGGTTTGTTTGCTTTCAGTACAAAGCAGTATCACATACAAATGAAGCTCTTGTTTGTCAGTGTAATAATTTCCCTGGCTCATCCAGCGTGAAAACACTATTTTTTTTTTTTTTTTTAATGCTGAAGTAGTAGTGTATAGTAGAGAAAGCTGGTTGATGTACCAGCTTAACCACGGTCAGGCTAACACCACCTGGGATAAGTGTTAGCATCATATGCATTAGCATATTGGAAACACAAGACGGGCATAACGTAACACTTTCGTGATGATGAAGCATTCAAATGTATATTTCAGTCTGGTTATAGAAAACATTCAAGCCAAAATCAGGAGACATTCTCCAGTGTATGTGACCTGACATTGGTGTTAGGAAAGACACGAGGACTAGGTGAAGTCTCTGATTTAAGACAAAACACAAGCAGCAACAAAAACCAAGTAATAAAACTTAATGTAAGTAGACAGCAAGTGATTGAGCAACTGAAATAGGTGAAGCTGGGTCTGTCTGGGGAGCTGATAAGTACCAAATCTTTACCCTGGGATGTCCCTGTATGTGAGCAGCCAAAGAAGGAGGCCAGTGTAAGCAGGAGCACAGGAAAGGAGGGGGGAGTAGTAGCCAAGGGAATTGAGGTAACGAAGGGTAGGCCACAGGCGAGGAGCCCATACTGGTGCAGGCAGCCACTTTAAATTGTCTCTACTGCCTTTTATTTGCAATTCCTCTGTCCTGTAGAGAAAATTCTGAAGTGTGATATGCATCATCTAGAACTTGACATAGCAGATGCTGAATAAATGTTTGCTAAATTCATTTATATGACCAAATATTTAGATGAATTTTAAACTGTCTTCCCTCATTGAAGGAATACTTCACGTTTTTAACTGCACTACACTTAATTCAGGATTCTGATGCATATATATATATACACATACATATATATATATATAAAAAAATAAATAAATACAAAAATTTTAGAATAACATGATCTTCAGTGATAGCCATATTATTGATTGTCATTTTGAAATAGCACACGTATAATACAATGCATTATCTCTAAGTCATTTAGCTTCTATATTATTAAACAAATATACATGTGAGTGAAAATGTAAATTTTCACTAAGGGGGGTATAGTTCAGTGCTAAAGCACTTGCCTAGCATGTGCACAGTCCTGGGTTAAGTCTCCAGTACTCTTTCTCCAAAGTGAGTAAATTTAATATTTTATTTAAAAATCTCATCTTCTGTCATCAGATTGTTTTAAAATGCTGGTGTCAAATTTACAGTGACTCTCCTTCCTCAACCTCTGCAGAGCTGGGGCTACAGGTGTGTGCCACCTCACCCACTTTAAAGTACTTTAACATTTTATTATTTGATTAAAGTGACTCTCTGGTAGACAGGTCCTTATTTGTTTTTTATCAACATAGCAACACTTAAGGAATTAATTTCTCTTCCCAGGGAATATAATTAACCCAAAAGGTCTCTCATTTTTAAGAGTTTACTGGTTCTGTCTGTGTAACCCAACTTTCATTCTGCTGACTGATGGTGTTAACATGATGAGAGCATAGCGTTAATGTTGAGTACTCAAGAGAACAAGCGTGTGTAAGGAGTGGCTAGGCAGCATATCTGACATACTTTACTAGCATGATTTCATGAAGGCCAGGTAAGCCCTAGCTTTGCATATTTTGGGAAAGTGTTCAGAGCTTTGCCCTTTTTTTGGTTGTTTTAATTAGTATTTTGAAGCAGTCTGAAAGATGATTCTGGGGTTGGGTAATATGAACAGATAAACAGGGAGTCATAATGTTGAAACTGGACATTCAGATCTTTATAGCATGATTTCCTTATTTTTCAAAGAGCAGAAGAATCCCATCGTTTATCATGTTCTGGTTGGACTCCTTTCTTATCGTTTGCTGGAGTTTGAACTTCAGAGCTATGGTGTCAACCCTGCTGTAATATCTCAGGGGAGCTCCTAGTGTGGGGCTGGTGCCATGGCTCACCCTCCAACCTTTCCTTCTTCACTTCAGCCTCCAGCTCTGAGCTTTCCCATCCCCAGAGTAGCAAATGTTGAAAGGAGTTGCACAGGTAAGTATGTATGGCGGGAAAGCTGGGGTTAACAGTGCTGTGTTATTCATTGGTGTTTTGGGGGTGGGTGGGGCTGTCTTGCCAGGGAGTCATTTTGTTTAGAAATGTTTTTCTTTTTCTTTTTCTTTTCTTTTTTTTTTTTTTTTTTTTTTTGGTGTTTTCTTCATAAAGCTATCATGTAAATTATTAAATAAAAGTCTAGTGTTCAGAAAAGAAGCTAAGAAAACAGGAAAGACAAATTCATAGACCAATAGTTTGCCCTACAAGTCTGATGAGGTGGCAAGTCTCTTTAAAGTTTCTTAAAGCTTCTACCAGCTTTAAGTGTGTGCTGTCTTGACTGGGGTGTTGATCAGGTAGCTGTGGTTTGACTCCCAACAAGAGAAATTCCAAACATGCTTTCCTTTGCAATCTTGACAAGAGGCCTGGGCCATTCTGCCATTCTGGGTTCGAAACAGTAACAAAAGTAAGTAGGTTGCAGCTTAGGCATGGTGTCTACACACAGTTCAGCGAGTGCTTTTGAAGAGTATTTCTTCCCTGTAACTCTTATCTTGTGACGTGCATATCATTTGAAACGCAAGACATTTGAAATTCAAACCAGGAAAACAAATTCTTCATAAGACCTAGGATAGTTGAAGTAATTTTTTGGTGTTAAGATCTTTAAAACACAAAATTTTTCAGTGGTTTATTTCCTTTAAGTTCTAAAGCTTTACTTTTTCTGAGAGTCACGGAGAAACACCTTGGCAAAGTATCAGACTAGTTTCCCCATTCCTGTTAAGAAATGCCTTAAAATACTTGAAACAGAACCTCTTTTTGTTTCATAGAGGGCTTGTTTTGTATTCTAAGCTTAGAAGCTCTTCTGCTGTTAACTTGTCCTCTCCTTTGTATTTTATAGTTTTATATTTTATAGTTTTATACTCCGTATTTAAAGAGGAGGAAGTACTGAGTAAGTTTAGCCTGTCCTATGAGGTTTCGAATCAGCTTCTTACAGTACTAGAGTTGACACTTTAGTGGGTAGATGGACTACACCTTTTCTCCCATAGATTAGCATTGTTACATCTTGAGGAGCTTTGGTTATATAATGTATAGTTTTCTTTCAAAGTGTTTTATGATTTGGACCTCTATAAGGCTTATTGATAAGTAAAAATGTAAGAAAATGTGAAGAAAAAACAAAACAAAACAAAACCACAAAATGAGTTTATTCACTTTGAATCATGCCCAGCTCTTAGGAGGAGACACTTTGGTTAATGCTTTCCGGAGCACACACACTTCTGTGGCATATCTGTTTGGAAATACGGCTCCAGGCATCAGATGCCAAGTTTCAGATTCTGAAGATTGTCTCTCTTTCACCTTTGCTTTTAGACCTTGGACAAACTTTCCATTCGTATTATTTATGCAAAAATATACAGACTTTTTCTGAAACCCTTGGGAAAGAATATTAAGACATGCGTTCTCCAAAATTATAAAGCATGGGTGTTTGCCATGGCCCTGGGTTTTCAACAAAGCACCTTTCCCTTCAGTCTCCTGTATTTCTCTTCAGCATTTATTTTCCCATTGTTACTTATTTATTAAATGTTTTACATTCACTAAAACAATGACATTGTTTGCTTTGATTTCTAGGCTGTTAATTTGCCTCAGAAATTGGAACTAATTTTTGGCTGAAATTTGGGAGGGGGTTGTCAGAATTAATAGAACTATTTGTAATAATTGAGAATCAAGATAGCTGGTTGAAAATCTCAATATGTTGCTAAGTCAAAAATCTCTTAGATTACAATATTGCAACAGTACAATATTTCACATGGTTTTAATGACCTAGAATTTAAACAGGAGAGAACCATGTGTCTGTGGCATGTGTTGAACTGACGAAGCAGGTTAAATTCTCTAATAGCAATCAAAAGTGACTTGCCAGCATACCCCATAAACACTAAGTAAAGGCAGGTTTGCCATTCTCTCCATACTGAGCACTCTCAGAGCAAATTCCGTAGTAGGAGCACCCATGGGTGCCCCGGAAACAGTGAAGCATGCTAGAGCAGACCTGGGCTCTGGGTGGTGCTCGGCTACGAGTTTTTGTTCTCTTCTGGGGTTTTGTCTGTTTTGAGGCAAGGCCTTTTTTTGTTAGTTATGCATGCCAAAAACTCGAGGGCTGGGGCTGCAGAGCATCCACATATCAAACTCAGATGCCTCTGGTTACTGTTACAGGATAACTGATTTTATGACAACAAAAGGAAGCCATAGTAGATTGACTCCACTTTCTAGATGTGTCTTACCTATTATTTATCATCAGGGTTTGGATTATTAGCTTCATAATGAAATTTAGTGCTTGGTTACAGGCTTCTTAATTTCTTGAAGGATTAAATTCAATTCACTCTAGAAAGTAGTATGTTAGTTTATTTGGAATGTAGAAAATTGGTATGTGTTAAGTTTTGTATTCATTCCTACTCGAAGTTCTCCTTGGGTAATTTTTTCTCACTTTCTTTTTCCGTCACATCCTCCCCCATGCCCTCCCCAAATGCCCTCTCCCCATCCGCATTCCCGTCCTCCCCTCTAGTCCCACAGTGCTGAGAATCAGACCCAGGCCTCAGTAAGCATCAGCCCTACAACTGAGCAACAGCCTCAACCCAGCTTTTTTTTTTTGGTCAAATTCAGGCCTCCTGTCTCTGTCTCCTAAAGTCTATGCCCAGCAGCAGCTACTTTAAGTTAATGCAGTGCTGTTTGTCTAATTATTTTAAATTAGTGTGAATTTAGATATGATTGGTGTTGTATAGACCATTGTCTCTGGGGTATAATCAGCCCATCCTTTTGTACAGTGGTCTTTCTGTAGTAATATGTGATTTTAGCTACCTTACTTTCTTTGTTGCTTATCACAAAATAAGGACCTTCCTTTTTGTTGATTATGTTGACCCTTAACACGCTTTATATTTTATGAAGAAAACACACTATAAAGGATAAGCTGTATTTATGTTTGATTGTGGGTCTACTGTGGTGCCTAAAGGGGAAATGCTTAATTGATTAGGATCAAAGCCTGTCTGTACTTACCAAATGCATAGCCTGGAGCAGCTAACTTAACTTTGTCCTGAGTTTTTCTAGACACAAAGGGGATACTAATTGTCTGCTAGCTTTGCACCACAGTAGTGATGGTATGAGTAAGCTTTGCTTGTTGGGGACAGGTCTTCACTGTGTAGCCCCGGCTGTCCAGGAACTTAGCGTTTAAGCCGGGCTGCTCAAATTCAGAGATCCAACTGTCTCTGCCTCTAAAGTGCTGGGTTAGATGTGAGTACCACCTGGCTTTGTCTGAATCAGAGCTGATAAAAGAGTCAATTTATCAATTAGGGTTATGATAAATAAAGTGCTTTCTTTTCACTGATTAAGAAGAGCAGACCTTGAAAGTTGGCATTTCAAAGTAGAGTGAGCAGTGAACAAGAACACTTGGAGATAGCCATGTGTACAAAGGCTCTGGGGTAGAAAGGAATTTGAGCAACTGAAGGTTTGCCCATAGTTTAATGGTGGGAGGGAAGGCTTTTTTGAAGAGAGGTCAGAGAGATTGATTACAGAGGACCTTTAAGCTTATTTGTTGAAGAATTTTGATGAACATAAAATTTCACTTAAATTGCTTGAATGGAGGAAAGTAGATTGAAGGAGAATGAAGAGCAAATAGATAAATAGCTGTTTGGATGCTGTTGGAGTGAGTGCCCTGTGCTAGTAAACTCCAGCAGAGATAGAAGAAAGCTGTTGATGTTGTAGATACTGCCCCGACTAACTGCTGGACTAACTGCTGAGCTCACATCGGCTGCTGAGTGGCAGGAGAAGTCTGGCCTGGGTTCCTTTGCTTGTTCTCTGCCCCGCTGACCTGGCACTGAAGGTCCTGCCTTCCTCACCCAGCACTTTCCTCCAGAACCTGTCGTGCTCCACATATACAAAGGGTTTTGTCTGGCTTGGAATCTTTTTGGGGGGTGGGGGGGTTTGAGTCAAGCTTCATGTAGCCAAAGCTGGCTTAGTCCAGTTCCGAGCTTCCTGATGTTACCCCCCCAGTGCCGGGGCTAACCCGCCATTTTTCCAGGTCTCTCCCTGCTTAGCCTTTCCTGGATGTTTGTCTTTGCGGAGTTGTTCTTCTCCCACTTCACTTTGATTGATTGGTTAAGGCTTTGTTCAGACATCGCACACACTCCCTTTTCCTTCACAGGTTCATGACCTTGTGTTTGAATTTCCAAGTTCATTCACAAATTTGTCTAACCAGATTGTCAGCTCATTCAAGACGACAGTTTTTGTTCAAGCTTTGTCAATTATTCAACGTAGTTTTTTTTTTCCTCCAGAATGCATGTAGCGAACTTTCTTGAACATAAGCTAAGATACATGTACGGAGGGGAAAAAAAAAAGCAGGCAGTCAGAAAAGCCCTGGTACCCTAAAAGTAGCACTTCCTGGGTGTGTAGAGAAAATGGAAGATGATGAGTGGGTGCGTCAGTTTTAGGTTTGTCTCCATTGATGATGTCATACTTTGGGAATACAAATGCTTGGCGCACTTTAGCTGTGCTGCTAGAACCTTTGGTTAAGGTTTGAGGAAGGTTTTGAAATCATTGTGTATTTCTTACCAGGAAAGGATCCCTTAGTCACAGAATGATTTTTGTTTTTTCAGGGATTGATTCTGTGCCCAGACCAGCATTTGCTAGCATTCTGGGATTCAGGGAAGATTGGTCTCCGGAGGGAGATCTTGATGAAGGGCATGCGGTCTGTTAACTGTTACTGTTCTTTGGCTACAGATACACACGGCCCATCCTACTTTCCTGTTCCCTGCTCTTGTTCTGTATAAGGCCAGGTGTATTTTCAAGTTCCATTTACAAAGTACTCTAGCTTTATTTCAGTGACCATTTAAAAAACTTAGAGCTTTGCCACCTCCCGTTTCCAGCAGTCTCCCTTAGCTATCTTTCCTGAAATTGTTGGTTAGATTATCTAAACTTGAGAGTTTTGAAAATTAGTTTGTAATTTTCAGGCTTACGGGGTTGGCTTTCAATCGGTGCACTTAAATACTAAGAATACCACAGGAGGGGGTTGGAGAGATGGCTCAGAGGTTAAGAGCACTGACCTCTCTTCCAGAGGTCCTGAGTTCAATTCCCAGTAACTACATGGTGGCTCACAACCATCTGTAATGGGATCTGATGCCCTCTAACTGTGTGTCTGAGGATAGCTACAGTGTTCTTGTCATACACATATATATATATATGTATGTGTGTGTGTATGTGTATATGTGTGTGTGTGTACATCTTAAAAAAAAATATCACAGGAATTTGAATTGGGCACTGTGCCTTCCTAAGTAATAAAATAGTACAGTTGGACCTTGAATCCAACTTAGGGCCTCTGTTCTGTCCCAGCATAGTTCTCTACTTTCTGAGACAAAAGAATTCTTTTTGGAGAGTGAGATTGGTAGAGAATATTTAGTAAAAGATAACTTATCTGTGTGCTTTTAAAAAATATATAACTTATTGAGTCAAGGAATGATAGAATTGTTCTGGTTAAATGTTTCCCACATGAGAAGCTGTTACGTTTTGGTATATAACATCATTCCTAGGGGAATGTTTGTGCTTCTTATAATTGCTCTGAGAATCAAGAAGCGTCAGTCAGTTTACAGTGTAAGCCCCTGATCAAAGAATATAGCAATCCGTGTTTCTGATATCAAGAGGAAATTTTACTTAAACTAATTTTTAAAAAATTATTTACAAAATTGACTTTCATCTATATGATATAGTCATGGTTTCTAGATTCCCTTTATTCTTTAAAGAAAGAAAATGTAAATATTTTTCTTTTTACTGCTGCGCGTATCTACCCATCCTTACCTGCTGATCTTCAGAGTGTATCTTTTATCCAACCCCCTGTCATCACATCTGCCTCCTTTGTAACCTTAACCATCACCCTGTACGGCCACTTCCTACTCGTCCTCCATTTTCACACAACTCAGGGTCCATTATAAACATAGGGTAAATTATGTCACTCTCCGAGCTTCGCCAAATACCATAGCTCTTGATTTTTCCATCTCACATGGATAAAATACAAAGTCCTGCAGGCTTACAAAGTTCTATTTGATATATAGTAGCCCCTACTGGTGTATTACTTAAATCCCCCCCCCTCCCCCCAGTATGGAATGTAGCCTGTAACACACCAGTCATACCACGGATGGATTTATTGAGGGCTCTTCCTATAAGCATTGCCCATGGCTTTTATTCCCCCCCCCCCTTTGTTTTCTTTCCTATTTTACGATGCTTACTCATTCTAAAACATCTTGCTATCCTGGTTCCTTATGTGTAGAACGAAGGCTCACTCTTTAAAATTAATCTGGCTTTAAGAAAAGTAATACCCTCTCCCCCATTTCTATTTTGCCGTGGATCGGAAGTATGTCATTTCTCTACCTAACTCTTACCAGGGTTCACCTTTGGGCACAGTAACTATTACTGTTGTGTTGTTACTGAGGTCATGTCAGATGTTAGTATTCTCAGTGACTTGTAACTTTCCCTTCTCTTCTTCCCCTTGTCCCACTTGTTTCCCTTTGTGCCCAACCCTGTACTCAGTTGACAAAAGGCGGTAGTATTGACAGGGAATATGCATTTCTGTGTTTTATGAGAGACATTTTATTTGCATGGTATTAGGGTGATTTGTTCTATATCATTAATTAATTTCAGTTTTGGAATTTTAGGAAATCTAAAACTGGCCCTGATGATAATATTATGTAAAAATTTTCAATGAAAGTTTACTTTGGATTATTTTGAATTCATTCATGTGTATAAATTTAATGGAGGATGCCTGAATATTGAACTATATGTTACATGCTTTTATCCATGTTTATTCTTTCTTAGAAGTGGAACTCATTAGCAAAGGTCCTATAAAGAAAATTTAAGTATATTTGTAATGTTTGCCAAACAGAACAGCACATGTACTGGATCTAAATTTTTTGTAACTTCATTTTCTGAAGTTAAACCCAGGAAAGGATTTTTTGCCTCCGTATAAGAAAAAGCACTTAGAAGCTTGATGGATAGGCATTGTCTTAGTTTGGGTTTTACTGCTGTGAACAGATACCATGACCAAGGCAACTCTTATAAGGCCGACATTTAATTGGGGCTGGCTTACTGGTTCAGAGGTTCGGTCCATTATCATCAAGGTGGGAACATGGCAGCGTCCAGGCAGGCATGGTGCAGGAGATGCTGAGAGTTCTGAGTCTTCATATGGAGACTGCTAGCAGAATACTCACTTCCAGGCAGCTAGAATGAGGGTATTTATTAAAGCCCATGCTCACAGTGACACCTGCTCCAACAAGGCCATAATAGTGCTACTCCCTGGACCAAGTATACACAAACCTTCACAGGCATGTATGGTGCTTCTCTGAAAATATTTAGCTCTTGTTTCAAGAAAATAACCTTAGCTATAGTGAGCGACTGAGACATTAAATTTGATTGAGTATACTTAGAAAATATAGTTATGGTATTCGAGCCTCTAAACTTGAATGTATTGGCAGGAGTGAGAAGACATACTAGCCTTAATTCCCTCATGTGGCTAGACTAAGTGACACCTTCTTGTAGTGCCAGAGCTCTGAGGTGGGAAGATTGGGGATTGAAGGCCAGCCTGGGCTGTATAGTGAGAGCCAGTATAGAACCAAAACAGAAACAGAAAGCTCATGTTGGTCAGCTGATAGTTTTCAAAACTTATAAATTAGCATTTATACGTTTTGGTAGAAGCTTATAATTGTTAATGTTTTTATAAAAACTTTAGAAGGAAAAGAATAAGTAGTAAACAAAATATCATAAATTTATACCAACATGATAAATTAATTTTGTTACATGTCTAGATAGTTGTGACTTGACATAAAATTCCAGAATGCCTTTCCATAGTGATTAAAAAACTGCTGAGCCACCATAAACCTTCATGCTTTTCAACAGCTCTGAAGTAGACACAGTGTTTGTAATGTATGCGAAGACTTTGAAATTTAAAAAGAAAAAAAAAAACTGTCTACCAAAATTACTTTTGGAGCTATAATTGTTCAGCAATAAGTGATTTAGTTCTATAAAAGTTAGCAGAATTGTCTGCTTCTTGCTTTTAAGAGCAGGGGTGGGGCGGTGAAATTATACGGTATAGTCAGATTTGAATCTCTTGGGGTCCCGTCTCTTAGTTAATCTGTTTCAGGATGATAGAGTATGCGTTTTGTTTCTATTGGGGTAAAGTAAAGCCGGACCTTTCCAAAAGACTACTCTTGATAAAAGTAATATTTTTGTTTAGGTGACAAACAGCATGTTTGGTGCTTCAAGAAAGAAGTTTGTAGAGGGGGTGGACAGCGACTACCATGATGAGAACATGTACTACAGCCAGTCTTCTATGTTCCCACACCGGTCAGAGAAAGATGTAAGTTACGCTGTGTTTCCTCAGCAGCGGTGCTGTGTCTAGTTCCCTGAAGAGGGGCATGTGAACTCCAGGGGTTATCTGTGCTAAGCATAGGTGTAGGTCCTGGGGACAGACATTAGTGTCCCGTGGTTCTTTAGCAATAATAATGTTGTTATAGGAAGTACTCAAAGACATGGACTAAAGACTGTAACTTTGAGGTAATCTGGGGTTTTTGTTTCATGAGAAGTGTTTTTAATAATAAAGCAAGTGCACTGACAAAGTTAAGCAAGCAGATTTGCAGACCCTGGCTGTAATTCTAGCTTTCAAGTTAAGAATATCCTTCTCCACAGCTCCAGAGACTACAGTTGAAAGTCTTCGGTACTGTGTAGATTATACAGTATAGAGGTATGCCTAGTAAGTAGATCAATAATTCTTTCCACATGAAAGGTTGTTAAATTTATAGGATATTTTAAAATAAATTAATGTAAGTCATTTTAGTCTAGTTTATATCTCTTTTAGTCAAACCAGACACACAGATGCTGTGTGTCTGTGCAGCTGCCTTTTCCCTTTCAGTGCTTTATATATTTGCTATTTTCTCAGTTCTTAGAGTTCTCAGTTCTGTTTTAAATGTTGAAAATGTGTAACAAATGTCCTTTTTAAGTTAAAGCTAATTATTGCTGTTTACTCACTGATTTTTAGAAGGTCACGGGTTGGCTCAGCCTAAGCTAACATTAGGAACCCATCCCACCCCCGGCCCAGCCTTTTTCTTTATTGTTATTTGAAAAATTTGTTGTTTTAGAAACAAAACATCAATACCTTATTTTCCCTCCAGATTTTGTGTGCATCAGTGCTTTGCTTGTCCTTAGCGTGCCCTTTACTACCACACGGGGTACTGTCCCCCAGTTTTATAATGTGCCTTGATTCCACGCTATTTCTATTTGATGTACATTAAATGGAAGTATTATTTACATGTGACTGATTTAAGAGTTGACTCTGAAGATTAAAAAGTTAGTATAGTTCAGTGTCAGAGCGAGTTCCTAGTATAAGCAGAGCCTGGGGCTCAATTCCTAGTGTTGCAAAAACGCTCGGGTGTAATGTTTGATAGTTTCATTGCAGAACTATAAAACTTGTGCATTTTACTGTGGATATGTGATAAAAGCAACATTTACTAGAAAAGTGTAATGGATATGCTGATGGAAGAGTGTAGTTAAGAGCATGTGAAGATTTAAACTGAAATTCAGAATTGAGCTTATGTGGACAATCAATAACAGATCTGTCAGGGCTCGAGAGATGTCTCAGCAGTGAGGGTCCCTGGCTGCTGTTTCGAGAGAACCCAGCTTCTATTCCTGACACTCACATGGCCACTCACGGCAGTCTATAATTTCCATTTCAGGGGCTCCAGTGTTCTCTTCTGACCTCCTTGGCACTGCATGCCTGTGGTGCACAGACACACGTGCAGGCAAGACACCTGTTCTCATAAAAACAAATACTTAGAAAATAAGAAGTGCCTGCCTTCCAGGCCTACCATAACTTTAAAGTCAGAATTAGCGTGCCCACTCTACCCAGAGGCTCACTGTATTAATTCTATTCCAACAATGTTGACTGTCACAGAAGTCACAGACTATTTTCCTTCAGGAAGTTTTGGTGCTAAACCAAGAAGTAGGATGATAGCAGATGAAGAGTGAACTCAAAAGCAGTACAAATATGCTTGTATTCTGACTTGCCTATAAGCAGGAATATCTCAAAACCTTTGTTTCTTGGCATGGAAGATTGTTGCTATTGCTGTTACCTTTTTCTTACTACAAACAACACAGGCAGACTGTAACTTTTAAAAGTGTAGATACAGCCGGGCAGTGGTGGCACACGCCTTTCATCCCAGCACTGGGAGGCAGAGGCAGGCGGATTTCTGAGTTCGAGGCTAGCCTGGTCTACAGAGTTGAGTTCCAGGACAGCCAGGCCTACACAGAGAAATCCTGTCTCGAAGAAAAACAAAAAGTACAGATACATAGATCAAAAGACCTCAAATCTAGTTAGGACTAATTTATTGTTAGAATTGTAATTTTATACTTCAGATATTTTCATCAGAATTCTTACAGTGAAATTTCCTGGAACATGGTGGCATCTTTCATCAGAATGTGTGTAATAACTTTTAGTCTCATCAGCCTTCCCCGTGACTTTAAGAATTCCAGCCCATATGTCTTGGCATATAGACCAGAGTAGTTCATTGTAGTAGAAGTTTCCTTTTTCCTTGCTGTTACAGACTACCAAAGAGAGGTCACGTAAGGAAGGGAGGGGTTATTCTGACCCCACAGTTGAAGGAGATACACTCTGTCATGGCAGGGAAGGTGTAGCATCAGGAGGCCCTGGCATGAGGGGTAGAAGGTGGCAGCTGATTACAGCACATCCACAGTCTGGAAGCAGAGTGTGAACAACAGGAAGTGGGACCCGGCTGTAAAACCTCAAGGCCTGCTCCCAGCGGTTCACTTCTCTAACAGGCAGGGCTCCACTCTCTGAGGGTTCTCCAACCTTTCCAGACAGTGCCATCAGCTGAGAACCAAGTGCTCGGTCACATGAGTCTATGGCAGACAGGTTCACTCAATGTATCAAAACAATGTACACATATTAAAGCTTCTCTAAATGTAAAGTACAGATTTAGTACGCACGGAGTGACGTCTTTCCCAAATTGTTAATGACCGTATGCAGTTCTTGCATCACTCATGTTTGTGCCTCCTTGTATTTCTCTTGATATGGTCTTGACCTCTTCTTTTATTGCAAATATTTTCACAAAATTTCCTCTTTAGTTTATTACATAAATATTAATCATTTTATTAAAAAATGACCCCCCATACTTTCTTTAACATTTATGGTTAATACACAAACCAGAAAAGTTGAACATACTAAGGGAGCACCATACGATGTTGTAGTATGTTTACGTTTTGTAACAGTTAAGTCAGCTTAAATCATTTCTGCAAACAGCTTTCATTATTTTGTGGCTTTCTGTTTGTTTCCATGTATGCTGAGGATTGAACACGGGGCCTGGCATATATTAGGCAAGTACTCTACCACTGAGCCACATCCCTAGCCAAAGGATTTTTTAAAAATGTTTTCTGGTTTAGATAATCCTAGGATTCTCCTGTAACCAGTCTTTTGCTAGTTTGTGGGTTCTGCTTCCACTCGTCGCCACCCTTTTCCCATTATCGCAGCCCTCTAACACTAGATAAGAGAGAAAAGAGGTTAGAGAGAAAACCAGGCTTCATCGTCATTAGGGCCTTCCATTTCCTTGAGGCATGTTTCATCTTTGCCATGGAGATAGCTAACTTCTTGTTGATTCTTTGAGCATGACTACTAAACTGTGGCCAACACTCACCAACCAAGAACCAGCCCTCGCCCCGTTTGTGGTCCTAGTATACCCTCTGAAAGTCCCCAGAATTCCAAATGTCACACAATTGCAGAAACTTATCATCCCTGCTAGAGCACAAGACAAATCATAGTTAGCTGTTGTGGCAATATTTGAAGCAGCACCATATCCCACACCTGGCATTAAAATAAAAACATATTCTTACAATATTTCTGTGTTTTTTTTTTTTTAAAGAAACCAAAATTTCAGAATACTGACTTCCTTTCTGAAGGATCTTTCTTGACCAGGAGCGTAGCTCCGTAGCAGACTATTGTTCTTTTCATTCCAGTCTTAAGGAGGGTCTTGTGTGTATGGGTCTTGCGTGTGTGCAGGGTCAGGGGAGTGTTCCTGGTGGGATTGAATTTATATTTTACTTGTGGAGGTCAGAGGTCAACCTCAGTTGTCCTTCCTTGGGAGTCATCTCTTTGTTTTTTGAGTGTGTCTTACTGAGACCTGGGCATACAGTTCAGGGCAGGCAGATTGGCCAGCACTCACCCTGTTCCACTACCCACTACACACTGGGATAACAATGCCCCACCCACCATGCCTTGCTTTTCTTGTGCTTGCTGGCATCTTTGTGCATCAAGTGCTCACCGGACTATCTCTGACATCAAGGAAGGCTTTATCATTGATGTTTTCATGCAGTGTTGAATTGCTCTTTGTGAATTTATGTGCAATCACCTGCTTTTTGCAAAGTGTTTTTAATGGTTTTGGTGACTAAATGTGGGCTGTAGAAACCCTAATATGAGTTTAAATTTCAGCTGCATGACTTACGAGCTGTGTCCTAGGGCAGCGTAGGCATTCTGGAATGTAGGAACAGTAGTAAATAATTAGCTCGTGGTAGTTTTAGGATTGAATGAATAATTAAAAACTTAATAACAAGTGTTCTTCAGGTGCTCTTAACATGATTATTAGTATTATTCCACTTGATTCTGTGAGTTTTCAGGTAATTATGGATATTCTTGCAAATAATGGCTATTTTGTGTCATTTCCAGAAATTTTTCAGATATAAAAATTTAAATGAGAACATAATTTTTAATAATAATTTGTGATACAGGAAAGCTGGCTAGTGGTTGAGTGAGATAGACTAAACATGAGTTGAGTCTAAATGTTTAGTCTGTCTTAATGAAACTTTTGGAGAGGGGTGGAGAGAAATAATCTGACTTTGAATTATCTCTGTAAGTAGGATTCCTTAAGCCTCTATGGTGTCTGCAGAAATAATCACAGTTAGTTTAAATATTAGTATTAGACTGTCACTTTAAAAAGATTAAAAGTTTTTTCTTTTTAAATCCAAATTTTGGCTGGTTGTGGTGGCACACACCATTAATCCCAGCACTTGGGAGGCAGAGGTGGGTGGATCTCTGTGTTTGAGGCCAGCCTGGTCTACACAGGGAGTTCCAGGACAGCTAGACTATACCTTGTCTGAAATAATTAATTAATTAAATGCTTTTTTTTTTTTGTGCTTATTCTAGTCATAGAGCACAAATATAATCTCCCCATCTGCATAACTTTCAAACTATCTTTAACCCTTTGCTAGTTAAATTACTAACCAGTTCTTTTGAATGTCCTCTTTCCAGGCCTTTGATTTTTAAGCATGACCTATAAGATCCATGTGATTTCCAATAGAATGCTAGATTTGCTATTATAATACCACACATGTATTATAATACCACATCTGTGGTATTATAATAACAGTAAGAACTGCTATTATGAAATCCCATAAACCATTATGAACTCACACCTAGCCTTCAGCACATTAGCCTACAGCCTTTACAGATACTAATACTGGTTTCCATGCCAGTAAGAGTGGTTTATTACAATCTAGTATAAAGTAAGGACATCTCTTGTGACTGCCACTCATGATTACCATTAGCTACATATGGGAGTTAGAATGTTTGAATTTCTGATTATTTCTTCTTCCTCCTCCTCTTCTCCTCCTCTTCCTCCTCATCTCCCCCCACCCCCCGTCTTGATTTGGCACCCCCCCACCCTCACTCTTAGAACTTTCTGTGGTTTTCTCCCTTTTCACATTGAGTTTTCTATTTAAATATATTACCTAAGAAGGCTTCCCTTTGAGCACTGTTTCATAATAACTTTAATTTACACTATCAGCATCATTCCCATTGTCTTCTAAATTCTCTGGATTTCAAAACTCCATAGTATTGGATCATGGAAATGATTCAGCTGGTAAAAGTGCCTGCTGACAGTGGGCCTGATTACCTGAGTTTAGAACCACATGATAGAGAGAACTGATCCCCACAAATTGTCCCCAGACCTCCATTTGGGAGCTGTCGGGTATAAATAGCCATACACGTACACATATGTACATAAAGTAAATACTAAAGATGAAATTTTAAACAACTTTATTAAGGATAAATGCATAACATTTATCACTGCCTGAAATACCTGGTTATTATTTAATCCACTTAGAATTTAAGCTTATCAGGGGCAAGGGTTTATGTCTGTAGTTAGATGCATGCTTTTAGAATCTATCGTAGTTAGTAAATAATACATTGCTTTCATTGAAGAGAATGGGAATAGTTACTGTTGAAAGTTATTGGAAGATAGAATGTTACAAATCTTTAAAATCGGGCTGGAGAGATGGCTCAGAGGTTAAGAGCACTGACTGCTCTTCCAGAAGTCCTGAGTTCAATTCCCAGCAACCACATGGTGGCTCACAACCATCTGTAATGGGATCTGATGCTCTCTTCTGGTGTGTCTGAAGAGAGCAACTGTGTACTCATATACTTTAAATAAATCTTTAAAAACAAAACAAAAATATCTTTAAAATCATCTTATAAAGTTTAATAGAGAATATGGTCTGGGTATGTATGTCAGATTTTTTTGTTTTGTTTTAAAAGACAGGGTCATTGTGTGCCTCAGGCTAGCTTGGAACGCATTATGTAAGAATCACGCAATTAAAGGTCAAGTTGTTTCTAGAATTTATTAGCAATCCCATCATCTTCAAACAGTATTTTAAAGTTAAAATATAAAATGAAGAGAAAATGATAGATCTATGAAGCATCCAGTTTTACTATCTAGAAAAATATTTAATCATCAATTAGTATTAAGTTTTTCACAATCCAAAACAAAACAAGAAGTACTAAATCCCCAAATGCCCAGTTCTAAAACTTTTAACACACCATGACTGTGGGAAAAAAATTTTTTTTCCCAGTTTTTCCAATTTTGGGTTGTTTCTGTTGTGGAGGACACTTGGGTTTGGAGTTCTGAATTACTGAAAGATGGTTAATCTGTAGTAGCAAAGTGTGTGTGTGTGGGGGGGGATTGGAAGTATGTTTAAGGTGGAGAACAGTGTTTTGAGAGATAATTTGAGTGACTGTGGAAGTGGCCTTGCTACAGACTTGATCTGGATGCATCTGAAGAGCCGTTCAAATGTAGCCATCACTAGAACCACTCCTGTGTCTTTCCTATAAATTCGTACTTTGGCACTAACCAGGAAAGAATCAGACAGCATCAAACATAGAAACTTCCACTGGCATCCTGTTTTCTTTTTAGTAAGAGCAATTTAATCTTAGTTGTCTGTTATTGAGGAATTCATTATTTTACCATTTTAAACAGTTATTTATGTAAATGCTTACTTTACTGTATCTGATTCAAAATTGTCAGCTTTTGTAACTTATTAACCATTTTATTTTGTGTCTCCTACTGTCCCCTTTTCCCCCTCTGGTTTACTTTAGTATACAGCAGTACCTTTTGTTCTTTTGCTTCTGTTCATTAGATTTATTTGGTTTCATTTTTTTAAACCATTGCTTTTTAATTTAAATTTTTTCTTTTAGATGTTTATGCTTGTATGTTTATGTATGCCTGCATAGATGCATGAACGTGCTTTTTTAGTCTCATTTTTTGTGTAGATAAGATACAGTCAAAAGCTAATCATCTTTTCCTTGAAATAAAATAGGTAGAGGAACTCTCACCATCCCTTTAATTAGATCAGACTTTACAGGATAAGTTTTAATTTTAAGGTTTTATAATATTTGTTAGAGAAGTTTTATTTCAAAATTTTAATTCTGTCAGCAAACTGTGTTCATTGTTTTGTAAGTTCTGAAGTCTCCATCGTGGGAGACGGGTGAAAGAGGACCATGAGTTTGAGATCAGCCTGCAGTGCACAGTGGGGTCCTGTCTCAAACAAACAACAGCCAGAGCTGTGGTCTAACATGTGGTCAGCATGCTGTTGGGGAAAGAGAAAGGGCCGTAGGAAAAGAAATAACCAGGGCCACATTGTTAGCTGCTGCTTTAAGTTTTTGTTGTGTTGTTTGACTGCAGAGCATAGTCCTTGAGAGATGTAGACATTGCAGAGTATAATTTTAAACTAGGAACATGATAGTCTACTTGATGGTTTCTTCATTCTGTAGATAATGTGACAATCTTTTCTCACCTTTTGCCCTTTTTGAGATGGTAAAGCTGGGGTGTGCAGCTACACTGCATTCTCCACTGTAATGTCTTTCTTGGCCTAAGACTTTATGTTCTTCTAAGATACTGGTTTTTGTTAACTAACTTTTACCATTTCAGTACATAACTTTTTTAAGGTCTTTTAATAGTTGATATTTTGCCAGGATTTGTTTTCAATTTTCATTAAGCTGTTATGTCCGTGAGATGCACTGTTTAATGACATGCGCAGTATCCGTGTAGGAGGTGGTATTTTCTGTCACGCAGTGTGCTGAGTGTTCACCCCACAGCATCTTCTCCTTTACACTGTGCTCCTTTCATACTTCCCTAGGCTCAGGCTCCGCACACATGTCATTTGTTTAGGTATCTCTAGCCTGTGTGAGAAAGGGCACTAAAGTGTCTGTTCCTTTAAGTATTCAGTAAGTATACATTATAAGATATCCACTTGAAGATTTTTATTCATAAGTTGTGTGTTCATATTAGTCAATGTCTTCTATGTGAAACCTCTGAAAGCACCTCTTCTTTGTTTTATAGCTAGTCATGGTAACAAGTTCACGATTCTTAACTATTGTACATAGACCTTTTGTCACCAGCTGCAGGGTTATTAAAAAATTACATATCATTCATTTGATTGTTTTTGTGCAGCTTGGAAGTGAACTTTTAATATGTGTATAAAATCTTTATAGTTAATATGTAACCAGTAGTGACTATTGCTCAAACAGAAGAATTTGATTGGTCATGTTTTAACCTATTTGATTGATTAAAGCTTACATAGTTTAAATGTTAATCTAATTGTCGAAGATATACGCACACTAGTAAGAAGGAATTTTGTTGAACCTTAAAGAAGACCCTTGGGAGTCTTACCCCAGCCTGCTTTTATTTCCCGCTTTTATACCCCTGAGTAGGAGGAGCTTTCTCTCCTTCCCTTAGCACTGCTATCCAGTCCTCACGGTTTCTTACCACGGGCTTTGACTATGCCATTAACGGAACAGTTTAACTATGGATTGTTGGCCTAAGAGATGCTTCTCACATAGCTTCATCAAGGGTTACACCTACAGAAATTGACTGCTCCCTTCGTCTTTGGGCAGAGTGGCCTTTCCAGTGACGCTGCGCTTCTGCTGTAGCACTTGCAGTGTACTTGTATCATATTTCCTCTTTCCCCACTGGACTATAAACCTCCTGATGTCATGGCCCATGTTTTGCTTAATAATAATGTTTTGATGGTTGTGTAAGATGGAATAGTGAAACATTGCTTACATGTCCTCGTGTCTCAGCTTAAATGGTTTATAAATGCCATTCCTGCATCTCTGTCTGTAAAGAAACACAAAGCAAAACAGCCTTCTTTGTGAATGTACCATACCATTAAAGAGTTTATATTCTACCAGGAAAGTAAGTGCTTGTAAATTCAAAGGCAGTGTACAGCAAGTGCCATGAAGTCAGTGCCACTAAGAAACTATAAATCGGATACCACATCTGGGGTTTTATTTGTATTTTTACTTGTTTATTTTGCTTTGCTGATAGTTTTTTCTCCACTTACATAGCTGTATGAATATAAAAATCAACAAATATTTTTACAAAGTACAAACTTTCATTTTGATAACAGGCTATTTAAAATTTGTTTAAATGTACAGACTCAAGTCAGTGTCACACATAAATGAAGCTGACTTTGTATGTTTAGTAGCCTTGTTTTTCTGTTTTGAAGTGAAGTAATAGTGTTGTTCTACTCTAGTGTAACTTAAAAACCCTCACCTTGTTAATTATTTCTGTTTGAACAGCTGGTAGTCACATGTGGGATGTATTACATAGGTGCGTATGTCTGCCGAGGACTTGGGTTGAGTCACACTTAGTATGAAGTATAGACTTGTAAGATGTAACTACAATGTCTGTCTGTCTTTATGCTCTAATATCATTAATTTGTTTCTAGATGCTGGCATCACCATCTACATCAGGTCAGCTGTCTCAATTTGGGGCAAGTTTATACGGGCAACAAAGTAAGAATTTTGTACTTATTCTGGGATACTTTATATTTAAGGAAAAAAGAAGAACCAATTCTACCTTTGTGGGTTTACACAAGGGCTTAACAGAAGATAGTTAATTTTCAAAATGATATTTTACTTGTGCAGTAAACCTCATTGTGTTGGGTCTTACTAATTCTCAATTCATTATTTCTTGAACATAGCATATGTTGCAATTTATTTTGACATTATGTATATCTATGCATTCTTTCTTAGTTTCTCAGAAATTTGCTAAACAATTAAACCTAGTCATTCTTGTGCTTTTAGTAAGAGGGAGTCAAAAATGTTTTTTTTTGGTTGGTTTGATGTATTGTTTAGATCTTCACCTATTTTTTCCTGTAGGCCCATTATTTAGCAACAGTTTGTGAAATAGCTTTCATGTGGTAGAAAAATATTATTTTATTTATTTTGCTTTGGTTCTTTCTGGTTATAACACCTAAATTTTTACTCATAGTTCAGTTTTATCTTTAAGATTTTGTTTTATAAAGTATACTTTTAAAGCGCTTAGCACAGTGCCTGGCGCATAGTAAGTGCTCAATAAATGTTAGCATATACCATCACATAAAAGTTTATAAAATTAAATTATAAATTTAAAAAAAAATTTTTTTCAAATTAAATTACCAAAATGTTACATAGTAATAAGATTTTATCATCTCTTTTAGTATAAAACAATCTGCTGATTTCTCATTACTGTTGTTACTGGAGGCTGGGATAAAGTGTTCTAATTTACCATCAAACAGGACAGGATAGTATCTTATCACTTCATCAGTTTCAAGTAAAAATCATTTTAGTTTGGAACTTGTCTTATATGAGGAGAAACAGGTTTTTGCTAAGTGCCAGAACAGTGTGTCCTACCACCTTCACCCATTGATTTCACGGGTTTTTTGGGGGGGGGGGTGATTTTGTATAGAAAGGTATTATTTCATCTCCCCCCCTTTATGGTTTTCCTCTTTGCTATGAGATAGTTTTCTAATACAGAGTTAGTAAATATTAATTCATATTTAAGCAAGAACATATTTTAAAGGCTTTTTATTAAAAGTGGAGTTCCTTATTTGTCTACAATTGCTTTTTCCACCTGTTTAGGCAGCATTACAGCCTTATGTTATGTTCTTGTTATCTTATGTATGGTGTGACTTTTCCCCCTTTGGGAAGCCTTCCTGTAGAAATACTTAGCTGTTTAGAGATCTCTTCTATTTCAATACAGCATCTGCATTAGGCTATTTTCTTTTCAAAGTCTACAGTTTATCATAGTAGAAAAAAGGTATCAAAAGGATAAAACCTATGTTTGAAACAGCGGGTTTGTTTTGTAATGGTGATTGTAACCGGCTGTCTAGGCCTTTAAGGTTTTTGAGCTGCAAATATGATGTTGCTCTGGGGATGGAGTTGGTTTGAAAGGTAGCAGTGTCCTTGGCTGGACAGCCACCGACTGACATCTGACTTTAATTTGCTTTGTTCAATGTGGGAATGTCAAAGGTTGATGAGTAAGCAAATTATTTTTCTTAGAAAAAAATATCTTAAAGATACTAACTAGTTTTAAAAGAAACCATGTATAACAAACAGTTTTTGTTGTCGTTGAGACTTGGAAGAGGTCACAGTTTCACTTGAATGTTAAAATGTGAGGAGCTAACTGTAGTGAAGGCTAGAAAGAATTAATAAAGGACTGGATTAGAGATATTCTCCTTATGTCAATTTTTTGTAATTATTACACAGGGACTAGTAGAACCTAAAAGGACTTTTTTTTTTTTTTTTAACCCCAGTTCTACTGAATGCTGCCGTTAACTCTGTATTTATAGTTTACAAATTCATTAGTAATGTATACTATTCAAATGTACACTCTATCTGGGATTTTGTTGTTGTTATTATTGGTTTTTTTGTTTGTCTTTGTGTTTTTTGCAGCAGAGTCTTATAGACCTTCTAGTCAGGAACTCAGATCCTCCTGCCTGTGCCTTCAGCATGTTAGGATTAGTGTGGCTTGTTTTGATTTTTGGGTGCTATATATTGAGCCCAGGCCTCGCACATGCTAGGCAAAGCACGTTAACTGTATACTCCCAACTTTTTGCTTATTCTTGATTTTTTTAAAAGTTAAAAATAGAGGAGGTAAAGAAGGAAAGCTATCCTTCCCAGAACTAAAACTTAGTGAAATTAAACAGCGGGGTGGGGGTCTTAGAATGGACACAGGAGTGCTTGAACTTACATTTTGCCAGATTGGGGTAGAAGTAATTATGTAGTAAGCATATGAGGTATCCAGAATATACTGGATTAGAAGATTGTATGATTGCAGGCCCTAGAGTAATATAATTGTATCACAGTTGTAAACATGAGGCCTCACCCAAAGGTTTCTGTGGATACTGCTCAGCAGTTGATACAGCCAGGAAGCATATTGTATTCAAGTTGCATGATGTTTTCTAAGTGTGTCAATAAGAACTGAGTCAGTCTTACAGCCTTCCATGTTCCTGGGCCCTGAACTTACTGGATTGAAATGGACAAAGAGCCAGAAATTCATTTCTCCTAGATCTTCATTGCACTGAAATGATTTAGTTGTATAGTTGGAGCAATCTTTCCTTACTCAGCTAAGTATTTGTGCAGTCTTGGAAGGGGGAAAAGGAAAAGTTTATCTGGTGTCTCCTAGTGTGTGTCCTATACGTAGGCAGTTAGTTAACTAGCTGTCCTGATGGACCATAGACTTTTCTGTCTGAATTCTGAAAGGTCCCAGGGTACTCGAAAAAAGAAGTAAGTCTTCTTGTGAGTGGTGGCATAGTACCTAGTTCTAACTGATACTCATCTGAGATTGCAATTTGACTTTGTAGAGCAAGAGAGCATAACTGACAAGGTTTAAAAGTGATGATTCTGACATGAAGCACAAGGAAAGTAACCTCCAGTTGTTTTAGGAATTGAGTTTGACATGCTTGTTGTGTGCCTGCTGTACATGTCATACCATCCTAGGCACTAGAGAGAGATGTATGTGGAAGGGACCATTCTCCTTGATGCTGTGAGCTTGCTATATAGTAAGCACACTGATGTGTTTTTTTTTATTGTGTGTCTTGATTGTCTTTGTGTCATTAGGACTTTGTTTATGAAAAGCACTTAGTAGATATTTGCTGTTACATAATGAGGAAGATAAGGGTCTCACATACACTATTGGTATATGCCCTTAGATAGTTAACAGGGAATGGGGAACTTTCTGGTTGTCAGTTGGTTTCAGCTAATAGTAAAGTATAATCTTTCCTTTCATGTGGATTAGAGATCAAAGTTGTATCATCAAGATTTTCCCTATAAAATATCTGTTTTTCTATGGAAATTCAAATAAACCGCCTCATTTTTCTTTGCCATTACGATCATTTGTTGGGTCCTTCAACTGCGTGCGCGTATTAAACATGAGGGGGAAGGCCAGTTTTCCCAGTATTTACTGTGTGCTGACCTTCACAACTCATGAGATGTTAAGGAACTTGTAAGGTCTTGTAGATGGCAAATGATGGAGCCACAATTAAGTTCCTTTGTTAGAGGAATGCTCTGAATATGAGCTAAGAACACAGTTTTTGAAACCCAAGAGCTGAAGTCATGACCCCAGTGATAGTGTTGATGCCAAGAAGCTACTGAGCGACTGTCTACTGAAGACATGACATTTATGCACTCACCATGTATTGATGACTGCTGCCCTGAATAAGGTTTTGTTCCAAGACCTAATCAGCAGTGTAACAAGTAACAAAGTTCCTGCCTTTCACCGTGCTTACATGTGATGGGCGGACACAGACTAAACATGATTGAGGGAGTACTGCAGTTCTTGTAATGAGTAGGACAAAACTGTCAGTTAGGCTCATTATGTGTTGAGTTCATACTTTACATGAATCAGCAAAAGGAGCAGTCAGCAAGTCATGTGATGAATGAGAGGACATCAGGGAAGAATCTCATGGGTATCTCATATCATAGGAAGCCTTGTAAACATTGGCTAAAGAGTTCAGATTGGGTTGCAGAGATGGCTCAGTGGTTAAGATCACTTGGCTGCTCTTTCAGAGGTCCCTCCAAATTCTGTTCCCTGTACCCACATGGCAGATTACAACCGTTACTAACTGTGGTTCCAGAGGATCTGACATTGTCTTCTGGCCTCCTCAGGAACCAGAAACACACGTGGTAAACAGACATAACAGGCAAAGTATCTGTACACATAAAATAATAAAATTGAAGAAGAATCCAGCCCTTGTGCTGGCTCTGTATAAAGGCAGCTGGTGCCAGCCTAATGACCTGAGCCACCCTAGAGCTCACTTGATAGAAGGAAGAACAGTCCTGCAAGTTGTCCTTTGACCTCTGCATATACACAGAGTAAATAAATACATGTGAAAGAAAATAGTAGTTTGACTAAGGACTGATTACTATTCAGTTTGCTGTTCCATATGAATAGCAAAGGTTGTATGATACCACCTCATTGTTAACCATCACTTGGCTTTGTGGAATGTGGGCTGAATGGGGAAGGGTGAGAGTCAAGACAGTTTCAGCAAGAACATAGGAGTTGGACTAGTGCCTGAGAAGTAGTCAGCTTTGGGATAGTTTGGAAATACAGTTTATACAATTTATTATGTAGCGGTTGGACAGAAAATTAGCGTATTTATAAGATTTGAGACCTGTATCAGTATGTGACTGGGTACTAATAATCTGCACTGGACATTAGGTTGTGGAAATGTGTGGCACTGCGACATGAGAATTGGTCCTGCAGAGCTACTTTTGTCTGGTATTCTCTTGTTCACAACAGCTTCTTGTTCCTAGTTTTGAATTTTGAAACCAGTTTGCTTTTCCCATTTTTCTCATCTGATATATCCTTAGTTTGGGTAAGGCATGTTCTCCTTTAGATCTGTAATTGATCCTCTTTCGTTTTTCTTCCCCTTGTTTCCTAGGCCTGGTAAACATCAGGGACTGTAGGCAGCACCATTACCTTGTCATCTGCTGCACTCTCACACAGCTTGTCTCCTCAGGCTTAACTGTCATGCTGTCTGCAGCCACCTGGTTTTGTAACATTGCTACCATCTCTACCCCTACTTATGGTCATGTCATTATTGCATTCGTACAGTCTCCAGGAGACCGTTTCTAGTCCCAAGCCTGCGCAGTATTGTGCATCCCTCACACACAGTGTCTTACTTAAACCTTAGGTTTGTGGGTGTGCTTTAATAGCCTTGATCCCTGTTGTACCAGAGAAGGGAAGGCATCCTTAGTTAGAATGGTAAACAGTGAAGCTACAGTCACAAATTTGAGAGGAGGGGGAATGAAGGAGGATTATTAATCATACTTAAGAGTATCTGAGCAATGAAATGTTAATTAAGGTTAGAAAAACTTTCTTCTTTGGGGTCCTGACAGACTTGTAAAAACTTACGTTGTGGTTGTACTTAATAATGTCCAGAAACCCTGGCAGCTCTGCCTTTTAAAACACCGGGACGGTTTAGGGGCAGTAGTTCTCAGCCCGTGGGTCACGACCCTTCATGGTTGAGTGACCCTTTCACAGGGGTTACACATCAGATATCCTGCATATCAGGTATTTACATTATGGTTCCTAACAGTAGAAAATTACAGTTCTGAAGTAGAAACAACAATAATCTTATGATTGGGGTCTGAAGAACTGTTACAGGGGTCACAGCTCCGGAAGGTTGGGGGTCAGGGGCTTAGAATAAAGCTGCTACCACCCGGAATCCTCCAAGCTCAGCGTAAGTTACAGTCTGTACAGAAGAAGCAAGAGCTAACAATTTACTCTAAAATGCGGCAAGTGATGTTAATCGTGAAAGTACTTTGAAGTAGGAACAGAAACTGGTTCGATGGCTTCCTGCTTTGTCGCCTGTGATCTGGTTTTCAAAAGACTTGTTTAGTTTTTTATGTATATGTTTATGTGTCTGTAAGTTTATGTGTGTGTAGCCTGCAGAGCCAGAAGGTGTCACATCTATTGGAGTGCTTGTGACCTGCTGATTGTGGCTACTGAGAACCAAACGTTAGGTCCTGACTGAGAGCAACTAACCCTGAGATGTCTCTCCAGTTCTGCTAGTGTGATATTAAGCATGTGAATGGCTTGTTTTAGTTCTTAGCTTATCATTTTGTGGATTTCAGAAGTTTTTTATTTTGTTCTAAATTCTTTGGATTTTGTCATGGAAATGATTTTACCTGGAAGCTTACTTAATGCAGGCAAGATTGTAGGTAAAGTCATGGAGATCAAGCCTTGCTTCAGACTATGTCTTTTGTTAGTTTGGGCATGACAGTGAATTTCTACAGAAGTGTAGATCCTTGCTAACAATGGAAAGAAAGGCCTCATAGGTGCCAGGTGTTCAGGCATTTGGTGCTGTAACTGAACTTTCCCCTTAGGTTATCAACACTGTTTATCTTTAGATGGTACAACTTGCTGTGAGTATTTAAGATACTGTTGTTAAGCTGCTCTCTTAACAGAATCATGCTCTACTTACATCTTTCATCAATTACGAAAACAGTGTGTGTGCATTCTTATATTGGGGCACGTTGGAAGACAGCTTGCGAAAGGCAGTTCTTTCTTTGTACCCCTTGGATTCTAGGGATAGAATTTGGGTCATGGGGTCAGGCACCTTTACCCACTGGGCCTGTCACCAACCCTTTGGAATGCTTAAATCAATTTTTTAGGATTTCTAAAAAAAAGGGTCCATGAAGAATTTAAATCTTTATTCAGCATCCTATCAAATAAGAGGTAGGAATCTATTTAGAATATGTACATTAGTCTTCCTAAAAGAAGTTCAGAAATATAGCCTTTTAAATTCATTCTTTTTTTTTTCATTCCTTATGTGTAAAAATTGGGGTAAAAGAATAAATATCTTCCTTATAAAAATTGTTTAGAGGGAAAAAAAAGCAGAGATAATTTTGGTTAGGAGGTCCTTGAGCATCACTGTGTCCTCTCAGACACTCACATACAAGCCCTGACACAGACCTGTCCTCTTACCTCATGTCGTATGTTCACCTGTGCCACCAAGCCAGTGAGGCTATGCCACCAAGTCAGTCAGTGAGGCTTTTCCTTTTGTAGCTTGTATGCTCCGTTCTTGTCCTGGTATTTTAGAGATGATTTTCTGTTATTATTTATAATTAGAAGATTAATTTTTCTCCCCCCAGAACCTATCCAGTCATAGTTTGACTCAAGTAGCTCAAGTGTAATAACATAGTGCATTTTGTCTTCTAAAAATAATTCTCTGTGTACTTTCATTCAGTGTTACTTTAAAGATCTTCAGTTTTTAAGGCAAATTTCAGCTAACACTATTAAGTATTTAAGAATTGCTGCTACAGTTTGTAATAGGTATTTTCTTTTCATCTTTCTTGAATATTTCAACAACATGAATAAAATGTGGTAAATTTATTCTCTGTTTAACCAAGGTGAATTTGTAGGCTAAAATCCAAACATTCTTTACTTCATATTGTCCTCTACCACGTATCAAAATAAATAGAATTGGTCGGTCTTTAGTTGAATAAAACTCATTGCCCATTGTTTTCTTGGCCAGAATGTTTACCAGTATTCAGATTGTGTACAATATTTAAAGTAGTTCTAAAATTAGACATTTTTCTTACACGTAACAGACAGAAAAATACCCATAGGGGAAGTTACTGTAGACAAAAACAAAGTCTTTTGTTGGGCCTTCTAGTTTCTTTAAAAGGGCAAAAAGAGTGAAATTTGCAGTTATGACTTAGAGTGAGTGATGAGAGTAAGAAGAATGAAAAGGAAGGAAAGAGTGGAGCTGAAGAGAGAGACTGGACAGGCAGTATAGAGGACGGTGGGAGCGGAGCGGAGGGGAGAGATCCAGCAGTACAGTACAGACACATCCAAAGGAGGCTGCGGGGGTGGGGGGGTGGGGGAGGAGGCAAAAGGTGCTGCTAGGCACTCACACTGTGAACACCGCCTTCTGCTTTCCTAGTACTGCCCTCAAGAACAGGAGGAGTTAAGAGATCCAAATTCTAGCCCTAGTTCTTTGTGCCCCCTCAGAGAAGTCAGTTAGCTTACCTGGGATCAGATTCCTCATCTGTAAAATGTAGACAGAGCAGGGGATCTTTAACATCTGAAAGTGTATAACTTTGGCAGTGAGTAACTGGCGAATACACAGCTGTTGGAAGTTTTCATCCAGAGCTGACTTGAAGACACTGTAGAAGTAGAGATTAATTAAGACCTAAGGTTGGGAGCCCTTTCTGTTTTACTGCTATTTCCCTAGGGCAGCTTGTGTGATATTTGCCACACCCTGGGCACCTAGGAAATGTGTGTTAGGAAAATTACCATTTTGATGGGTTAATTATGGGAGGCGAGGTACCCCACAACACCTCTAGGAAAACTGTGTGCTTGAGGGAGGGAACAGGCCGGTTGTAAACTCTGTTCTTCCTTATTTTTGTCCCAGATTTAGAGAAAATGGCAGTAGGCAGTCCCATTCCTAAAGTCACAAACCGTAGAGTGTCTAGACACAAATAAAATAGTGACAAGACTGCATGTACGCTAAGCCAGTCCCTTCCGGGTACCTTAAAGTATGAGCTTGACAAGTTTTCCCCTAGCTCTCAGTGCTGCAGTCTCTGAGCACTTGGTGATGCCAAAAGACAAATGCTGCACATGTTTGACAAAAGTACAGTGTATATATATATGTGAAAGGCATACACAGACTGAGGGAAAGTACTACATGTGTAGTATTCTATTTCTGTGAGAGGCATACAGGTCTTTGAAATGCTTAGATCCAAAACTGAAACCGTAAGGAAACAGATCTTAAATCCCCAGCACCAAAGTCATTATTTTCTGATGAGTTTTGTCTTTTTTCTCTAATTTAACTTCTAGTTTAAAATAAGTTTGATTGACCAGTGTATCAAATAGTTAGCACGCGAAAAACAAAGCACTAAAACACGTGGCTCAGAAAGATGGAGGGAAGGAGGGCCTCATAGACAGACGGCAACCTAACGATGCTGTACACCTACGAGAGAAAAGGAAGATGAGTATGAATAGACTAGTAACTCCCCGTCCTGAATCTCACAGTAACTCACATTTTATACCATCTCAAGGTAGTGAGCATGTCAAACATTTAAAAACTAAGTTTGTCCAATTTGATTAATATTTTTTAATTTTATACCCGAAATATACTGGCAAAACACAGTAGTCTTAAATGTCTGTTCCTGTATCTGGCCCCAGATATGCTTGAAAAATACAGGGTCGTTATCCTTTGAAATATTTTTAAATCATACTAGTTTTTTTAATTATACCTAGGGTTTTCTTTTTAACAATTGTTAAATATTATATGTTGGGTTTGTAAAAATTGTTATGTTACAAAATATGTATTAATAAGTTTCTCTAAAATGCATTTACAAAGGATAATATAATATTAAAGATACTATGACAAAGTGGGAATGATGTCGTTTCTGTGTACATGAATTGTAAATTAAAACATACAATATTGCAGTATTTCTTAATGGCATATTTGCATGTGCTAGTTTCACAAATATGCCCTTAAAAGAATTTGAGAATAAGATCCATTTCTATTATGTAACATTTTATTTGTTATAATTATTTACATAATTTATTGTAAAATAGAGATATGAAAAATATAAAAACATAATCAAAATATTAAATCTCAGACTAAAACTTTTGTTTAAAATTAGAGTCCATTTGCAGTGAGTTGAATGTTAGGTCATTTTAAAATGTTTTAAATTGCCAACTCCAGAAGATGGATACCAATTTCAATCCTGATGGCAGTGAATTTCCTTCTTCTGAATTTTCTTACTAGGTGCACTAGGCCTTCCAATGAGGGGGATGAGCAGCAATACCCCTCAGTTAAATCGCAGCTTATCACAAGGCACTCAGTTACCGAGCCACGTCACGCCAACAACAGGGGTACCAACAATGTCACTTCACACGCCTCCATCTCCAAGCAGGTATTTATTAACGGACCAGAATATTTTCAGAATGTATTTTTGTAGAGTAAGCAAGCTTTTAATTTTTTAGTATGGTCATTAACTATTTGATTTTCTGGTTCAGTGCTTTGCACTCAGAAAACAATACCTATGCTCATTTTATTTCATTGCAAAGTGATAGCATTTTGATCTTGAAGCTAAGCTAGTTGTCATCTGAATGGATCAAGGTTTAATTGTCTCCTGGGGAGCTTTTACAAAAAGCTATATACCTCTTCCTTAAAGATGTTCAATTTAAAATGACCCCCAGATAACCGTATTCCTTGCTTGCTCCCTCACCACACATCTTTTGTTTAGTTACAGTAAAAGAAAACATAACAGATTATGTGTATTGTTAATATCAAGAGGACAGAATAATTTGAACTTCGGATGAAATTAAAATATATATATATAATATATATATATATATATATTATATATATATGCAAAACCTTTATAATTTATATCATAGTTGTCCCACTAGTTCTTTTTTATGATGGCACATTTTTTAGTTCCATATAAAGTTAGAAATAGAGCTGGAATGTATGTTTGAAATTGTGGGGGTTAGAGCTATTGACTGATTATAGAGAATTGTAATGAGTGATTCTAGAGAGCTTATTTAGTATAATGGACTTCTTTTTCAGGGGTATTTTGCCTATGAATCCTAGGAATATGATGAACCACTCCCAGGTTGGTCAGGGCATTGGAATTCCTAGCAGGACAAATAGCATGAGCAGTTCAGGGTTAGGTAGCCCCAACAGAAGCTCGCCAAGCATAATATGTATGCCAAAGCAACAGCCTTCTCGACAGCCTTTTACTGTGAACAGGTAAGATGTTTATTGATACTGCATATAATTGTCTTTTGGGGTACCCTCAGGTTTGCCTTTTCATGTGCAACGCTTTGTTTTTGAGTTGTGGCTTATGTCTCATAGGTGTGTTTTAATTGTATATTTGTGAACAAAGTTGTTACCTATCATAATTCTTAACCCTCTGCAGACTCACAACATATTCTCTTTATTTTACATAACTTTAAAGCTTTTTGTTGATGAGGTATTGGAAAGGGAATATTCTGGGTTGCCACCAGGCAAAGTTTTATCTTTTTATTATTAAGTAAATTTACCCATTGTGTGCTAAGAGTTCTGGTTTTATGAATATGACTGGAGGAAAACATGTTGGATTATTACGGCCATGCTTTAGTTCTGCATTGTTTAGATGCCTGCTGAGCTAAAATACTCCGGGTGCTTACTAAGGAAACACTTCACAGTTATATGGACTATTGCAAAACAGTGGACTTTTAAACTTTATGACTAGAGATTCAAAACAAACAAACAAACAAACAAATATAAGCTATTGGGTTTTTTTTCCGTTTTGTACTGTATGAATAAGAACAGTGATTTCCTTTTGCTAGTATGTTGAAGCTGTTTGGGTAACATGAGCGTCATATCTGAAATGTAAAGCTTTCTTGGAAAGCAATGTAAGTTTGAGTCACATGTATATACATCCATTGCTGTCCTGTCCACCCCACTTCCTTGTCAGTCTGCACTAAGATGGGTGCTCAGCAAACTTCCTGTTCAACCTGTAGCCCATAAGCTCCAGCTATTTTATGTAGGCTCTACAGTATCCTGTAATTTTATCTAAGTTTTTAGGAAATTATTTGCAACATGTTATTACAACTCTTTTTGATAGCTTCTTAACTGTATTGCTTAGGCTTTATTTCATCATTCTGCATTCTTGTTCATTAAATATATTTTAAATTTTTACTTTACTGTATTTTTCACAGTTTAATATTCAAAAAATACTTCGCATACAAGTGTCACTGTAATAAAACTCTTAATTTTTGCTTATGTGTACCCCTTACAAATTGTTTGTACTATGAAATGGCTTCCGGTGAGTGCTAAGCCTGTGTTTGAGGGGGCTTATACAACCAGCAGCTCTAGTACAATAGGAAAAATGTTTGCTCACTCCCTGACTTTGCTCTGAAATGTTGGTCCTTCTGCTGCATAGCTTAAGGAAAGGTGGCTAGTTCTACTGAATTAGGCAGAAAAGTTACAGTTGTCATCTTCAGACGCTTAGCTGTTTTCTGCACTGGCATACTAACCTATGAGAAGACTATTTAATGATAAAGTTTCTTTGTAGAATCTTCATTGGTAATCCTTATTGACATCTTTAATTATCTGGTCTTGAATGCAGTTTCTTTTTATTGTCTTGCTTAGGTTTGTACAAAAAGAAAAAGGAGTTATTTATAATTATTTGCAGAAACCAAGTTATACATTAATTCAGAATTGGGAGTACTAGAGGGAGCTTTTTTTCTGTTAAGTAGAGGAAAACTAAGCTCTATTTAAGATATGAATGATGAGTTTTAGAACACTGAATTCAGTTTTTTAAGTACCTGGTCAGTTTAATTCAGGTCAGTTCAACATGTAATAAATACCTTGTAAATCTTAACAGCAGAGGGCAGAGAATGAACAAGACATAGAATCAGGAGAAAGAGTAGTTGGGAAAGATTTGACTGCAAAGCAAGCTTTCTAAGTCAGGAGCGGGAGCAAGGTTGAGGAGGGCAATCTCAAGCCTCCCCGCACACTGCTGAGGTAGGTGAATTTACCCAGCAAGGTAGCACACCAGCAGCACTAAATGGTACTCTCTGTTCTTCACCACTCATAACTAAGTTTCTTTTTCTGTTTTTAAAATTAATTTGTTTAAGTTGTTTGATCCTTTCTTGTTCATTGAAGAATTTTAGAGAAATTTTAAAGATTTTACTCTCAAATTAGCATTGGTTTTGAAACATATTATTGTTTTATATGAGGAGACCCAAAGTATTTACTTTTATTTTTCTTCATCTCAAAGTTAGTGTTCTTACTGTATATCTGAAATTATTTTCTATGTACCCAGTATGTCTGGATTTGGAATGAACAGGAATCAGGCATTTGGAATGAATAACTCCTTATCAAGTAACATTTTTAATGGAACAGGTAAGCTGACTCTGGAGCTAGTACCCTAACGAAGGCACAGTAGAATTCTGAAGTGCAAGCAAATCAGCATACTGGTCTCTGAATAGCAGCAGGATTTTACTGTTTTAAACAGAATTTAGTTTAGTGAAAAACTGTCAGGGATGGGATTTAACTAAAAACAGCAGAGAGTAATTTAAATGTTTTTTTCCCCCATCTTGGCCTTGCATTATATATTTTGTATTGTAACATCAGAATTATTTTGTAACATCTGAAGAGAGCAAATACTAATTTGGACTATATTTGTGCCTCAGAATCTTGGGTTTTTTTCTTCAAAATGTTTCCTGTCCTTTGCCCTGTCACTGAGAAAAATAGTGTAGACTATGATGGGAGGCAGGACATTCTGATTTTAGATACTTGGATTGAAGAGAATCTGTCAATTATAGGAAGAAGCACTTACCGTTTTTAAAAATAGCCTTAATGAAAAATTTCACATTTAATCCTTATGAATTTTGATCCAATATTATCCATAAGATTGAGCTTCCTGGAAAGTAACTAAGCCTGTTGGTTTCTTTTAGCAACTGCTTTAGCAGGGAATAAACAGGGAGCGGTGGGTAGTGCTGGTTTGCCTTGCCTCTAAGTGCTTTGGTGCTGAGAAAATAGGGGATGGTGCCATGATTAGGACCAGAATGAGTGTTGCTGGGCGCTGTGTACGCGATGGTGGCGGAGAAAGGAGAGAAGGTACAGCGCGCATCCGCCACTTGAGAGGACCTCTAGGAAGCCTTTCTGTAGCTATAGGCTTTTAACCTATAGTGTTCTGGTGGTTTGTTGAACAACTGAAGTGGACCAGCCAAGATTAAAACCATTGAAAGAGATGGAAGACTTTAAGCATTCAAATATTATATCCATTTCTTTCAATGGAAGACTTTAAGCATTTAAATATTATAGTTTTCTGGGTGTGACTTTAAAATCTGTCAACTTTGTAATTCTTACATCAAAGATGTGTACTCCATTGCCTTTAAAGAGTACACATTTTCATACCTAGTATGTGAAGTCTGGCTGCCTCCCACATTTCAACTGAATAATGTTTCTATATGTGACTATAAAGTTTCAGAACTTTAAAATTCTTAGATTTTATACTGGAAAAATTATTTTCAAGACTTAAGTTTATAGTTGGAAAATTATAAATTGTTGGTTAAAATATATTCTCACCTAATACATGACAATTTTAAATTAAACATGGAAAGATCTAAGGATATGTATTAAAAGTTAATTTTTACTTGGAGAAATTTACAATTAATCCTAATTTGAGAGATACTAACTCTTATAAATTAAAACAGTAAGATTTTAATTTATTTTGCTTTATATTATATTTTTAATGGAAATTTTAAAAAATAATTTGTGAGAAATGGTTTATCTTTACCTTTACACTTATAATTTTAAATTATCACCTTCCTTGGTGTATTAATAAATGAAGTTGCTCATAGGACAGTTATTATGATACTTTTAATTGTGAAAATTTTCAGAAAAATTAAAATTAATTGGAAAATGGCCTCAAAACTAATACATGCTTATAAAACAAGGCAAAACATAAAGAAAAGTGATTGTATACAGTTAAATTGTAGGTAGAAAATTAAGTGGCTCAAAATTAGAATACAGGTTAAGAACATGAAAGGTTGAGAGAAGAATAGTTAAAATAACTCAAATGGAGAAGTTGGGTTGATTATGTCTGATGGTAGCAGTACAGTGTAAAAACAAATAAATACATCTTTTCAGTATATTTATTGAGCGCCTACTGTGTTAACAGGCAATATAATCTTCTGGGTTTGATCATTCCTGTATTCCCCACCTACTCCTGAGACATAGGAGGAGCCCATCCTTGGATGGAGCTAACAAACACAAAATGCATGTGTACACATTTTTGTCTCAAACTAAAATATACAAGACGGAAGTCCTCAGGGCTTCTTTATCTGCTGTTTGCCTCAAAGTCTTTCTGGACAGGTGCAAGAGGTGATGTCATCATCGCATCTTACAGTTGAAGCTCCAAGTAGTCGAGGTATTAGCCCCGTCCAGTCTTAATGAGAGGGGCAGTTAGAGCTAAACAGTGTAGTTCTTGTTCCCTAACAGGCTCTTAAGTTTGATTGCCCTCTCAACAAAGGGAATAATAACGTACAACCCCTCTCTTTATGTCCGCAGCTCTAGACTTGGCTATTGTAAATGACTAGCTGCATGTTGCTCTCCTTGGTGATTAGGGAACGAATTCCATGACACAAAGTCAGTCCACAGAACCCACAGTATGCGTGCCCACTGTGTGTACCTCTTACCTCTCTGCATTTTTAAGGAAGAAAATACTGTTGTTTCAAATGAGATGTTTGGCTTTTATAATCTCATTGTAAATGTTTGTGGAATCAGTAATGAGTGTTATCTCTTATCATTTAGATGGCAGTGAAAATGTGACAGGATTGGACCTTTCAGATTTCCCAGCATTAGCAGACCGAAATAGAAGGGAAGGAAGTGGCAACCCAACTCCATTAATAAACCCCTTGGCTGGAAGAGCTCCTTATGGTAATTCATATTTTTAGTGATGGCCAGTTAAAGGTTACAGTCTGTGTACTACATGTCTGTGTGTGCGTGCTTGTATGTATTTATGTTGTCAAACCAGGTTAGCATTATTTTGTCAGAATTCATGATTTGAAAATTGGTTTTTCTTTCCATGTATCCATGATAGCAGAGTTGAGTGGTAAACTTTAGTATAGAAATCGAAATACTTGATTTCATTGCTATTCAGAAGTTATTTCTTCTGTTATGTGTGCTTTGGTTTATTATTATATGTGATTAATTTTGTGGCTTGGCTTTTGTTAGTTGGCCCCACCTTTAAGAGAATATATCCCTGGTAATTAATAATAACTGTATTGAGGTATATTCTCTAAGTGAAGATTTCTCTAAATTCACAATGGGGCCTGGAAAATTCATTTTAGAAGGAGGGTAGTCTGAGGGCACTTTAGCTTTTGGCTACTGTGTGCCAGCACCAGCTATTCTGCCATCCATGCGCCACACATTTCTACAGACTGGCAAATGCCCTCTTGAAAAGCCTGTGAGATCTAGTGCTTATGATTTTGTAGTTTTTTAGATTCTTGGCTATGATTAATATCTCCAGGCAGTCTTTTACAGTCTCTGTAAGTTAAGAAGTTTGGGTAGCAGAGCCTGAGTATCAGTGTTCAGAAAACCACATGCAGTGACAGTGTAACAGCTGAGACAAAGCCTTGTGTGATAGCAGCATAGCCAGACTACTGTTTCTTGTGGGTGAGATCTGATAGAAGCTGCTATCAAGGCAGTCATTAGATGTTTATTCATCAGTTATTTTAAAATAGAGCTCATATTTTCTCCATAATCAAGAGTTTCAAGTTCCGTACTTCTGGGTATGAATAAAAATAAATGTGTGGAGGAAAAACTTTATTTATCCTATCTTAAACCTTCCAAATCTGTTTTCCCTAAACAAGAGAGTGCGCCATGCCCTGCAGTTGCTTGCCTAGCTGCTTGCTTCTCAGTCCGGATGCTAATGTTGTTACCCTTCCCCCGTAGGTCCTTTCTTTCATCCCTTTAAACATTCCCGTTGCTCTCCTTGGACCATCTCTAGTTTCTCCATTTCCTTCTTGAATTGTGGAGCCCCAAACTGGATTTTGTTCTCCAATAAGGGCCCGACTAATGACAAGTAGAGTGGGAAGAGTATTCCCCAGCTCTTGCATGTTTTACATCTGTAACATGGGGTCCAAGAAAATGAGAGATAAAGTGGAACTGTTTTATAGTTGGTTGCAATTTGCTCACTCTGTAAGTCACTTTTAAGTAGAATACTGACATGTTCTTTTAAATTTTATTATATTCATTTTCATTTAACAGCTAACTGGTGTTTATGGCATCTAGTCAGATATTTAAAGCTAGCCTGTAAGCTAGCATTTTGAATAGTACTACCAATATCAAATACTATTTTAAGCACCTGTATAACATTAGATTGGAATTACAGGATTACCACTTATTTTCCTTGTATCGCTTTATATGTTGCTTCTTTTCAGCAGTAAATCAAAATTTCATTCTTTATCATTATCCTGAATATTAATTTGAGTTATCAGTTCATGCTTTTTTAAAAAAGCTTTTGGTATATTGTAATGAGCAAAGTTAGCTTCTTATATAGTTTATAAGACAGTATCATAGATTCAATTACAGTTTTCTGGATTATTTTCATTACATAGTTGGAATGGTAACAAAACCTGCAAATGAGCAATCCCAAGACTTCTCAATACACAACGAAGATTTTCCAGCATTGCCTGGTTCCAGTTATAAAGACCCAACGTCAAGTAGTGACGACAGCAAATCTGTAAGTAGCTGAGAACCATGGATGTGAGTGCTGTAGTGTTCTCCCCTAGACCTGCCTGACACTGATTGTTACTGACTAGATGCTGCTACAGAACTATTGAGCACTGTAATAATCTTAACTTCTGAAGAACGTAGAAAGCTTTATAACTTAGAAGATAGCCAATACTTTTTTCCTATTTCATATAGGCTTGCAAATTTCTGTTGACCTTGTCAGTTAATTTAGACTTTGATTGTAGTCCTGTCAGCTGGATCCCATGAAGTTTGATAATATAGACTTCTAAGGAGCTGTGTTTTTCTTGAGTAAGTTTTCTCCTTGAAGAATCTTTATGCACATTTTATACCTGTGTTGATTCAGCCAACTCAGCTTCTGATTTAGCAAGTGTGTTTATTTCTTAGAACATTCATGGCAAAGAGCTTTTTTGTCTGTCTGTCTGTCTGTATGTATGTATGTATAATGGGCTTTAAAAAGCTTGTTGGGTAAGGATGGACATAAGTGTGACTTTTGAAAGGTCAGACATTCCTAGTTTATCTTTGAGGTTGCTTCGGTAAAATTTTTAGTACTGTAGTATATAATTACTCTTTTATATAGAATTGTGCATCCACAAAGCATAAAACCCTGAGAAAGACAAAGATATTTTTCATATTTTACCCCCTGTGATCTATGACTGAGATTTTAAAAAAAGACTAATTTTCTCAAGATTTCTTGCCATTTAAATATTCAGATGTAGACACAGAATTTGTTTTCCATGAGGCAGTTATTGGGACACAATTTTCAAGTAGAAAACAGGTAATTACAACTAATTTAAATATAATAGTGAATGACTAGCAAGGTGTTGATGAATTTAAACTTACATATTTAATACATCTGATGTCACACTTTCTTCTTTTCATGCTAGAGTTTGAGTACGTCAGGGAAGACGACTTCAAGTACAGACGGACCCAAATTCCCTGGAGATAAAAGTTCAACAACACAAAACAATAATCAGCAGAAAAAGGGGATCCAGGTGTTACCTGATGGTGGGACTCCATAAATATGTCAGAGATATTTTAAAGTACATTTTTCACTACTTTTCTTAATATAAAGTAAAAATAACTGTGTTTTTCTTAACCAGGTCGAGTTACTAACATTCCTCAAGGGATGGTGACGGACCAATTTGGAATGATTGGCCTGTTAACTTTTATCAGGGCAGCAGAGACAGACCCAGGAATGGTACATCTTGCTTTAGGAAGTGACTTAACAACATTAGGCCTCAATCTGAACTCACCAGAGTAAGTTTTTTCTTCCACGTTTGTACATATCTTCTAGCATGAATAAGAATCTCATAAGAATAAGAATTGTTAACCCTTTTCTTTTGAAGACTGAGTAACCCAGGCAGGCATTATAGGCATGATCCTGTATCCTGTGCCAACCCAGAGAGCCTCAGACTTGTAGCTAATCTTATCATCAGCCTGCTTACTCCTGGGCCATTCCTTCTAGCTAGCCCATAGATCACTGTCACTGAGACACACCAAGGCTCAATCCACAAGGCATTGGGTCCATCCCCAAGCCACATCTTTATCCATCCTATTGATCTTGTCATTCTTCGGAACTCTGGGCTCACCATAAGTTTACCTTGTTACCTGCTTTCTAATTCACCGTTTTCCATGTCTCTCTTATGGCTGCCACTTCTATATCATTTGATTCTATTGGGACTTCTCATTTTTAAGCTCTTCTGCCTTACTCAGTGTTCTTATCCCCTCCTTCTCTCCATTGAATTTCATGATCAATCATAATTGCTCACTTAGGCAAGCTTGACAGTCTTCCTTTCTTCTCACTTCTCATCATACTTGCATCTTAGAGTCTGTATCCATTGTTGTATCTGCTTCATTCTTGACCATCTTCTGGCTGACTACAGGAAAGCATAGTTATGTTGTCTGGTCTTGCTGCACACTCATGCTCAGGAACTTAAAACTGAGTCCACAATTTTGCAGGCATACTCCTACCTGATCGCATAATCCTTTCAGAACCTTTTGCTTGCTTTTGGGTGGGTTGGTGGGTTGGTGGGTGGGTTGGTTGGTTGGCTGGTGAGTTGGTGGGTGGGTGGGTTGGTGGGCGGGTGGGTTGGTGGTTTTTTTGCTGCTGTTATCTTATGTAACTGTTTTGTATTTCATTGAGCCGTTAATAGAGTTTCCTCCTGTCCATAGCTCTAATAATGATCTGGCTTCTGTTGCTACCTTACAAAGACAGGTGTAAGCAAATAGAAAAGAGCATTAAACTGGTCCTGCCACCAAAGCTAATGACCTACCACCAATCTAAATCTGACATGCCCTTACCAAAGTATTTGCTCCATGCTTTTTACTTTAAACTTTGTAAAAACTCATGAGTGTGAATCTTAACTTTTCTCCTTGCCCTGGTGCTGGCATCCAAACCAGTGTTGTACACAGTAAGCAAGTGCTCTACCCCTAAGCTCTGTCCTCACCCCTGCCCCCAGGCCTTTGGAAGTGGTCTGCTGGTATAGTCCAGGGTGGCTCCTTACTTAAGCACTCTGGCTTCTGTCTGAACGATGATATTACAGGCACATGCCATGATTTCCTTCCAACTTACATTTCTGTTTTGTCATTTCTAGTCAAATACAGAGAAACTTATTTTTCCAATCATATCAAAATACATTGTCTTGATTCAACCGTCTTTGCATTATCATCACGTTTTTAATTCATATTTTTAAGCAAACCATCTCAAATGAATCATCTTGATTTTTCTAATTTGTCTTCTCTTATTCTATGAAACCCATTTTTGCTAGGATTCTGTTCCAACGATTCCACTAAACTGTTCAGCAATGTTATCAAATGATTTCCCTAAATTCAGTGGACCATGATCTGCTCACTTTCTCTTGGTGCTCATTCCTCACTTGATTTTGAAGATGTCATTCTGACCTGATAACGTTGGCTCATCCCTTAGTTTCCCTTGCTCATAACACTTCTCCTTGACCTTTGGATTAGTCCTCTGTGCTTGTCCTCTTGATGATCTTATCTAGACTTGTGCTTTTAAGGACCACGTAGGTTGAAAATTTCAAACACATATTCCCATTGCAGACTTTTTTTCTTGAACTTGAGATTTTAGATACTGTTACTAGCTAAATATCTCTTTAAGATTTGGGTCAAACCTACACTATGTCTATGCTTTCTCGGTCTCCATTAATACTTTCAGAAACGTGACATCATCCTTAAGTCTCCCCTTCCTTTCCTGTCACTCGCAGTCCTCCCAAATAGATACAAATCCAATCCAACTCTCATTAAGTTGCTGCCGCCCTGTGTGTTGCCTGAATATCACTAAGCAGGGATTCTAGGTTTTCCCCTTGCTCTCTTTGTACAGCTTTATGTGGCACTCAAGATAATTCTCTCTGTGCTCAGTACCAAGCACAGACTTGTTCTAATTTAAAAACTCCCTGAATAGCAGCCCTGCAGTGTTCACTTCCTCCTGTCTTTCGTCTGTTTCCACCTCAGAAGCCTTTCCCCTTGTTCACTGGCTGTCGCCTTCTGCCTCTTGCGTCAAGCTGTCTCTGCCTCAGTTACTCTAACATTTGCCTTGACTAGTACAGGTTCTACTAGCTAATTACCCGTGATTATCTCTCTCATATCCCTGAATATTTGTTTACATCTAAAAGCTTGTCAAATCTGACTGAAACTGACCACCCTATTTAATTATATAACCAGGATTATTTCTCTGTTAGGCTCATTATCTCCAGTGTCCAACTTGCCATACATTTAACAGAAAGCAAGTTTTCCAGCATCAGCAGCCTTCATTTTGGTCACTTGACTCGAACAGTTGCAGGTGCATATAATAGGCTTTCACATACGTGTTTACTGAATATGGAATCGGATTCCTCATCACTGCGAGTTTGAGTGAGGTGGACCACAATGCAGAGTAGTGTAGAAATGCATTTAAAGCATTATTAATTAGAGTTAAAGTAGACCATTTAAATTTCATACCTAAGTATATTTTGATTTATCGTGCTTTATATTCTATTGGTGGGATACTAAAGGAAGCACTCCTGTGTTATTTTTCTGCTATAAAGTTGCAGTAAATTTAAGAAAGGGAACCAGGAAGGATACTTAATTTTTATTTGAATTCTTTTTTCTCATTTCCCTGAAATTAAGTTAAAAATACAGTTTGTTCTTTTTTTTTTACTTGTTCAGAAATCTCTACCCCAAATTTGCATCGCCCTGGGCTTCTTCACCTTGTCGACCTCAAGACATAGGTAGGAGAATCTATTTGTCCAGAATTGTTTAAAAGCTATTTCCTATGAATCAGTTAATAACACTTTTGTTTGTTGTTTTATTATGCAGACTTCCATGTTCCATCAGAGTATTTAACAAACATTCACATTAGGGATAAGGTGAGTGTAGCTTTCTGTTCGCAGGATTTATTTTATCTACTGTCTTGGTATCACTTCGGGTTCAGACGGCATACTGATCTACTAGCAGTCTTAGGGATATGTTTCTGTATGCCATTCACATACAGATAACAATTTTATTTCTATTTTACTAATAATATTAATGCTGTAGGTCTTATCCAAACAATGTTAGGGATGATAAAATATTTCCTGTAATTAATACTTATAATCATAGTGAATGGAAATAAACTGGCTTGGAAAATTTGGTGATTCTCTTCCTGACAATATTATTTTATGCCTTTACTCCTAAGAGATTTTATCCAGATAAAATGTTTTTAATGGGACAACCCACAAACATCTTTTTGAAGTTATTTGACACGTTTTCACTGTCTGTGCCACACTGGTACTGTAGGCCTGAGGCCTTAGTTGCCTAAGTGTTCCACAGCCTTTTCTTAGACCAGTGTGAAAAGTACTGGAGGATACCACGCGCTTACAACTGCCATCAGAATAGGAGAACATACTGGGAGGAAGCTGCTCTCGCTGGGGTCATGCACAAAAGCCAAGTGACTGACTGTAGGTAGTGGTTCAGGTAGGCCCTGTGGTTAGATGCTTCAGGTGCTCTATGTGAACACAAGAACTTAACGATCACACTTACCCTGAGTTTATAGTTTTGTAGGCTGTTTTCTATTTTGTGGAAGGAAATGTGAACAAGTTATCTTTTAGGCATTCAAAATATGAGTACTGTCTCTGATTTTTATGCGTATCCTATGTGGTGTGCTAGAAAGAAATGATTTGTGGATCACTCTGTGTGTAGATCAGCTAGCACTTACAAACGCGTAGCTGGAATTCCATGGCAGACTTACACAGTCTCATTCTTTAGTTTGGGATTGGGGGTCAACAATAGCCTTGTTTATTTAAATGATAGTTGTCTGTACTAAGTGAAGGATTTCTGTTTATCCTTCCAATTTTTACTTTAGTGGCAGCAGTTGTTTTCTGATATTTTTACATTTGTTGTACAACTTAGCATAACTTGTCTTTTGTAGCTGGCTGCAATCAAGCTTGGCCGATACGGAGAAGACCTCCTCTTCTATCTCTACTACATGAGCGGAGGGGATGTGCTACAGCTCCTCGCTGCAGTGGAACTGTATGTTCAACACGTTGTATCTCCTTCTCCTCTAGCATTTCTTGGATATTTCGAAGGTTTTTAAAATGATGAGGGTTATGGGTTTGGTTTTTTACTGAAAATTCTCCATTCCGTGAGGTTTAAGTTAGCAGGGATGCTGTTGAGGTTGAAGTGGCTGCCTAGCAGCTCCAGACCGTAGCTTCATTCCTGCATCATAACAATAACACAGCAGTATAAAGAAAAGAATTGGAATTATTTTCATTTTTAGTAAAATGAGTTTTGTTTGTTTCGAGAACATATTACAGCTTTATAATCATTGTAATATAAAAAGAATTTTAAGGCCGGGCAGTGGTGTCGCACGCCTTTAATCCCAGCACTCGGGAGGCAGAGGCAGGCGGATTTCTGAGTTCGAGGCCAGCCTGGTCTACAGAGTGAGTTCCAGGATAGCCAGGGCTACACAGAGAAACCCTGTCTCGAAAAAACAACAACAACAACAAAAAAAAAAACCAAAAAAAAAAAAAAAGAATTTTAAAACTTGATGTTAGCTATCTAAAGTGACATGCATGGTGAATTGAGTTTTTTGAATGTGAATTATAAACCAGGACTCATGGTTATGGTGAATAGACACATAATCTCATTATTTGATTCATATCAGTGAATAATACTATTATAGACAAGACCCTGAATGTTCGCATCTCTATGCCAATACTAAATTGTCAGTTTTTTAAATTTCTCAGTTGAGAGAATCTACTTTTTCCCCATTTCCTCTCATTTTTGTGAAATGAGGTTAACACCTATTGCTTTTAATCTGGTCATAATAAATAAGTTTATCAACTGCCTCATCCATCAGTAATTGGCCTTTTTTTGTCACGTCATCTATGTCTGTGACCTACCGAACTGTTTGCAGGAAAGCACGGATTTACATGGAGATTCATCATTGTGGGACTTCTGTCCCTTTGGTTGTGGCTGCCCCAGTTTATAAGTGCTATGCATCATGTGCCTGGCTTCTGACTGTATCTTCTTACATTCTGATGATTTATTATTTAAATGTAAAAACTGAACTTTACAAAATGGATAATCTATTATCATAGCTATAAAACTGTAGGAATTTAATTAGTCAATTCAGATGGGCATTTACTTAATAACTTATCTAGTAATAAAAACTAATGGATTGTTGTTTTATTATGTACTTCAATTTCTGTCATTCAGTATATTGTATCTTTCTTTGGTATGCCCATGTTTTATTATATATATCTTTTAAATACTCATATACCTTTTAAAATACTATGTCTATCTACATAAAGTAGATTCAACTTTAATGATATTTTAAAGAATATGCTTTTGGAACAAAAGAGATTATCTTACTATATATAAATAAGCTTATATTTAATAGCAGAACCAGATACAGAAGCCTCCATATGTACATATTTTATATATAATTTTTCTGGTTTTGTGTGGGCCACAGGAGAAATTAATTGTTTCTTTTTTAAAAATTGAAGTTTTAACCGTGATTGGAGATACCATAAGGAGGAGCGGGTATGGATTACCAGGGCACCAGGCATGGAGCCAACCATGAAAACCAACACATATGAGCGGGGAACCTACTACTTCTTCGACTGTCTCAACTGGAGGAAAGTAGCTAAGGTATAGTTTTCCTGTGTGCAAAACGTATGGGTATAAACTTTAAAGAATGTCCTTGACTTACTAATATGTAACAATATGTCTGGTGCGTAACATGTCAGATTTTTGTCAACTCTCATAGGAGTGTCTAAAACAAGCCCATTTCACTAACAGGAAAGTTATTAAATTTGGTAAGAGATTTCTATGACTTAGGGTAAGAATTACTAATATTTGAAATATTTTATGAATGCCAAATTATTAAATAAGTCTACTCACTTATCGTCTCAGTCACATATTTTCATATTACTATTTTTTTTTACACGGGATGAATTTTTTTAAAGCAGATAGATTGCTGACTGTTCTTTGCAGATCGTTCAGTTCAGGAGAGTTGCAGAAGCTCACTGTTGGTTATTTCTGTACATGAACATTGAAGGGGCAGTGGACTGTAGGGAAGGTTAATAATTTAGTTGCATTTTGGTTTGTAACTTTGCCTTTTTACAAAATCACCTTGTCAAAGAAAATGTTCCCCTTTGAATCATGTAGATTTCTTTGTTGATACTTTACATCTGAGTGTAGTAAGTGGCTGGTGCTTTTCTCAGTGAGCTGATGGTAAATACGACCTGCATGTAGTGTCAGAGAATTTCAACTCCATTTCTCTGAGTTATTGTTAGTATTACAAAAGTATGGGGCAGTTTTTAAAGTAAATTTCAACAGAAGAAAAGAATTTCTCACAAATTTCCAAACAGATTTGGGCAGCACTTTAGTTGCTGCTTTGGGGTTATCTTTTCAATGTACTAAATAGATAGGGAGCTTCCATTTTAAGACGACAGTATGAAGTGTTACCAGATAGAAACCATGGGAAAGCCCGACCTTCTAGAAGTTCTTACAAAGATGAGTCCAATAGAAAATACAGAAGAAGGTAAAAATAGTTTTGGTTTTTGGTTTAGGTGTTTGCCTTTAGGTTTCTTAATGGTAAATGTGATTAGTGCTCAGTCTTTAGACTGTATCTGTCATTTCAATAGTTATAATTATTGGAAATGTCTTAGTTTTTATTAAAGAGTATATTCTTCACTTACCACTTTAATTAAATATCTTGTTTATGAAGATACAATATGAATGAGTGTGATCAGTAGTGCTGTGGTGCTGCTGTGTCTGTAAGGCCCTGGACAAGTGGAGACTGTTCACAGTGTGTTCTGTGTGTCTTCTCAGTCACTCCACATTGAACGGAGAAGTATGCTACTAAGAGAAATTACTTAATAGATTATTGAAATCAGAATCATTTATCCCCAAAGACACAAATGGCCTTCAGTTCTAGGTAGTCTGTTATCTGTTTTCAGAGTTTTAGTTACTAATGTGGCTGGGCACAGTGGTACATGACTGTAATGCTATTGCAGTTGAGAGCCAGGCAGATCTCTGTGAGTTCTAGGCTACTCAGGGCTGTATAGTAAGACCCTACCTCAGGGGAAAAAAAAAATACCCATAGTAATAATAATAAGTCAAATTTTGACATTTTATTTGCTCATTCTTTCTTTTAACGTGATCCTAAATAATTAGCAAGATGTGGTATCCTCTGTAATTTTGCTAATATAGATGGCATGTATAATTACTAAGAAAAAGTTTTTCCTGATCACTTTTAGGTGACCTTCCTCATTATCTACCTGTAGCTTCCGCAAAGATTTCAAATTGCTGGCTTCTTTTGGCTTAACTTAAACTGACAGGTGTTGCAGGATTTCTGGTGCATAATATATTTTATGTTTGATATAGGTGATTATTTTTATTATTTTTACTGGTACACATCAGTACATGCCTTAATAAACTATATATGCATTTCTTCATATTTCTAGTAACTATCTTTAACATACTTTGTTGCTCCTAGAATTTAAGTATGAACTTACTGGAGATAGGAGAAAACTGGTATTTTCTGAACGTAGAACAGTGATGGCATTGGTTTTATGAGTGCTAAGTTTGGAGTCCAGTGTGTAAAGCCAGTTCTACTTAGTAACTTCGTGAGAAGGAAAAAAAACCCTGTATCTATTTTTTAAATTAATTTATTGATTTTATGTACATTGGCGTTTTGCCTGCTTGTATGTTTGGTGAGGTGTCGAATTCCCTGGAGCAGTAGTTACAGGCAGTTGTGAGCTACCGTGTGTGTGCTGGGAACTGAGCCTGAGTCCTCTAGAAAAGCAGCAAGTGCTCTTACCCGCTGAGCCTAATTTCCTTCATAGGAAAACTGAGTCATGAAAACGTTGCTTTCCACGTATCTAGTAGTTCTTTTTAAGCTTTTAAAAATGGTTATCCTGTAACAATATTTTCTACTACAAACAAATATGTTCGTAGACCCCGTAACAATACATAATGTTAAAGTATGCCTTGAAAAATTAAGTGTTCTGTTTCTAAAGTCCATAAAGAAAATGTCTTAGTTGCTATGAAGAGGCACCGTGATCATGGCAACTCTTATAAAAGAAAACATTTCATTGTGGACTGGCTTACAGTTCGGAGTCAGTCTATTATCCTGACAGGAAGTGTGGCAGGAGGCAGGCAGATAGGGTGCTGGAGAAGGAGCTGGGAGTCCTATATTTGATTTGTAGGCAGCAGGAAGAAGGAAGGACTGGGCCTAGCAAGGGCTTTTGAAACCTCCGAGCCCACCCCCAGTGACACACTTCCTCCAGTAAGGACACACCCCTCATCCTTCTAATCCTGTCAGACAGTTCTACAGCCGAGTGACTAGACATTCAAATCTATGGGCCTGTGCAGGCCATGCTTCCTCATGGCACCACAGAAGCCTTGTTTGTATTAATTCATAAGCTGTTAAGTATACTTTTGCTAAGGGGCACTTATTATTCTAAGCATTAGATGTGATAGACAAAGCAGTTTCCTTGTACATTCTGTCCAATAGTATATACATAGTATACGCACATACATATATCATGTATGTATCATATATACATATGTATACATACATATATATCACTGACATGTAAAAGAGATGCTTTAGATAGTCAAGTTAGGGAACAAAGAGGTAACAGTGACAGAAGAGTTTAGGAAGAATAAAGATACGTGGAAGATGGAAAACAAAGTCACCAATACTTCTATTGGTATTATGTATTAGACATGATTTGACCTATATAATTTAACATTGATGAGGTTAATCAGTTTAAGTACTAATAAAACAGTGCAGCTTGCCAGTGTGGATAAAATGTGACTTACAGTTTATCATTTGTTAAAATTGCAGGTAAGCTTTTTAGGGCTTGTATATTATAGAGCCCAATATGCATTTTCTTTCATTCCAAAGAATGGTTTAACTGGAAGATTTTTGCCAATTGTGAATGTGGATATTCAACTTGAGCTGTGAGTGGGAGGGACATGGGCAGGAGCAGCTCTGCTGCTTATGGGGAGGCCAAGGACAGCAGCCCTTGTGTTTGCTCCTCCTTGCTGGTCAGCAAGTAGCTCTTGTGCCTTTCTCAGTCATATGACCCGGGTCTTTTTAAAGAATACTGTCACCACAGATTACCTTTATAAACTTTTGTGAAGGCACATAATGTTTTCAAAGTTAATTTGGACGGTATAATGAAGTGAATTTGTTTCGCATCTTGTATTAAAGATATTAAATAAAAACTCATAAAACTATCACATGTTAGACTAAGACGGATCCTTTTGAGTTTGGATCCTAGTCTTCAGTATGTCTTATAGGAATTTAAATACCTACTTCCCAAGATACATAAAAGGATTGGATAAAATACAGCTTTGTCTTTAGTTTTACTTCATACTTGGCTGACAAATTATATGTCTAATTGTTATTGTGGTGTCTCTAATTTTGAATACTTGATTTGGTGTCCAAAAGTTTGATCACTATGGCCTAAGGTTTCATTTTAACTATGAAACACTTCATTTAATTTAATAGTGGAAACACCCATTACAGAGTCGGTTTGATATCAAACACAGTAAAATAAATGGTACTTGTTTAATATGCCGAGGGTTAAGAACTTGAGATTTCAGAATAGTTTGTGCTGGTTACATTCAGGTCACAGAGTCAATAATTTTAGAGCATCTCCTTTTTGTGGTTACAGAGGTATTTGTTTTTGCTTTTAGGTAATACAGTTATATCTGCACCTCTAGTGCTGATTGTGAAAACTTAGTATTCTTACATTTTAAAACTTGAAGCTAGGCGCTGACACAGACCTGTAACCAGGCATTCAGGAGGCTGGGGGGTGCTGACACAGACCTGTAACCAGGTATTCAGGAGGCTGGGGGGCGCCGACACAGACCTGTAACCAGGTATTCAGGAGGCTGGGGGACAAAGACACAGACCTGTAACCAGGTATTCAGGAGGCTGGGGGGTGTGGAATTATGAGTTTGCAGCCAGCTTTGGTTTTGTAGGGAGTTTCAAAGCCGGGCTAAACTACCCAGCAAGACCTTGTCCTAGAAAGAATGGGGAGGGGCAGCAAGAAGGCTCTGTGGTACAGATGCTGGCCAGCAGGCCAGGGGCCTGAGCCAAGCTCCAAGGGGAGGTAGAAAACCAGCTTCTGTATGCACTGTGCTCTCTGCTTGCCCCGCCCACAAATAAGCATCTACAATACAAACAAAACCAGTTTAAAAAACAGTTTGATTAAAATCAGTATTTCAGTTAGCTTTCAGGTCATTATACACCAAAACCACTGTCTAGTTTTAAATAGCTGTTAAATTATCTGCCATTTTTGACATGAGAGCTCTTGAGATATGTGTGTTTTCAAGCTCTTTGTTTTCCTGAGATTTTAGTGAAGTTAAAATATAACTTTTCTTTTTAAAAAATTGTCATTAAGGGATATTGGGAAGTGCCTCATTTTAAACATGAACACACTGTCAGGGTCTCTTGTCTTATTTTGGTTTTGTGGTATTTAAACATCCTGTAATCTTCAGTCTTTTGCATTGGAGCTATCAGAATTTCATTTTTTATTTCTAAGTAAAGTTTGCACAGAAGTTTTATGAATATACAATTCTGAGTTACTGACTCATTCAGAAGTCTATACTGTGTTCCTACCAGGTAGTAGGCAAAGGGCACAGCTGTTATCTGGACTGTTTACTTAAAGGGGGAAGAGCTAGTATGTATGTGTCTCTGTTTACTCTTAGGTGGACTTGTTTTAATTATTCATATAGAAATGATATTTTGACAAAACAAAACAAAACAAACCCAAAGCTTAAAAGAGACACTTAGATTCGTGAAATGCCTCAGAGGGAAAGGCCATTGCCAAGGAGACTGACCTACCCAAGTTTGATTCCCAGAACACATGTGATACAGATTGTCCTCTGTCCCTCACACATGCACTGTGTGTGTGTGTGTCTGCTAACACATACACACTCAACAGTAGCTTTTTTAAAGGGGCACTATATGTATGAATTCTCAGTTGTAATGTTCTTTTGCAGGAGTTCCATCTGGAATATGACAAATTAGAAGAGCGGCCTCACCTGCCATCCACCTTCAACTACAACCCCGCTCAGCAAGCCTTCTAAAAGACTTCCCTTTTCTTGGGGTATGGCTGTCTCAGCACAATACTCGACATAACTGCAGAACTGATGTGGCTCAGGCACCCTGGTTTTAATTCCTTGAGGATCTGGCAATTGGCTTACGTAAAGGGTCACCATTTGAGGTCCTGCCTTACCAATTATGTGCTGCCCAACAACTAAATTTGTAATTTGTTTTCTCTAGTTTGAGCAGGGTCTGAATTTTTTCATTTATTTTCTTTTTGCCAGCAGACAGACTTGGGTCTATAAAGACAAGCAAGTACACTGACAGAAGTTACCGTTTAGTTTCTTAAATGTAAAAAAAGAAAACCCACAAAAGACTCAACAAAATTAGACCACAAAATTTGCATTGTTCATTGTAGCACTATTGGTAATAAAAGAACAGATGTTTGTGCATTTTTATGTGAAGATCCTTCTCGTATTTCATTTGGAAAGATGAGCAAGGTCTGCTTCTTTCATTTTACTTCCCCTTCTGTTTCTGAAAGGCAGTTTCGCCAGGCTTACTGCGAGAATATGACTGTAGAGAGATTACCACGGTCTGTGGAGGCTCCAGGGCTGTGCTGTTCCTGAGCTTCATCTTTCCAGAATGAGCAAAACACTGTCCAGTCTTTGTTACGATTTTGTAATAAATGTGTACATTTTTTTTAAATTTTGGACATCACATGAATAAAGGTATGTATGTACGAATGTGTATATATTATATATATGACATCTATTTTGGAAATGTTTGCCCTGCTGTACCTCATTTTTAGGAGGTGTGCATGGATGCAATATATGAAAATGGGACATTCTGGAACTGCTGGTCAGGGGACTTTGTCACCCTGTGCACTAAAGGGCCAGATTTTCAGCAGCCAAGGACATCCATACCCAAGTGAATGTGATGGGGCTTCAAGACATGAACTGAGACAATTCACTCTGGCTGTTTGAACAGCAGCGTTTCATAGGAAGAGATAAAAGATCAATCTTGTATTTTCTGACCACATAAAGGCTTCTTCTCTTTGTAATAAAGTAGAAAAGCTCTCCTCACTGCAGTGTTGACTTTGATTTGAAATTGTGAAATTTCTTCTTCACCATGAAAAACACAGAGAAACCTCCGGGGTTCCAAACGCACTGAATGAACGCTGTGACTAAATTCCAGTCACCCTCTTCTTTTGTTCAGGTGTCAGCAAATCTGGTAATGGGTCCACACTAGGCCCTTACTGTAGGAAGCTGCCCGCAGCCTTAGCCCAGGGGAACGTTGGTAGGTGGTAGCTACATTGCAAGTTAGCACCCAACCACGGTGGGACCCGACCAGAAAGTTTGTTCGGTGAGAAATTGCTGAGGAATTTCGTGGTAGAACTTTGAGATTTATTTAGTTTCTATGAAATTTACCTTCAGCTTGCTGACCTGGTTGGTTCATATTTGCAGGTGACTGAATCTTTTGTCATCTAAATGACTACACTTAAACTGTCTGGAGGACTAGAGATAGGGGCTAGCCTGTGTGGGATATCGGTTCTCAGTTTTTATTTTTAACCTGTTTTCCTAGCTTACTGACATTGCGTAACTAACATTTGAAAAGTAACATTTATGAAGTGCTATATTTGTGTATCAGGAATGTACAGGAACTTTAAAAGTTCACCTCTAAGTATTTAGAGATAGCCAAAACTGATTTTAAAAAAATACTGTGAAAAATATTGTTAAAAATATTGCAGAATTTAGAGTACCACCTCAGTAGTAAAGATGACGCTTCAGTAATTACAACTTTAGTGAATCAAAACCCACAACAAACACTGCACTATGTAAGATATACCTCATCCAAATCGTTGATACCAGTTTCCTTCAAATAATGATGAGGTATACCGTAAATAGTACAGCATCTGTTGTGGTTTTGGACACTATGAAGTTACTTTATAAAATAGCATTTAACCCTTCGAAACTACCAGCAATTGGCTGGCAGGAGATGGCAGTAGAAAGGGACCTCCAGTGACTGATGTAGCAGCTGAAGCCCGGTCCCATGACTGCCTAACAAGTCGAGGTAGCCTGGTAGTTTGTTGTGCTGGGTCTAATTCTTAGCAGCTGTAGGCAAGGATTTAAAGCGGACACTCCAGCTTTCTGAGTTCCTTTTATTTCAGAGTCAGAGTCATCAAAATTAAGGAGCGTTGCCTGTTAAGCAGGTTTGGGTTTTGTTTCTACAGTCTGGTGAGGTCAAAGGTCAACTTGACTTCAAATACAAATTTAAAAAGTGCATTTGAAATTCCATCCCACATAACAAAGAAATTGGCTGAAACTATATATACATTTCCCATTTTCCCCTTAGATTTCTTTCTGTTCATCTTCATGGTTATGTAGTTTATTTCCCCTAGTGAAGCAAATGGGCACACAACTGTCACTGAACTATAACTGGCTTTGTTGAACAGAAGCTAGTACCCTGCAACAAGCAATCCTTTAACCTACTTGAATGCAAAGATCTGTACTTGAGGCACATTGTAACATACATGGTAAAACTGTTTTCTGGAGGGTTTTTTGCTGGAAATTTCCTTCAGGGTAACCTTCCTTAAGAACTGAAAGTATCTTACACTATCTAAAAAGCCAGCTGCTTATCCACAAGTATTTTATTAATACTTGTTGATGAATTGGTATTTTCTATCATTTCAGTTTGAAAATGTACAAATGAAATCATTTAGGCATTGAAATAATTCCTTGCTGTAATTTCGTTTTCATGAAAATCTCGAACATTTTCACTTAGCTTTCAAAACTCCATTATTTCCAGTGAACCGTCAGGTTGATGCCCTTGAGTCCTTTCATTCCCAAGCAGGTCTTCCGATGTCTTATGCCTTGCTCGTAAAACGTGAGGCATCTGAGCGGGGCCCTGCAGAACTCACTTCATTTACATTTGCAATCACAGCATCATTTCTGCACAAAGTTTCTGCGAACACATGCGCATGCGGAAACAGGACTGTAAATGTTCTCAACTATGATTTGTCTATGACGTTTATAAAGACTTAGAAATATCTATGAACCAGATACTCTTTAAGATCTGGGGCTATATGGCTCATTGATTGATTGCCCTGCCATATATGAGGCTCTAAGTTAAAGTCCCTGATACTTCACACACTAAAAAGCTAAGAAAGTAAATATATTGACTGTGACAAGACAGACATTGAGATACATTTACTTTCAAAATTTTAGATTCTAATGACATGTCACCATGCTCCCCTTGCCAATGACACTTAACAGTGACTTTGATCATACTGTCAACAGATTTTTGGAGATGAAGCACATAAATCCATTGAAAGAAAAAAATAACCTAGTAGTTGTAAGTATCAGATTGAATCAAGTGGTATACATTATCTCAAGATCATTAGTTTTCAGCCTGGAGGGTAAAACTTCCACACACACACAAAAAAACAAACAAAAAAACCATGGCGTAAAGAGTTGTTTATATGTAGATCAAAATGATGATTCTATTTCTACTGCCAAAGTAAACGTTACATTGTACTCAGGACATGGTAAGAATCACTGTTTTGAAGGTTATACATATGAAGTGTTATGTCTGGTTTAAATGCTCCTTTGGATGCTTGCTGCATGTCCCTTGTGGCTGCCAAGTGACATACATGTATTTAAAGAATAGCATCATGGGGAGGGTTTTAGTGTCTCACATTTTATACAAGTCTTCAGATGTCATCACCGCAAAAGGGAAGCAAGACAGGCAACACTGTAGAGAAAGGGCTTTGGAAATGGTATTTCCCTTCAAGTATCTGATCCAGGGCTGTTCAGTGTCCATGTGTATGGCAAAAAGAGCTAACAAGGACCAATAGAATAAAGGTTATCAGTGACAGGAGGAGCCACAGTAACTGCTGTTTGTTTTGTGCTGGTTGGTCTTAAGCATGAGGCCTCAATAAGGCTAAATAGGCAAACATGGCTATACCTAGGAGCCGTGGCCCCAGCCCAGTGATTCAGGGCCTCAGATTACTTGCCTTTTAAGGCATTGCTTTTGGCTTCATCAAACACAATGGAAGAGGGACTGATTGGACAGTTCTGTGCATAAGGTAAGACCCTGAAGTGTTAATTTCCTGTGGCTAACTGAAAAAGTGTAACGCGGAATTGGGATAGCTATGTCAGGAAATCTCAGGCAAAGACGGCCCATTACAAAGTGCATTACAGTTGTAAACAATTACAAACCCAGAGCGTGTGTTTTAGAATTGGTAAAACATGGGACCTTGATAAAAGCAAGAGAATAGGGGGAATCGATACAGGAACTCCAAAAGAAGGCTAAGTCTTCTACTCAAGGAGTGGAAGGTGAGTGAGGTAGGATATCACCCTATATCAATATACTGGCCCACAGTGCTGGCTGTCAAAGTGCTCACACAGAAACTGGATGATTATCAAAGTCACCATTGTCAGGACTGACATCTTTGTCATAAGAAAGATAGCTTTAGTACCTTCCAGGCCTCATTTCAGCCATTTGAGATGTCAGGAGCCATAATCAAAAGTTGGGGACTGCAGTCAGATCTTCACTGAAAAGTACACCCTTAAAAGAATGCTGTTCTCCGAATGGAGACATTTTACTTAAATTACTTGGGGGTAAGTCAAATTGCAAACTTAATTAAATTTGTTATTTTCTTTTCTTCCCTTTAGTTAGCAGGAGCAAACATGTGAAACCAGGGACAGCAAATATTAAAAGTGTTCATTAGGTTATGTGGAGTTTTTTTGTTGTTGTATGTTTGAAGAAAGGAGCGGCCAGTTTATGCTGTTTTGAAGTAAATTTTTAGGTTAAAACTGGTAATATATGATATTCATGTTCAATCTCCCATTTTCTTTATTTTTTTTTTTTGAGGTGAGAAGACCCAGCCCTTTTATTAAAAAAAATATTTATTTATTTGTTTTATGTATATGAGTACACCATTGCTCTCTTCAGACACACCAGAAGAGGGCATCAGATCCCATTACAGATGGTTGTGAGCCACCATGTGGTTGCTGGGAATTGAACTCAGGACCTCTGGAAGAGCAGTCGCTTTTAACCGCTGAGCCATCTCTCCAGCCCCCAATCTCCCATTTTCTACAATAGAGATCACATGAATTAGATTGAGCAAAATTTCTATTATTTAAAAAGAAAATGATCATTCATTTTGATTTATAGATGTCCGCGTGAACTGAGCTTACTTTAGGGATTTACCACAGGCAATGGAATTCAGAAGTGATCACCTGCAGGACCGTATAGAGACTGACTATCCGTGGGAGAAGCCAGGGGGCTACTGCAGATCAACAGGAAGTTACTGTCACCTGTCCACTTCACTCTTGGTTTAATGTATAAATACTAACTAGATTAAGGTCCTGCTGAACACTCACCAAATGAACATCAGAGTAAGGTTACATGCCAGAGCTCTTCACTTGTGTTTCCTGGATCATCCCGTGTCCTCACTGAGACCGGGTCTTTACAATACAAGCCATCAGCGGGTCAGGAAGGAAGTGAACTGGTTCCCAGGCATAAAATGCAACATGTTTATCTCTACTGTAGCCGAAGAATATTTTTGCTAGGTTTACCTGTATGCATAAAAACTGCTAAAAGTAATCGCATACATTATCAATATATTCTTTAGGTGAAAGTTGAAAATCTAGTAATTCAGGTTTGGCATTTTTTTAATGCTGAAAGCTTGTAAGAATTCAGTATTTGTGAACCTCAAAATGCTAATAACATATATATACATATATATATATGTATATATATGTATATATATATATTTCTGCCAGTCATTTAAATCAGAATTATAAAATTTATATAACTGTCGCCAATCCAAGTTCTTGCTTAAATAGTACACAAGCATTAGCTGACAGATCGACTTTGCATTCCTTATTTCCATTTCTAGGATGTTCGGCACCTGCCTTACTTTAGCTATCTTTTGATATCTTGCTAGGTAAGAATCCGTGGTAACTCCTTTAAGCAGCATTTAGGGTACCTGCCGAGGAAAACCAGTTCTTGATCTTTAGGCTTATGTGTCTTGAGTGTTTTGTTTACATGCATGCGCCTACATGTACAGTGACCTTACATTGATCCACAAGAGAGTGTTGGATTGTGGATGATTGGGAGCCACACTGTGTGTTGGAAAAGCCACACTGTGTGTTGGAAAACAAGTCTAGGTTCTCCCCAAGTGTCCTTTACCACTGAGCCAATTCTCCAGCCCTAGGACCTGGCCTAATTTGCATAAACATGTCATGAAATATTTTGGTAGTCTGCATTTATATTTGACCTAGGGACATCTTGGCCACATAATATTTGTCTTAATTTATAATAAAGGACTTTTTCCAAGAAAAAATTTGTTTCTACTGCTTACTGGAAATAATTTAGATAGTACTTGAGTTCTTCAAATATTTTTAGAAGAAATGCCTTTAATTCAAGGGTGATAGAATTTCCACAAGAGGCTGAGTTGGTTTAATATTTTAATTCTCTGACCTCCAGATACTCATAAAAGAAAAACTTAGGTAAAACCTTCAAAATTACACACTTCAATAAGAAGACATATGAAGGAATGACATAAATAGTTTCATCTTGTGTATAAAAATAAAGATTTGGGGCAGTCACAGTGTTTCAAAGCTACCTTTAAATCTGTTACATACTGAACATTTATTTTTAGATGTAGTTTTAATTACCATATGTAGCGATGCATTCATTTGGTCTGGTTTTGAGTTAAATATTTCCTCCTCCTAAGAGAAACATCACTGGCATGTTTTAATGTCTGAATAATTAATATTCCTCATATATGCTATTACATAAAACATACCTTTATTTAAATGCCATTTATGTTACCGTGCTTAAGAAATATTTCTACATTTACATTATCTAAAGCTTTGGGTTATTCTTGGTTCATTCTAAATGTAGATCTAAAATTTGAATATTAAATTAGGTGACTTGCAAAATACTATTCAGAATATGAATTGTCTACTGAAGATGAGCCAATCATTTCCCTGACTCCTCTACATTTACAGTGACAGACCTGAACAAGGTCCATTATCCCTGAAGTGTTTGTAAATTACATGGTGTGGGGAAGGAAGATGCATACTCTTGTTTCATAGAGCATTACAGTGGGGTTTCTTTTCCAATTTTGTATTATCCTTTTTCTTAGCATTTAAGGTGAGGGTATAAAACGTTAGTGTCCTAAATCCCATCAAAAGAAACCAGAGTAGCAGCAAACTGCACCAGAAGAAAAGGCTCCGTGGACCAAAATGGCTGCTCATCTAAGTCAATTATTTCTAAGGCTTTCTTCTTACAACTGCCTTTACCCTAAATAAAACCAGATGATATAGCAAGGACCATAGCCTTACAGCACGACACAGATACTAAGTTTGTATTACTTAGTTCCACTTCTTTAAATGGCCCGAGACAGCAGTGGGTAGATGGTAGGAGTCAATGTTTTCTATCATTTGACGTGTCCAGAGAAAGGCAAGAAAATCTTACTAGAAATATTAACTTCTTTCTCACATAAATCGGGTAGGATTTCCTTCTACTCTAGAATAATGAATTTTGTCAACATCTGTTGATCTTTTGTGTGTGTGTGTGTGTGTGTGTGTGTGTGTTTACTTTGCAGCTTGAATCTAGCCTAAATACTAAATATCTCTGTCTCAAAACACTACTTTGATCTGGACATGTCTCAACAACAACATTGTTAGGCAGGAATGTGATTCAGAATAAACAGGAGCTAGATTAAGCCATGAGCCCTAACATTCCTCTGATTGTCGCCTTCATAGCTTCCATAGTGCAGATGCTGAACGACCCTTCAATATAAGGTACTTGAAGCTCATTTTTAATATATCATCTTGGAAATGCTAATCTCAGAATTTGTCCCTCATGAGATTAATTTAGAACATTTGAGAGTAAGCCTAGTTTCAGAGTTATTCAGTAAATGTATGCCCATGTACCCAAGGATGCTCCCACACTCCCGTTAGCCACTGTGGGAAGCTATTCTCTGTATTTGAATATTATTTTAGAATACCTTTGACTAGGTGTTACAAGTTTTTGTTTTTTAATTTTAGAACAATAAAGTTTATACTTTAATCCTAGAATGTTAAAAAATAATTCTAGGGCTGGAGAGATGGCTCAGTGGTTAAGAGCACTGACTGCTCTTCCAGAGGTCCTGAGTTCAATTCCCAGCAACCACATGATGGCTCACAACCATCTGTAATGGGGTCCAATGCCCTCTTCTGGTGTATCTGAAGAGAACAACAATGTACTCATATAAATAAAATAAATAAATCTTTTTAAAAAAAAATCATTATTTTAAAACAAAATAATAAATCTAGCCCAACCCTTTCATTTGAAGAGAAATTATTGATTCTATCAGATGAATTACTGCTAAAGCTGGGGCCAAAGCTAATATTCTTTTTTCTACATAAATATGTATCTCCTGTAAAAATTCAGTGGCCATGAAAAATGGTAAGAATTTAGGGACTTTAATATTAGCAGTGATTGAAAAAAAAAATGTTAATGTCTAAGCAATGATAGGGGGTAGGCTTGTGACATCACACCCTAGCTGAAAAACTATTGCCAATCAATGGCTGTTGGATAAGGAGATTGTCAGTTTGGTTCAGGGCTTCAGACTTCAGCTGTCTGTTCATGCTCCAGGGGATGGCCTGTGTACATACAGCAACATTAAGCGGACTCAGTGGATTTAGAAAGAGTACATGAAGTGGGGAAGGAAGAGGTTGGGGAGGAATGGTAAAGTTGGAGGGAGGGGAGGGTTTAATCAAAACACAGATGCAGATATGCAATTCTCAATTTTTAATTTAAACATTAATACAAACTGATTATGTTTTCTGCTCTTGGGATTTTGCTTATGTGTGCTTTGCGTGTGCACAAACAAATTCCAAACTTAAAAAAATAAATCACTTTTAATGTACTTGCTGTTTCAATGAAATGCAGGGTCTTAGGGGGCTCCTTGGTTAATTCTGTACTAAATTTTCTAAGTATCTAGAAGTAGTAGTGTTCTCAGTAGTAGTATGCTCCATGAAACAGGTAATATTTATGGCCAGAAGTGTATTTCAAATTTAAAGCCTAAGGAGATAAACATTTAACAATGGAGCACAACAAAAAAGTTAGTGTTTTGGTCATAACAGGCTAGAAATCATTTAGTAAAACTGAAAACACCTTAAAAGATAATCTTTGTATTTTAAGTGTATGGATGTTTTTGCTTGCATGTGCATCACAAACATACACTTCTTGCAGAGTCCAGAAGAGGGCATTGGATGCCCTGGAGCTGGAGTTACAGACTATTGTGAGCTGCCATGAGTGAGTACTGGAAATCAAACTCTGGTCCTCGGGAAGAACGGCCTGTGTGCTTAACCACTGAACCATCTCTCTGATCCCCGGCAAACTTTACTTTAGAATTTTATTATTTTTAATAGCATGTATATGCGGGTCTGTTTTTAAGTATGTGAGAACTGGTGCCGCTAGAGCTGGGGCTACAGGTGATTGTGCATTGCCTACATGAACACTGGGTAGAGAACTCAGGTCCTTGCAAGAACGGTATCTGCCCTTAACTGCTAAGTCATCCCTTGTCTTGGGTTTTACTGCTGTGAACAGACCCCATGACCAAGGCAACTCTTATAAGGATGACATTTAATTGGGGCTGACTCACAGGTTCAGAGGTTCAGTCCATTATCATCAAGTCAGGACATGGCAGCATCCAGGCAGGCATGGTGCAGGAGGAGCTGAGAGTTCTACATCTTCATCTGAAGGCCGCTAGGGGAAGACTGGCTCCCACGTGGTTAGGAGAAGGGTCTCATTGCCCACCCCCACAGTGACACACCTATTCCAACAAGGCCACACATCCTAAATAGTGCGACTCCCTGGGCCAAGCATTTACAAACCATCACATCTCTCCAGTCCCCAAACTAAATATTTTAAAGTTAAGATTAAATAAAAAGAAACTCAGCTTTCTATTTATGCCTGAGTTGGAAAAATAAGATTTCTATAAGATTTTCTTTGTTGGAGCGCTAGTTTCTTCCTGTCTCACTGTAGTTAGTTGCAAATGTATAAAACTTTTCCAAAATGTGAATTTTAATGCAAAGGGTGCTAAAATACGGCTTTTGTAGTCTGTGTAGTTAGCTTGTCAGGTGTTTACTAAGTTTGTTATAGAAAGACTCCACAATGTGCTGATTCTGGAAACAACCGACAGGAACATGCTCTGTTCCTGTGGTATTAAAGTCCTGCATGCACCTGAGATTGGATATTGCACTTCTAACACAAGCCACAGAAGTTTTTGTAGGGTGTTGATCTCAAAAGCAAACCGATAGGGGCAAAGCTTTAATGCTCTTCTTTGGGAAGGTTCTGCTTTTCTTCTAAATGAAAGCTCACTGTGGCTCGCTCTGGCTAGCATGGGAGAGCCGTGGAGACAACAGTATTCTATGAGGGAGTCTGGTGCTGAACAGTGTGCCTTTTAGTTTCTGTGGATGACATGCTATTCATAGAAAGGACTCGCTTCCTTTCCTGTGCTGTCTCTGCCCTCCTGGGAACAGAAGGTGCCAAACTGGCCTGTGGCTCAACCTTTCCGAGGTCCCCAAGGTTCTCACTGCCCTTTTGACTTAAAGTCAAGGATGAGCTGTTTTCTGATACAAGTATATCCAGCCTCCAGTGGGGATGTTACAAGGCAGACAGACCTACCACAAGTAGAGGAAACTAACACGCACTTGTAGTGCAGCCTTCAAAATAAAAACAGTTGATTTAATCTGTGAAGCCTTCAGATATGCTTCGATTAAGACAAAGCCAACTTAGAAAGGAAATAGGGGGGGAAAAGCGAAATGTTTGAATAACACAAAGCTGGGGACAGAACAAAGGCGTCTTCCATTCCTGTGAGAGTAAGCATGAAGAAAGTAACTGAAGTAACTTTTGCGTTAAGACAGAACTCCCTGATCTGGTTTCCTGGGGTCTTGCACAGTTTTGTTTTGTTTTTTTTCCCCCTTCACACGTTTTTGGTTTTTGTTGTTGTTGTTGTTGTTTGGTTTTTCAAGACAGGGTTTCTCTGTGTAGCCCTGGCTGTCCTGGAACTCTGTAGACCAGGCTAGCCTCGAACTCAGAAATCCGCCTGCCTCTACCTCCAAAGTGCTGGGATTAAAGGCGTGTGCCACCACTGCCCGGCTCCCATTCACACTTAAAAAAGAGCTCTAGAGGCACTGAAATGTAAAGAGTGTAAGTTTATCCTTAGGGCTCTGTCCTGGGCTTTCTGCGTGCTGCATGAATTACTTTACTTAGTCCCTCAGTCTTAGCGGTCTTGTTACGTGTTCACCCCCCACCCCACCCGCCCCTCATCCCCATCTCCAGTCCTAGAAGAGGTTGCTTTTTGGAAATAAGGATTGGCATCTGGAATCTGTGGAAAGTAAACACTCAGGGAAGATTTGCGATTTCACGTTATAGCTCTCTTTTCTTTATAGCCAATGCATCCCTGCCCCTGTCAAATGTCTTTACGCTGCAGGGGGAAAAAAATCTCAGGCAGAAATAAATAAAATAAAATACAGTGTCTGCTCTAAAACGTAGAAGATACTGAGACATAACATCTTTGTGATTTAAAAATTCTCCAAATCCTGCAGCCTTTTTATTCATTAAGAAAAACAGACACTAAAGGTCTCCTTTCTTATTCCTTGCCAATACATGTCAGGCTAACCCGTCAGAACTCTGTCGAAAGGTATTCCGTCAGTACCAGCTAATGTGTTTGAAGTCTGCTAGGTAGAGTGGGCTTAACAGCTCAATGATTTGGCAGTTGTTACTCATCTGGAAGCTGAGTTCATTCATTTGGGACTTACAAGACAAGAAAAGGAGGGTTTAAAAAACAAAAAACTATTCTTCCAAACGTAGCTCGAAACAGTTCTCAAGTGTGATACTGTGATTTTTTTTTTTTTAATGTAGGTAAAAAGCAGTTTTAAACTTACAAAGAAAAGTCGGGAGAATAGAGGCTGAGGGGGTACATCGGCACGGTGGATATATGAAAGTAGCAAAGGAGAAAGCAGAACGGCGAAGGACTACCAGCAGGACTGTAGAAACTGTACCCAGTTCCGAGTGTCTGCAAGCCGCGGTCGCCTTGCACAGGGCTCCAGAAAATGCCCACCTGCAAATCTCGGGGCGGGGTAAGGGTGGCAAGATTCCTAAAGAGGCCAACAGAGTCTGCTCTCCACAGCCCGAAGCCAGCAAGGTGGCATCGCCTCTGCCACCTGTTTGCGTCCAACCCCTAGGGGTCGTTCCAGCTTCCTGGGACCTATTTTTCCAGAGAAGTCCATCGCCTTTCAAGGCTCCGAGCCTGTTAGCCTGCACGGGCCAGGCGGCGGCGTGCTATCCGCGGGGACCTCCCGCCGCTCGCCTGTGGGCATCCCTCTGAGTCCGCGCCGGTGCCCTCTGTCGCTCGCCGCCACCCGAGCTCCCTTTGCCAGTGCGCCTGCTGCCCCGCAGCTCCCGGGATCGGAGTTTTAAGATTCCCGCCTTGCACGCTCACGCCATCCTCCTCCACTTTAAAAAAAAAAATCTTTTTTCCTCTTTTAACTTTCTCCTCAGCCACGCTCCCTCGGTGCTAAGCGTTCGCCGGGGCCGTCTCCGCCATCGCTCCAGGTTGCATCTGGCGAGGATTCCGAGAGCAGCTCGCGGAGGCCCGGGTGCTCGCTCGCCCACGGGAGCTGCGGGGCGCGGCGCGGGGCGGGGCGGGGCGGCGGCGGCGGCGGCGGCGGCGCCCAGGGCGGGGAGGAGCAGCCTCCCTCAACGGCGAAGCCGGGGCTCGGCAGCCCAGCCGCTTTCAGGATCGGG
>JADRCH010000263.1:550104-560689 GCA_019843965.1 Rhynchomys soricoides
AGAGAGAGAGAGAGAGAGAGAGAGAGAGAGAGAGAGAGAGAGAGAGAACCTGGTTAGGACTTGCAAGCCTCTGGAGAGCTGAGAGGGAGACTCAGAAAACTTCCCCGGGTAGGAAAGCGTTTATAAAAAGCAGTGTCCCCAGTCCGTGAACTAATTGAGCTTTGCAGTGCGCCTGCTTCTGCAGGAGGGTTCTTTGATGCCTTTGGCCCTTTCCGCTGCCAGCTGAAGGTGTGTATATTTATTCAAGTTACTGGCTCTTTTTACTTCGTGAGGGCAGTGCAGGAAATCATTCCAAAGAAAATGAGTCCTGTGCACACAGGAACACCTTCTTTTAAATGTGACAAGATATATTCATCTGAAATCTGAATTTATATTTTAAACAAGATCACCACCGCTGTGCGGAGAAACTCAGACGTCACTCATTTATCTGGAAAGTTAGAAGAAACTAGTCTTTGAAAATACGGTTGACTCCTCATTGGAAAAGTCTCCCACTAATGCACGAACATTCATTTAAAGATGAAGATGATACAAGGACAGTAAATGTTAGAAATAAACATTTGAAATACAGTCTCTAATGACCAAGCTCTTGCAGAAGTGATCGGTCTCAAAAACAGATGTGAGTTAATCTGCTTAGTGCTTGGGAATTTAAAGTCTCATAGCTTTAAGAAAGCACTTTTTAAAATCAGAATTAAATTAAAAATATCTAAGAAAAGTGTCAAGTAGTAACTTAGTGATTTGAAAAGTGTTCTGTAGTTTACCATTTAGGAGTGGGCATAGTTGGTGAAACACTGCTAATTATTTTTGAGATAGTGGTTTAATCAATAAATTATACATATGCATATACATTCATACAAAGTAAATTCTAACGTGTACGGTTAATATCTAACTTTGGCATAGACAAGTCAGAACTTACCACAGAAGACAACTTAAGTTCCCAGGCAGCATTGCAGGATCTGGCAACAGAAATAAATCAGAGTCATTAGGACATTGATTCTTAAATCATTTGGAAGCAATTACAATGTTTTATGTAATATTAAAATTCTCTCTCTCTCTCTCTCTTCACTTGCAAATAATGTCATTTTTCCCTCTCAGTACCAGTTAAGAACTTGGCAATAGTTGCTTTGAAGAAGTATCAAAACAAAATCGAAATAGTCAGAACTGGGGAAATGGCATGTTTAATGGTCCGGAAGGGTGACAAATGACCTTTCCATCAATTTATGCAAGATTCCTTCCGTCTGCCAAATATGCATCTCTTTGTCCAAATTGTGATGTATCATAGTATTTATAAAGCAAATATCACTTTATTTTTTTTATGGTCAATTAGGTGTTCAATTTGGAAATTTTTGTAAGCACATTAGTAGTGGGAAATCTCAGTGCTCCTGAAATGCCGTGGTAGGGTCAGGTGCACAAGAAGATTTAGTTTCTGTGGTGTCCTTGCACCTAGACAATCCCATTGCCCGGTCCTGTTCCAAGTTGGCTCCGCAGAGCTATGCCCCCCTCCCTTACTTTTAATTTACCAATCTTTTCCTTTTGTCCTCCATCTGCATGTCACATTCCATTCTCTCCAAACCTAGTCACCCCAAGAAACTGCTAGGGAACCACCACCTCCCACCTACATAGAGCGGGTACCTTTTCCTGGGCTTTCCTCAAAGTATTTCAGTCCAAGGTGGGAAGGGGACAGATGGTGCAAGTATGTAGCTGGTCGGTCGAGCTGCCCTGTGAGGAAAGTGCTGGTCTTCTTCTAACATGCCTTTAGGCATCTTTAAGTCCCACTCAGTTTCTTCATGGTTTTCATTAGATCCTTATTATCTGAGGGAATCCCTGTCTTTAATGACATAGTATTCAGGTCAGGTAGAGACTTGCTAAGGGAGCTGATGGATCAGCCGCAGCAGCACAGTCTACATTTCGGTGTTAGCTTCCTCTTGCTGCTGCCCCAGCCTTGTACCGCCTGTTTGTGACTCAGAGTTGCATGAGCTAAGTCTTCAACCGCACTGTGGGGGTTACTTAAGAACTTTAAAGATACTCTTCCTGTGCTTAAGTTCAGTTTTCAGGGACATTGATCCAGGTCGTGGATGGGGCCTGTGTATGGTAGTTTTCAAAGTTGTGCAAGGGAGTCTAATGTGTATCCAAGAGATGAAAATTAGTGTCTTGGGAAAATGTGCTCGTCTGTTGTGCAAGAAAACCACCGGGCTTCAAAATGAATTCACTGTGATTAATGTTCATGCTTTCCACGTAGAAGATGTAGATGCCACTGAAGATAGAAGGTGCAGTAGGGACTCAGGGACACCCTGAAGAGAATCGTTTAAAATGAGTGTGGGAAGTTTGTTTAAAAGCTTCATGCAGAAGGAGACTTTGGCCACGAGTCCCTGAGAAGAGCGTTTTTTGTCTTGCTGAGGAGAGAAAAACAGCTCGAGCAAAGCTTTGATCTGTGTGAGTGTGGAGTGTGCCCGGGAATCTGCTGGCTGATGGCTATGGGGAATGGTGGGAAGGGAATTGGGGCCAATGCTGCAGTGACCTTGACAGCCAGGAAGGGCTTGGTGGCCAGTGGGGAGCTATGGGAGGAGGAACACCTCATGGAGGTTCGAATCATAAGTCCACATTAGCCTGCAGGGGGCAGTTAAGAGAGGAAATCAGCTGGTGTTAAAACTGGGAGATTAGGGGCGGGAGAGATGACTCAGTGGTTAAGAGCATTGACTGCTCTTCCAGAGGACCTAGATTTGATTCCTAGCACCCACATGGCAGCTCACCATCTGTAACTCCAGTTCCAGGGGATTCAACACCCTCTGTACAGGCAGGACACTCATACACGTAAAAATAATAATTTAATTGTTTAATGGGAGATAATTTTGAAGTCTATCTGGAGTCCTAGTATAATTGCTAAGGTCTTTCAAAGTTGAACATAGGCAGAGGGGTCAGAATAATGTAGTTTGAGAAAGACACAACCAACATTGGCTAGTAGCTTTGAATCCAGCTGCACCATGAACCTATGGACGCCAATCATTTCCAAGGAAAGGCAAACAGTGGGGGAATGGATTCTCCCCTAACTCAGAAAGGAATGAAGCTTGGCTGGAGTGTAGATGTGGCCCCGACAGACATTCTGATGTCCAGATTCTTCCTCAAAGAATTATTATTTTCTTGTATGTGTGTCTGTGTGCCATAGAGGCCAGAGGAGGGCATCAGATCCCCTGGAACTGGCCTTGCAGTTGTGAGTCACAGTGTGTGCTCTGGGAACTGAACCCAGGTCCTCTGCAACAGCAGCCAGTGCCCTTAACTGTTAAAGCATCTCCCCACCCCTTAATGATAGTAAATTATGTGCTTTGTTGTTGTTTGGCTGGTTTGTTTTGGTCTGGTCACTAAGTTTGTGTCTCAGCAGCAGAACTCATCAGGAAGCCAAGGAATGGTTTTGTTGTTGTTGTTTTGTTTTGCTTTTTTTTTTAATTTTAAATTTTTTTTTTTCTTTTTTAAGCAGGCAGCTAATATGGTCAGGTATTCCAGAGTGCACCAGAAAGGGTGGTGAGCACTTGGGATTCTAACTGAGCTGATGTTACTGAGGCTGAGGCAGGAGGATGACAGGTTTTGGAGTCAGCTTAAGCAACATAGTAAGACACTGTCTCAAACAAAATAATATATTGATTGCTCTCTTTTTATATTGAGACATGGTTTTACTATGTAACTCTGGCTGGCCTAGAACCTACTGCTATGTAGTCCAAACTGGTTTCCAATCAGAGGTCCTTCAGCCTCTGCAAGTGCTGGAATTGAAAGTGTGCACTGCCACACCCGTTGGAGACCGTCTAATTTATGTATCCAAGGCTGTCTTTTTATGCTGTATTGTGAAAATCTCAATTTGAAAGATCCCCCCCCCCCAAGTCATATATTAAAAATAATCAGAAGCCAGGCAGTGGTGGCGCACGCCTTTAATCCCAGCACTCGGGAGGCAGAGGCAGGTGGATTTCTGAGTTCGAGGCCAGCCTAGTCTATAGAGTGAGTTCCAGGACAGCCAGGGCTACACAGAGAAACCCTGTCTCAAACAAAAAAACAAAAACAAAAAACAAACAAACAAACAAAAATCAGACACTAAAGTTCAGGAGATTTGTGATGGTACTTTTTATTTGCAATTTGAGGAAATCACATTTTAAAAAAAACAAAATCACAAACACTCCAGAACTGTAAACCTTTTGGGTAGATTTTGACACATTTTAATTATTTAAAATGCCCTTTTTGTTGTTGTTGTTCTCATTCATGAATGAAGACGTCAAGATTTATTTCCCCTGGGTTGAAATTTCTTCAGCCTTTAGCAGAATTGCATAACCAACTGAGTTCCTAGATCAACAGAACATTTATATTACAATTAACATAATTACTCACAGTAAAACAGTGAGCAGAATGGTGCTTCATATTACATATGTTCCTAACCATTTCTCATTCTGTGCTTTAGATGTTCGCTAGGACATAAACCAGTGTGCAATAATTTGTAAATTTAATTTTGTAGTAGTACCCTCTTCTTTGCTTTAAAAATAACCTGTGTTATAATTGCAAATCACAACGTTTGTAATTTTGTTACTATATTTGTCGATGAATAAATTCAAATCAGTTTATGTGTTTGCAGAGTCTGGCACATTAGGTCCCTACAAAGGTCCCTGTTACCATGTGATCTATATATGAGTCCATATAAAGAGTGTCTGGGTTCATCTCATCAGTGTCCTCTGGGAAGACAGTAAGCTCTCTCAACTTCTGAGCTGTCTCTCCAGGCCCAACCTCTTCACCAATCTCTTCATGTACAGTCTGTTTCATCTTCCAAACTGCCATTTTTCAAAGTGTGGTCAGCATTCAGTAACATCAGCACCATCTGTGGATGGGACAGAAATGCTCCTTCTCTCGTCTCAGCCTAAATTCCACCCAAGTTCCATGATCAAATTCAAGACTTGCATAGTAAAAAAAAAGAGAAGAAAAGAAAAGAAAGATGTGTAAGCTGCTGTGTAGCTCAGTGCTTGCTTAGCACGGACAAGTCCCAGGATTTAAGGACAAGAAAGGAATGTAAATCTGTAGAACAAAATTTCTAAATAGGAATTAAACATGTTTGTGTGTATGTGTTTAAGAATATGTATTAAATGTAAATGAACCAAATACCCCAGTTAAAAGGCAGGGATTGTAGTTCAGGAACATCAAAATCAAATATATTATGGTTTTAGGAGTAACACATTAAAAAACAAAAAAACAAAAAAGCTGCAGGGATATTGAGAGTGAAACATGAAGAAAGACATATACCATACTAAGAACAGCAATGAGCGGGAACTACAAACATTCATGATTGATGAATGGATGAATGTGCTGTATTTATACAATAGGAAATTGTACAAATAATTACATCAACATTATATTCATATAATGTTTATGAAAAGTATACTAATGTAAATATTTAAATAATTAAATGAATTATATGCATAAGTTATATGACTGTAAATAAGAATTGAATGAGCCAAGTGTAAGAAGCCAACCAAAGTTCTTTGCCATGATTTGCCATGACCTCTTATTTCAACAGTGCTTGAACAGAACCAGTCACTTTACCCACCACCCTAGCTTGCCATTCAAAACTAGCAGCTCTTTGCCACTTCCAAGCAGTGGCCTCAGACTACCTCAAGGCATTTCTCCTAGCCTCTGCCATGGTAGTTGAGCCCCCACAGGATTGGGAGCTGCTATCCCCTGCCAGATCAGCTTAGAGCCCCCCTGTATATATTTGTGTTTTACTGCTTGGACCTTGATGGTGTGGCTTTGAAGGACTTTGCTAAACCCTTCCTTTCAGCATGTTATGCGGAAGTAGAACTGATGAAGGTTCCGACTAGTAAGGTAGCCCAGTCTTCCTGCAGGGTATCAAGGAACTTGACTGTGACAACCAAGAGAGTGGGCTCACAAGGCGGTGTTTGTTACCCTTGGAGGAAGTCTGAGTCAGTCACTACGGGAACTGCACAAGGCAACCCTAGCCAGAAATGCTCCCCACTTGTGTGACTTCAGTAAGACTCATTACCTGAGTGAGCAGCTGAAATCCACCAAAGAACTCAGTGACTACAAAACCAACTTGTGCCCAGTGTGAGCCCCTGAAGCTGGCATGGAGTGAGTGTCACCTTGACAAGCTCACTGCAGGAGACAGTAATGAGGGGAGCTGAGCTTCAGGGTGTAGAGTGTCCTCTCTGGTCACCATGGTATTGTCTTTACCCTTTCTGTAAGTTGTACTGGAAACATCCACTGAGATTCCTTAATTTGTATCATTTCTTTTTCAAATAAAGAAATGTTGGGCTGGGCAGTGGTGGCCACGCCTTTAATCCCAGCACTCGGGAGGCAGAGGCAGGTGGATTTCTGAGTTCGAGGCCAGCCTGGTCTACAGAGTGAGTTCCAGGACAGCCGGGGATATACAGAGAAACCCTGTCTCGGAAAAAAAAAAAAAAAGAAAGAAAAGAAAAAGAAATGTTGGTTCCTAAAACAAGCAGAAACCCCCAACAGACAAACAAGAAACAACCAGCTCGTAAACCACTAAAGGCCACATATTAATGTTCTTAATATTGAATTCTATACTCTGAAGACTGAAAGTGAGTTCGTGGAGACGTAAGAGGATTCATTGTGATAATTAATGGGTATGGGTGTCTTGAGTATAATAATAAGTGTTCTTAAACAGATTCTGATAGTTGCCTCTCTGAATCTACTCAAAATCATTAAATTGAACATATTAAATAGATGAATTGAATAGTAGGTGAATTGCATTTTAATGAAGCCATTACACACAAAGGAATTACTATTTTGTTTTGCAAATGTGAGCATTTTGCATAATTTTTAAGGATATCTTATTCAATAGATGATTCTAAAACTGACCTATTATTTTGGAAAAAAAAAATTTAGAGTAGCAACTAAGTAAAAATTACTTGGGGTCTGGTGAAATAGCTTGGCAGGTAAAAGCTTCAGAAGCCTAATGATCTGCATTCAATCCCTGCATCCCTTAGTAAAGGAGAGACCTGACTTCCAGAAGTTGCCCTCTGACCTTTACATGTACACTTGTAGCATGTTCATGTCCCCCCACATCATATATACACATAATAATAATTAATAATTATTATTAATAATAATCTAAATGAAAATGAATAATTTACTTGGAAATTTTATTTGCATAAGTAAGCCAAAACTATGCATTTAATTTAAACCAGTTTTAGTGTAATATAACTTTACAGTTACAGAATTAAATAATGAAATCATACGTAAAGTATAAATATTTAGATAACTTTTCAGGGTGAGCAAAATCTTTCTGAACACAACATCAAAGACAAAAATCATGAAGGGATACACTGTGGTAGATTTAATTACATAATAGGAAAACGCCTACACCTTAACTAAAAATGACAAATTTTAGAGAATATTTTCCCTGCGGTAAGGAAATGATTCAAAAGTCAATAAGAGTGGCTTACAGGCTGTGGTCCAGATAGCCCAAGAATGGCTGTCTCCTCCAGAAAGGCCAAGGATCCAGCAGTAGACTTGTTCAGTCCACGAGAATGGATGTCTCAGCAGTCCCTGTCTGGTGCAGGGGTTTGGAAGGATTTCTGGAGGGTTGCTGGTTCTCAGGTTGCATTGGAATCCAGCTGCAGTAACGGGAGACGGACTTGCCAGTGAGGGTGAGGGCAAGCAGGCAAACCGCAAAGCCTTCCCTCTCCCATGTCCTTTTGTTGTAATGGATTCCAGATATGGTACTGTTGACAAATGAGATGAGCTGTCGTCACCTTAAGAGATGGCTAAGTAGCTAAAAGCACTGGCTGCCCTTCCAGAGGACTTGGGTTCAGGTCCCAGCACCTATATGGGAACCATTTGAAACTCCAATTCAAGGGGATCTGATGCCCTCTTCTGGCCTGTTTGAGTTCCAGGCACACACACATGGTACACAGACACTCTTGCAGGCAAAAAGCCAACACACATAATACACACACACACACACACACACACACACACGCATATATATATACGCATATACATGTATATATACACATATATATGCGTGTGTGTATGAATTCAAAATTATATGGTTAAATATTATGCATTAAATTTATTGAAGAAATTGATGTTTATAATATATTCTCAAAAGTAGGTTAAAAAACAGTATGTTTCATATTATGTAAAACATAAAATATATGATTTTGGTTTTGTATACTCGCATGCACACTACTAATTTTCCATCTCTTTAAAACCCCTCCCATTATATGTGGTTTTCGTGTTGCCTTTTTACTTAGCTACCAAGGTGCGTTATTTGTCAATAAATAACAGGGCTGTAACTTCAGCAGAAAAAAAAATTGCAAAGAGTTAGAGTGTTCATATAAATTTAAAGTTTTGCTCAGAAAAGGATTTTTTTTTCATCCATCAAAACTAGCTATATACTTCATGTCTCCCTCCTAGGATGTATCTCCCAGTACGAGAAAAACAAGTTTAAACAAACAGTTGCACATCAAGATGAGGTGAGGCAGGTAGGGTGCAAAGAGAGTGTGCATTGGGAGAATCGTTTGGTGTTGAAACTTGCCTGCTTGAGACACCTGCTTTAAGAATCAATTTTATGTATTAATAAGATAGCCTATTGTCCATTCGTCACATCTTATCTTGATAGCCCATATTTAGGCTTGCAAACCTTTCTGAGACCCGTAACAAACCAGCGGTGTCCCAAAAGGAGAATGGTCATTTGCCAAAGAAAGAGTGGCTCAAGGGCTCTGCATATGCTCCGGCACCAACCTCTTCTACACTATCGGAGATTCTCAGTGCCAGACAGGAGAGTTGAGGTCGCTCCTGGCCTGTGACCTGGAGCAGGTTTGCCTGCTCGGCTGCCACTAAAGCTGGCAGGGTTATGGGGTTCTTAGTAGCAATCCAAAATGTTGATACGTGTCTTATTATTCACATAAAGAAGCCCAGCAAGCTTTGTGCTTATTTCTTCAATGGAAACAACATTCCAATTAGTGTTCATTTTGGAGAAATACCCAGGAACTGTTTAGACTGGTAGACCCCAACTCATCACTGTTGAGTTCACTACTGGATCTCTACTTTACTTAGGAATCTAGGAGACTGAGTACTTCCTGCTTTCCAGGCCCAGACACAGCACAGCATTGTGAGTGCACAGAAGACTCAAGGTAGAATGGGTTGAGGAGGTTCAACTTCCTGTAGAGCAGAACAGAGCTGATGCGGTCCTGAGCAGGGCAGGCAAATCTCCTCCATCCTTGTGGGCTCTCAGTCAAAGTAGAGTCATCCAAGATTGAGTTAGCAATACAATGGTCTCCAAAAGAACCAAACAGACAAGTTGAATGCAGATGCTACAGGGCTACCCATTGGGGAAGGGATGTCTCCTTAGCCGTCCACCACCATGTCCTTTGACCTAGGGCTAAGAGATGGAAGGTTGAATAGGGGAAGTCGTGGGCCGGGGCTCCTCGTTCTGTGCATCTATATGGCTAGCAATCATATTTTCAAGATGTAAAGAAACAGGCCTAGGAAAAGTCATGGAGTCTTGGACTTATCATAACACAAACCCACAGCATACTTCAGTCATGCACTCTGTGAACTCTTCGTTCTGAGTGTAGCTTTCATGGAAGTCCCCAGTTCTGAGTGTAGCTTTCATGGAAGACCCCAGGGTTAAGGTTAGCATGGAACCTGCATCCAGTAGTACTCTAAGCAGCTGCGCTCGTGTTCTGCTCAACATCTGCATGTTTCATTGGGGGAAAGTCAGAATATGTTCATTTGCGATACTTGAAGTTCTGATACAGGGTCTCTCCTCAAAGTAAGCATCTCCACCCTGCCCACAATTCACTCAAGCAGATTCTGTCTGGGAGTATATGAGGAGACGTGCCTTGCATCACGCTGGTTCACAGGTTCACAAATTTTATATATAGATATAAATTTAATATATATGTAAATTTTATATATATACATATACATCTCATACATTTTAGGTTCACAAATTTTATATAGAGATATAAATTTAATAGGTTCACAAATTTTATATATAGATATAATTTTAATATATATGTAAATTATATATGTAATATATATTTGTAATATGTATATATGTAATTATATATGTAATATATATGTAAATAAATAATGTATATGTATGTATACACACATATACATTTCATACATTTATATTATATAATTATATATACACACATATATACACACACATACATACACACACACACATACACACGTACATACATACGTATGTACGTACATACATACACACAAACATACATACATACGTACATACATACGTATGTATCTACATACATACACACACACACATACGTACATACATACTTATGTACGTACATACATACACACACACACATGCATACGTACATACATACATACACACACATACATACGTACATACATACGTATGTACGTACATACATATATACACACACATACATACACACGTACATACATACGTATGTATCTACATACATACACACACACATACACACGTACATACATACTTATGTACATACATATACACACACACACATACATACATACATACGTATGTACGTACATACATACACACACACACATACAC
>JADRCH010000263.1:560699-643872 GCA_019843965.1 Rhynchomys soricoides
CGTATGTACGTACATACATACACACACACACATACACACGTACATACGTACGTATGTACGTACATACATACACACACACATACGTACATACATACGTATGTACGTACATACACACACACACATACGTACGTACATACATACGTATGTATCTACATACATACACACACACACATACGTACGTACATACATACGTATGTATCTACATACACACACACACATACACACGTACATACATACGTATGTATCTACATACATACACACACACATACGTACGTACATACATACATATGTATCTACATACACACACACACATACACACGTACATACATACGTATGTATCTACACACACACACACACACACATACGTACATACATACATGAAAACCTTAGTAGTCTGGCCACCTAATTTGCCCTTACAGAGTCCTCTAATTCATGAGCTATTGTCAGAGATCCCTGAGAGTCAAATTGGGTTCACAAAGTCTGAGGGTCAGGAAGTCAGGCGGAGCACAGGAAAACGGTGACTTCTGTTCCAAGGTGTGTGGGCTCTCAATGGAGAGACTCAAGGCCTGGATGTCAGAGCCCTCTTAAATCTCATTCACTAACCTGTCGGGCAGGTGCTGCCTCCGTGTTGACTGGAGACCTCAGTCCCACCACACACAGATCTTGCCATGTGGTCCCTGCGCGTGTGTCAGTTTGGGTCTCCGTACAGAACCACATTGTGGCATCAAGGACAAGTGTTCTGACGAGACACCAGAAGAAACTCTGTCACCTTTTCCGATGTAGCTGTAAAAGTCACACCTTACCATTCTGTTATAATCACTGTCTCATGCACAGTCTAGGAATGAGGAGACAGACACCCCACCCCCTTCACCTTTGCATAGAGCAAACGCCAGCTGCACACTGCAAATGTGTGGATGAGGGGGAATAGAGAGAACATGGAACATGATATGTAGAGAACCTGCGTTCTGCCACAAATAGGAGCACAACATTTTCTTCATTACCATCCACCCTCATACCAGGGAATGATATCAGAGACTGGGACTTGCTGGTTGCCTTCATGAAGACATGGGAGTCACAGTGTTTGAAGGAATATGCACCCACACATGAACACATCAAATTGTGTACCCTGCAGTATCTGGTACAATGCCCTGTGCCCTCAGTAAGGCTGTCTGAATGTGTGTGAGAGCATTACAAATTTTGTAATCCTGTTCCCTGTTCAATGTGGTCATAAGAATATTGGCCATCTCCAAGAGGGATCTTTTCTAGGGCTTGAACCCAGGGCCTCATACATGCTCAACACACACTCTGCCACTGATCCACACCCCAGGCCTTCCTCTGGGATTTGAACCTATGACCCTAAGCTTCTAATTGTCCTAGCATGATTGTTAAAAGTAAAACCTATTGAACATCATCCAGATTAAAGTCTCTTGTTTTGGTCTGGCTACTATTTCTATTCAGTGTGTATTTTTACCAAAGATAGGGTGTTTTTTTTTTAATTTTCTAACCCTTAGGCTAACTGAGCTATTTTCTCTTGAAGGTGGAATGTCATTTCTGAACTTAGCTGATTTTTAATAGCCACCAGAGTCAGCAGTGTGTACAAATCTAAACGTCCAGTGGAAATCATTATTCCAAATTCCCGAAAAGCAGCTATGGTCACGGCATCGTCGGAGGGTGAGGGGGACATCTTCCCTGGGCAGGAGTGAGAATGCTGTGCAACAGATCCTTAGTGAATACCAGGAAAGTGTGGGCATTCTCCGGTGCCATGTCCTATGCCTCTCTCCCTCAAGCACATTAGGTGACTCATTGTCTCTGGAAGATCCCTTCACAGTCTTGGCACATTCTGTTTCTTCTTAGAATGTCACCTCCCCAACCCACTTTCTGACGAGCACACTCCCAGTCAACCTTGAGGACACAAATCCAAACTCACCTCTCTTACACCCCACCATGGCGCAAATGATCCCACCCTCTTTTGAAATCGGAAGTGCTTTGGTGAATATACCCCAGTCACTGCCCTGGGAGATGGAGAGGAAGAAGGGCTTGAGCCATTGCTCCATTGCTGGTCTCTGTATCCTATCCAGTACTCAATGATCAGGAAAGCCTTGTTTTGTAAACTCTCCATTTTAAAGCTCTGTCATTCCCATGTGGAAGACCGTTAGAAGAGCAAATTCCTAGCCTTGATGAGGCTGACACAACAGGAGGGGTGGGTCTTTTTGCCAAGCAATTGCAGTTTTCTATTGAGCAAGCTTTAGCAAACAATATTCTAGGCTGAGTGTCACTCTTACATCCTGCCTGCAGTCCCCAAGAGTTCATGTTAGCTTCCATTCTTAGCCTGTCTCATTCTGCACATTTCCTGAGCCATTTATTTGACCGCCAGAGTCTTCCATAAGACACAGATACTCATGCTGGAACCTCTTGCCCTAAAATTTAATTTCTTAACTAACATATAATCTCATTTGTGTTTCTTCAATGAACCTACATTCACCTGTGCGTGCATAAGCATCAGAAACGTTGTGGAGTCTACAAGTGACTCAATTTTACTTTAAAGCCTGCAGAAGTTTTCTGATTATGTCATCAAAATGACCAGTAAACTTACAAATAGAGGGCCAGCAAGGTGGCTCCATGAGTCGGACTTTCAAGGTGATTAACATGTATTTGATCCTCAGGACCCACATGGTAGAAGGAAAGAGCCAGCTCTACCAGGTTGTCCTCTGACCTTCACACATGTGCCTTGGCAGTCTCACACCTTTACACAAATACACGCACACACACACTAAATTTTTAAAAATAATTTTTAGAAGTTGCCAATCGGAGGAGACATGTTTGGTGGTTTGAATAAGAAGGGCCCCTATAGGCTCATATATTTGAATGCTTGGTCCCCAGGTAGTGGAATTGTTTGGGAAGGACTAGGAGATGTGGTCTTGTTGGAGGAGATGTGTCTTTGGAGGTAGGCTTCTAGGTTTCTCTGCCTCCTGCTTGTTGATCAGATGGATGTGGGCTCCCAGACCCTGTTCCAGCAGTGTGCCTGCCTGCCTGCCTGCCTGCCTGCCTGCTGCTGGTCTGCCAACCTGCTGCCATGCTTCTTACCGTCATGGTCATGGGTTTACCCTCTGGAATTGTAAGCAAGCCCCCAGTTAAATGCTTTGTTTTATAAGCTGCCTTGGACACGGTGTCTCCTCATAGCAAAAGAAAAGTGATTAAGCAACACACAACTTAAATAAGGCAATGTATTAATAACTTGTTTTCTAGCCAAATTTATTTGGAAAAATACTTAACCATTGTCTTTCTGTGCTGATCAAGTGAAGCCATGAAGGAAACAAGGGAAAATATTTGTATTCCTCCTCCTCCTCCTCCTCCTCTTCCTCTTCCTCCTCCTCCTCTTCCTCTTCTTCCTCCTCCTCCTCCTTCTCCTCCTCCTCCTCTTCTTCTTTTTCTTTTACAAAATGCTTCACATAGAACACAGCCCCTGATATTTGGTTAAATAGACTCCATGATCTATGCAATAAGTTTTAAAAATGACTCAGTGAAGGAAGAAACTGAATTCTGCCTACTCTACCTGTATGATTGAAATTCACTCCTCAAGACTATGACAAAGAACCTACTCCAGCAAGGTTCTAGTAAAGTTGATTCTTGGTGGTAGGCTAAAAACAAATGCTATTATAAACCTTGGTAGACCCTAAAATAGGACAATGGAAAATAAGAAATAAGTATGCAAGCAAACCTTCTGTGTCAAAGGGGATGATTATGTCTGCTCTTAATAAATCCACTGGGAACTTTTCTGTTGAATTTCTCATAATACCTCCCTTAACCCATCAGCTTTGTCCGTAAATGTGAAGCTCAACCCCCCTTGTCTACGACACAGATATTAGAGCCTGGTGCGTGCTGTATGCTTTTAATTCCAGCACTAGAAAGGTAGAAGCCTGAGGGTCAGAAGTTCAAGGTCATCCTCAGCTACGTAGAATATAGCCTCAGCTGCATAAAACCAAAAAAATAAAGATGGACATTAAAGAAATATATTCATTATAGCTTCATTTCACCCCAGACTTTTGTTTGGCAGCTTAGAAACAAGCGTGCTTTCAAGTTAACATACAGAGGGATGTGTTTCATTATGGCTTTTTTTATACATGTGTGTCACTGTGTTCTGATTTGTCCCCTCTGCACCACCATCCCCCATCTCCCTCACGACTCTCTCTGGTCCCCACCCCAAGTAGACCCACCCTTGAGATCACATCATATGTTCAGGTTCTCCGTCACTTCCTCTTTTTCCCCTCCTGGGTCCTTAGGACCTCTACCACCCCCTCACTCCCTTTTCTACTTTCACGACCTAGCACACACACACATGCACATCAACTCACGTGCACACATGTGCACACACATACACACATGCACACAAACATGCATACATACACATGCATATACATGTACACACATACACACACTTGCGAATACACACATGCACACACATGCACACAATGCACATGTACACCTACATACACCAGCACACACACATACATGTATATAAGCATGCATACATACACATGTACACACATGCATACACATATACACACACATGCATACATGCATGCAGTGCACATGCACACATACACATATACATATATACACATACATGCACATGTATACACATACATATACATGCACACACTCGTGCACATGTATACACATGCACACACATACACACACTCCCCTCTAGAGTCCACATATTAAAAAAAGGTATGGTATTCATCTTTCTCAGTCTGGCTTATTGCACTTAACATAATGATCATCAGTTCCAGCCTTTTTCCTGCATAAAGATGAATAAATTCTATTATTTATATGTACCACAACCATCCATTTTTTTTTTGATGGATATCTAAGCTTGTTTTCAGTCAAGGATATCATGAATAGTGCAACAATACACAAGTGTCTCTGAGATATGGTTCACTTAGGTTCATACTGTGAGCTGTATAGCTGCATCATACAGTGCTTCTGTTTGGAGTGGGTACAAACTGTTTCCATGTGTTTATTTTTATTATGTATGGAAGTGCATGTCACAGGGACTGTGTGGAGGTCAGAGAACAAATTTGTGAAGTCACTTCTTTCCAATCTTGCAATCCAAGATTCATACGCGTATGAAATCTCAGAGAATACATTTTCTTTTAATTCTAAAGAATATTAACACATGGTGTATTGTTATTAATTTCTTTTTACAAAGCAACAACAAAAATTTTCTTAACTATGAAGGGGTAAGTGTAGAGCAAACAAGATAATACTTTATAATAAAAAATAGGCAAACAAAAATTAAATAAATGTTTGGAGGGGAATTTAGAAAGCACATAATTTTAATATGAAGTCAAAATACTGGTGACACTAGAATGAAAAATGGGGGAGGGGTAAAAAAGTAAGAAGATAAAAAAGCCAGTGTGAAGTGTTGGAGCAGCTTTGTTCTGGATTGTCACTCTGGAGGCTGCCAGCTTCACGCTTGGTGAGGCGGTCATGTGCTCTGTGGACTCACGTCATTCCTGTGGTTTGGTGGTCCCGAGCCTATGTTGGCCTCTGTCTGTCATATCTGACTTCACTGTCATAGTTTTCTGTATGTTCTGTATGACCAGGGGCCTCTGCTGGTCACGCTTAGCTTTGCAGCCTCTTCTTGGGCCAGGCTCCTGGGCGATTCCCCAGAGTGGCTCATGATCTAGTTGGTGAGTGTCTCCCAATGTGTTGAGTACCAGAAGCAAGCACAGCACCTAGAGTCGTCGAGACTGACAACCTATCTTTGCTCTTTGAAGATTCCTTAAGGGTTAGTTACCCTGTGGGAGGGCCAAAACTTCTGTTGAGTAGAAGACTGGAGCTTCAGAGATTCCAGACGCGTTAGCAGTGGACAATAGATGGCTGCAGAAGTTGGTCTACCCCTGAGCTGTCAAACTGCAGGGTCTAGAGCTAGGCTACCTTTCCCTCAGCAATTTACTATATGAGCCAAGCTTCATGCCACATGTACTTTCCAACTTGATCCCTCCCGTCCCCACGGCCAGCTATCACTCTGCACAGCTGCCTTCCAGGGCCATCTTTTCAAACAGGCTCCCTTCCTATGGTCAGTTACTATTCTCAAAGGCCCAAAGTAGTTCATTGTCAAGCAAATAGGTTCTCTTACAACATTTTGGTAGGTCACTCACCGCCTTCCAAGTCACACAGAGTGACAAAATGGGGTTCCTCCTTATTGCTGACCCATCTGCTGGAGGAACCACAGTCTCACAAACTTGCCTTGAGGCTTGTGAGGGTTGGAGGCTTGTACCCGGATCTTCTGAAAGTCCCACTCCATCGCCACATACTGGAGAGCTCCTGGGCTGAGATTTACCATCAGTTCCCTCCATCCTGAAGTTGCCATCAGTTCATCTTGGCCTCTTTTCCTGCTGACACCATGAACACCATTTTTTTCTACACTTTCTGGATACACCATCATTGCTTTTGAGAACTTTGGATGCTCCTCCACCCCTCTTTGGAGTAGAGTTTTCTACATTTTCTTAAAAGATTTATTTATTTATTCTATGTATATGACTACACTGTAACTGTCTTCAGACACTCCAGAAGAGATCATCAGATCCCATTACAGATGGTTGTGAGCCACCATGTGGTTGCTGGGAATTGAGCTCAGGACCTCTGGAAGAGCAGTCAGTGCTCTTAACCGCTGAGCCATCTCTCCAGCCCAGCTTTCTACCTTTTTAAAGAGAGCAATCTGATCCCATTTCAGGCGACAGGAACGAGGATCCAAATGAGGATCTATGGGTGAGAATGAGAAGTCGCCTTTGAAAGTGAGAAGCCAAACATGTCAGGACCCCAGGAAGAAGTTTCTCTAAGGGGATGCTCATCGTCTGATCAAAGGCATTGTATCTAACCATTCCGCTAAGTGACATTATAGCCCTGCTGCCAGAAACTGCTCCTGAGTCAGACAGCAGGAGAAAGACTTAAAAGTGCCTTTCTCTGAGAATGGAGCAGGGTCACAAGCAGTAGCAGCGTATTGCCTCCTCACCAGTCCTTGGGAGGAGCACACTGATTTCAGAGATGCAACCTTGGTTTCCCAAGAGAGGTGCAAGAAGCAGGGCATGTCCTTAGTTCTAAAGCAGGAAGCTCAGAATAGGGAGAACTAACTGGGCATCTGCACAAGAAGGAAGTGTGGGGCGGGGCTAATACTGTGTAAAACAGGTGTGGAGACACACTCCTGTTAGCCAGCATGTGGGAAGCAGAAACAGCACGTGAGAAGATCAAGAATATGTTTAACTTTATAGTAAGTTTGACACTAGTCATAGCTAAGGCATTCCGCTCCAGAGTGAGACCTGGTCCCAAACCAAACAGACCAACCAACCAAAAACAAGCATTACTCTGCAGTCTATGTGAAGAATGCCACATGGACCAATGTGACCTTGAACAATTTCAACCTCTCCGTCTCACTTCCCTGTTCTTTTTGATTTTTAAAACATTATTTATGTCAGGGGATTGGCATAGACATGCATATGCTATGTCCTGCTAGGTCAGAGGACGACGCTTTGGAGTCGGATCTCTTGTTCCATCTTTATGTGGGTTCTGGGATCGAACTGGGGTCGTCAGGCTTCACAGCAAGCCCTTTGATCTGCTGAGCCACTTCACTGCCCCTCAGTCTCCTACTGTACGCTGGAGATGATGAAGTTTGCTCCCTCAGATTAATTAGATCCTGACATTGGCCAATGGCACTGTCCATGACGAGGGTGCTGAGCTGTGGATTTGTACTTAGGCTCTCTCCCCAAAGAGATATTCAGGCCAGAGCTCTAAAGTTTTGGGAAAACCCTCCAACCTGAGTGACTGAGAGACCAGGGAGTTTGGGTGACAGCTTTTCTTGAATCCTCTTCGAGAACTCTGCTTTTCAGCGGAGTTTAAATTTCTGTTCATCTATAATGGTCTTCCACATAGAGCTGAGGACTCTAGGAGGGACCTGAGATGGGCTTCAGAAAACATCTAGAAGTAAATAGCCTGGGTGGTCAAGATGTGGGAAAAGGAAAAAATAATGATTTTTAAGAACCCGAAGATAGCCATTTAACGTTATGCTTCCTTTGGTGGCAATATTGACTTTACTAACTTGCTAGAGTGTTGAAGACTCATTACTTAACCTATGGAAAGAACGGAGTCCATGGGAAAAGTACTTCAGGGTTACTTTTCTTCATATGAGAAGAATCTAATTTGCATTCAGAATCCACGTGTGCAGAAAGCTCCACGCAGCCAGGCACTCCTTTCATCCCAGAGGAAATCACAGCTTGCCAACTACGAAACTTCTTGATGAACGTTTTCCCCTGGTGTCTCCAGAAACATGGATGTGGTTCCCTCCCTCGATCAAATCCTGGAGAGTTGCCATCTGGTAGAGAGATGGGTCTTTTAAACTTATTTCCATCCAAAAACCGAGTAATAAAGAATTCAAACCGAGTTCAGTGGTGAATGTCTTAAGTATGTTTTGGCTACATTTGATTGTCTCCTGAAATATTTGGTGTGCCTGTTGTGTCAATGGTCACACCTCACTGATTCTGCCTCTAAGACTGGAATTTTCTCCTTCCTTGAAAGGACACAGTAAATTGGCACCTAATCTCACTTTGACCATGGGTAGTGTCTTAGTCAGGGTTTCTATTCCTGCACAAACATCATGGCCAAGATGCAAGTTGGGGAGGAAAGGGTTTATTGAGCTTACACTTCCACGTTGTTCTCATCACTAAAGGAAGTCAGGACTGGAACTCAAGCAGTTCAGGAAGCAGGAGCTGATGCAAGGCCATGGAGGGGTGTTACTACTGGCTTGCTTCTCCTGGCTTGCTCAGTCTGCTTTCTTATAGAACCCAAGACTACCAGCCCACAGATAGTACCACCCACGAGGGGCCCTCCCCCCTTGATCACTAATTGAGAAAATGCCTTACAGCTGGATCTCATGGAGGCATTTTCTCACCTGAAACTCCTTTCTCTGTGATAACTCCAGCTTGTGTCAAGTTACACACAAAACTAGCCAGTACAGGTAGGAAGAAGGGAAGGGAATATCTCACATGGTTTATGAAGTGGGAAGTGGAATCATCATGGTTTTCTTGCAAACATTTGCTAATGTAGAGAAAACACCAGTCTCAGGGCAGGACCGGCCACTCTGGTCCTTTTTGCCAGCAGCCATGGTGGCTCAATTAAGTTTTCCCACCATCTCTTAAGTGGCAGGATCGCTTCTGGTGGAAAACTCTGCAACAGTGTTTGCAGTCAGCTTCTGGCTGGGTTGTTTCTTGGTGTGCCTCCAAGAGTAGAGTCAGAAGCAGGAGCTAAAAATTATTTTGGAGGTTATACTGGCTAGAGGGGAAAAAGGGATACCCAGAAAAAGCTAATTTACCCCAGACTAAACACCAAATAAATCATAAGACTGAAGCCCCACGTTCTGGTACCTGTGGCTTCTAAGCCCACCTGCAGTTTTAGGAAAACCTCAGAATCCAGACACTTCACCAAAGTGTACTGTTCCCTTAGACATAGAAGGGAAAGCTGTGTGCACATGAAATTAGTATTCACTATTCAGTGATGAAAATCCTATTTTATGTAACATGACTTTGTTATGTACGGTAGGGAATGATGAGATCTACTACAATTTGAAATGTATTTGCATTCGTGTAATTTTAAATGTTTAACTTGGGAAAGTAGCTTCATTAACTTAGAGTAAAACCTGTCTTTGTGTGTTATAGACCCATCAGATCAACATGCAGAAACCATTGCTAAGACCATGTATAATCCCTAGGGCAAGCATACAGGGAAAAATAAGAGCCCTTGCTCTCAACTCACCAGCCAGAGAGGGAGCCTGACATAAGCAGACAAGCATGGTACTGTATGATTCTAGCTGTGAGCTCATGGGTTTGACTCCTGAGTCAACACAGGGAGGGGCATTTGATGTGGAACGAGAAGGCTCTCAAGAAGGTGACCAAGGACAGAGAGCACTAACCAGAGGCAAGCAGCCTGTGCTGGGTGGATAAGTGTGGCAGCATGTGGCAGATTTAAGGAGCAAATGCTCCTGTCTGGCTGCCTCCCAGGATTCCATGAGGATGGGCAGGCAAGGGTTAGACTGAAGCGCTGTGTGCGTCATGATCCAGGTTTTGAACTTCAATAGAAAGCAATGGGAAGAAAGCATAGTGAAATTACATGCTGTAAATAAAACAGCGGAGCCAGGTTTGGTGGCACATACTAGGAACCCTAGCACTCAGAGGAGTGCCCTGAGTTCAATGCCAGCCTAAACTTTGGAACAAGTTTCATGCCAACCAGCGCTTCATAGCAAAACCCCATCTCAAAAAGGCGAAGGGGGCAGTGCTGGGAAGGTGTTTCAGTCAGCAAAGCACCTGCCTTGCAAGCATGAAGTCATGGGTTCGGTTCTCCAGAACCCATGTGGAAATCTGGACCTGGTGGTATGCTTTTGTAAGCCCAATGATAGTGAGAGGAGGTAAAGACAGATGGATCCCTAGTGATCGCTGGTCAGATGACCTAGGCTATTTGGCAATGTTCCAAACCAATGAGAAACTCTCTCAAATAAACTGTGGAAGGTGCCCAATGAAGGACACGGAGGTTGTTCTTTGACTTCCAGACACATGTACATGCATGCACCTGCACACACATAAACAAATAAAGCAAATAAATAAATGAATACGAGAATGAATGAATGAATCTGTGTGAGTCAAACCAGACTGTAACAGTAGTGTTCTCTTTTCTGTTCCTTAATGTCAGGCACCTTGGCAAACACCTTGGAGGAGCCTGTGGTGGAATCTCTGGGGTCTAGTTGCACAGCTAAGAGGAATGGCAGTGCTCTTATCTGTAAAACAGAGAACATTAGGCGGGGTGTGAGAAGTACACAGGTTCAGGACCCTTAGGTCTTTGCTAGGATGCCTGACTTATTAACAGTTGGTAGAAGCTGGAATGTTCATCATCAAAAAGAGCTGACATGGAGAAAGTGCCTTCAGATGCTGAGCCTTCCCTTTAGCATCTGGAGCTAGGAGCGATTTCTCAGTGTTGCTGAATCTATATCGCTCGATGAAGTCCATTCAAGGGAACAACTTTGTCAGCTACTGGCTAGGAAAGCCATCTGTTAGTAAAGGCCATTGATTATATACTTGAAAGGAATCGCCACTGATTCCATTGTTGAAGAGAATGTGGGAAATGAAAACTTTTGTGGGCAAAGCGGTATCCCAAGAGCAGCTGGGAGCCATTGGTTAGGAGAAGTGGAAGACAGATAGGAATGGGAACGCAGATGATCCCTGCCTTGCTTTGCCTCCTCATGCTGACTGACAGGTCCCTACAAGGACAAAGTGTATTACATTTTTAATTTGCTATCACCTTGCAACTTGCTGTTTATAAAATGTCCTTATTTCTTAGTGACTGGAGATGGTTTTGTTACTAGATTGGGGTTTTTTGTTTATTTGTTTGTTGCTAGTGTTTCAAATTGGAAAATTTATAGTTAAGCAGTGTCAATTTGGTATATCTAAAGATTATGTCAAAACTAGATTTGTTATCTGTAAAATCCTCATCTCTGTAGAAAAAGCAGTGGCTCTGGGGCCCCATGAACAGTCCTAGCCAAAGGTGGTTTGGACACTTTAGATGGTTTTATGATGGTTTGCTCATGAGAACATTGTCTTGGGCCCTGTTTAGAACCTTTTCCTGTCTTTATATCAGAATGGCGAGTGGAGTATGATGGGTGCACAGTAGGGCCACTGGCCATATGTGGCCACTGGGATGGGCATCCCATGCTAACCCTGATATGGCCGCCTCCTCATCTGTCCCAAGCCACGAACTATAATAAAACCAAGTATTGGAGGAATAGAAGGATTCCCTTTGAATATTTTGTAGAATAATAGGTGTCCTCTCTGTGTTCTGTTTGGCCAGTGCTCCTACATCCCGCCCTGTACAAGAGAAAACCAGAAGAATTCGGAAAGTGTCATGAACTGGCAACAGTATTGGAAAGATGAGATCGGTTCCCAGCCGTTCACTTGCTATTTTAATCAACATCAGAGGTAAACCAATATTCGTATGTGCATGTTAATGTTGGTTGTTTGTGAGGTTTATCACATGGGTATGTCACAGTTTGTGCCCACTTGGAGGAACATAACCTCAAGTCCTTTGTAACCTGTGATCTTCATTCCTTCCAGCATCAAGAAGCTCCTTCCCACTCTACTAGATGGGAGCCATATCCAGAACATGTGGGACAAACATGAGAGGAGGGAGAGAGAGGGAGGGCGGGAGGGAGGGAGGGAAGGAGGGAGGGAGGGAGGGAAGGACGGAAGGTAGGAGAGGGGGGGGGGGAGAGAGAGGAGAGAATCTCTACCCTATACTTACCCAGTGGATGCATTACAAATGGCGATGACTTTGCTGAGGAACATTGCACACTGTCAGTGTGCTCTAAGACACGCTAAGCAGTGTGCAGATCTGTCAGCATTCAGACTTCATCAGTTCTTTTGTCTTTTCTATTCTAATGAAATATCAAAATGTGTCCCAGAGTGGGGTGGTACCCAAGGGGGGCTTCTCCTTCTCCTCAGAGAAGGGGAGGTGGTAATGGGGGGAAGGGTTTTAGGGGCGGGACTGGGAGGAGAGGAAGGAAGGGGCTGCGATCGGATGTAAAGTGAATAAACAATAAGTCATTGGAAAAAAGATATCAATCTGTGTTTCTGTCATCAAAACTTCACCTGCCTTAGAAGCTCGCTACACCGTCCCTACCTTAGCAAGATGACCCTGTGGGTCAGAACACTTGCACACTCACCTAGAATAGTTACACTAATTTTCAACATTTATTGTTGGGTGCTCCACAGTTACTTCAAGCCTTCTCTTACTCTCATAACCTCTCTCAGTGAGCAGCACTGTCATTCATTTGTCTCCCTAGTGCAGATGGTTCTTTTCTTCTTTACTCTCTGTCTTCAGCATCCTGTGGCTATCCTTCTGTGTGACTCTTGGGTCAGATCTGTATTTTTGTTGTTGTTGTTGTTCTCAGCTGTCATAGTCTAATATGGCCTGTCACCTCTCCACTGTGCCATCCCCAAGCCATTCTCCATGTTGCAAACCAGGCCAGCTCTCTAGCACAGGCGTCTAACCAGGTCACTCCTGAGAATTCTCAGAATAAAGTCTTGCGTGTCTTGGCATGGTCTCTATGTCAGGTGCATGTTGTTGCATAGCAAAATGCCTGAAATCTCACGGCTTACTGCAGTGATGGTGTCTCTCATGCTTCTGTGAGCTGGCGGGACTCACATGCAGCTAGGTGCAAACTCAGATAGGTTGTGTGGTCCAAGATGGATATTGGTGTTTGATGAAGATCCTCACATCCCCTTTGTTTATTGATAAAGATCTCCAGTGTTCTCCTGAGCACTTGACCTCGATGTTCAGAAAGCTAGAATATCTTCCTTACAGCAAGGCATTATGGCACTGTACTCATGAAGAGAAAACCTCTGCTCTAGAATTAGAAGAAGCATCACTTCAGACACGTTCTATTGGCCAAAGAAAGCGACAAAGCCAGCAGCATTCGAGGTTATTGACAGAGCTTCCCCAGACCCTGCGATGGGTGCTCCAGAAGATACATGGTCATATTTATCATTATCAGTAGGGCATACCTTCCCCAGTTCCACATGCTGCAGACACAGGAGTATCCACCTGCAGAGCTTGTCTTTCTGGGAATTAGCAAATTACACACAATCAGTTCCTTTCTCTAGCCCTAAAGAAATCATAAGAGAGTCTACCCAGGAGATACCCATGAATTACAGTAGGGCAGTGCCACTTAAGTGATGGGAGGGGAAGGGCCTTGCCTGAGCAGATTCAAGACGGCCAATGATAAAGAATAAACAGGAGCTTTATACACAGTATCATGGGGGTCTGAGAGGTGGCTCAGTGGTTAAGAACACTGGCTGCTTTTTTTCAGATAGGGGCTTGATTTCTAGCACCCACGTGGCAGCTTAGAATCACCCATAATTCAAGTTCCATGAGATCTGATGCCCTCTTCTGGCCTCTGGGGCAGCAGGCACACAAGTGGTACACAGACACACAGGCAAAACACTCATATACATAAAATAAAGGCTTGAAAATAATAATAAAAAAAGGTGTCATTGACAAATTACATGAGAATCCCCAGTGGTCAGCCCAGGCAACAGCTTTCTGACAAACGCCAGCCACATACATCTATCTCCTGTTACATGTTGTGTGCCCTTCTCCCTAGCCCAACATGTGCTCATTAAAGAGCATGCCCAGCATGTCTTTGTCCCTTGGTGCCTAGCCCAGTGCCTGTGCCTCAGTGGATCTTTGGTGAATCAACAGTTGAACACAGTGCTGACTTTTAAAAAAGGCGATTTCTCTGCTGCCACAGAATGAGTATTCATCATGGAGGCAGATGCTGTGCAGAGTCAAGTATGACGTCATCAGCTGGGAGAAAAAAGGCAAGACCTTGCAATAGGGTGGCTGGGCTGCAGCAGCCAGGGCTTGAGAACAGGGCATCTCAGGTACGTTGGTAAGACAGTGTTGGTTGCAACCCAAACTGGTAGCGTTGGGATGAGAGTTCTACAGGGTCGTTAACATCATGCTGAAGACATTGTTTTTGTAATACAGATGTCTTAGTCAGGGTTTCTATTCCTGCACAAACATCATGACCAAGAAGCAAGCTGGGGAGGAAAGGGTTTATTGAGCTTACACTTGCATGCCGCTGTTCATCATGAAAGGAAGTCAGGACTGGAACTCAAGCAGGTCAGGAAGCAGGAGCTGATGCAGAGGCCATGGAGGGTTGTAACTTACTGGTTTGCTTGCTCAACCTGCTTTCCTATAGAACCCAAGACTACCAGCCTACAGATGGTACCACCCACAAGGGGGCCTCCCCCCTTGATCACTAATTGAGAAAATGCCTAACATCTGGATCTCACAGAGGCATTTTCTCAACTGAAGCTCCTTTCTCTGTGATAACTCCAGCTTGAGTCAAGTTGACACACAAAACCAGCCAGTACAACAGGCAATAAGTGGTCAGGTGAAGCCTTTTCAAATTTTATTTTTAACCGAAGACTGGCATAAGTAGAATTTCATAACGGGGAAGTAACTGAGTTTTCCAGTGTCGGTTACCACGGAAGTGTTGAACGCGTGTTGGATATGGAGGGTGAGTGGAAGGCAGGCAGCAAGGAGAATACTGGCCTGAGGACAGTCTGTGTGTGTGTCAGTGAGTGGTGCACGCCAAGTGAATGACATTTTATTGGGGTCACCTAATGTCTTGTAGTGGTTGGAAATATTAGTTGCATTTAGCAATGGAGGCTTAAAGAATTATGTAACTGCCGGGCAGTGGTGGCGCACGCCTTTAATCCCAGCACTTTGGAGGTAGAGGCAGGCGGATTTCTGAGTTCGAGGCTAGTCTGGTCTACAGAGTGAGTTCCAGGACAGCCAGGGCTACACAGAGAAACCCTGTCTCAAAAAACCAAACAAAAAAAAAAAAAAAAAAAAAGAATTATGTAGCTGACCCAGGGCAGATCGCCAGCCATTAAGTAAAACAAACAAATCAGTTGGTCTGATTCCCAGCAGTCCTTTTCTTAGCCATCTGCTGGATGAGTTAAAGGTCTTTGGGGGTGAAGGTGGTGGTGGTGGAGGAAGAGGAGGAGGAGGGGGAGGAAGGGGGAGGAGGTGGTAATAGTGATGGTGGTGGCGATGATGAATGTTGCAAACAGGGATACTGTGTCCAAAAGGCATAAGTGAGGACCAGCAGACCTTCCAGGCAATGAAGGGAAAGAAAGGTGTCAAACTTCTTCCGAGAGAAAAATATATAGACCATGACTGCTGAATTTGAGGCGCTCACTCCTAAGATACCCCGCCGGTGCTTCAGAAAAGCTAGAAGCTTGAATTGAAAGCTCAGGAGCAGGGGATGAAGAGCAGGATCTGCAACACCTGGCCCCACAAGCTGTTGTTGAGGCAGAGAGACGGAATGTATGCTGGGGACACAACGAGAAGAGAAATGTTTGATGGACTACACTTCAGCCATGGGCAAGGAGCCCGAGGAAGAATGACCAGAGGGTGAGAGGAAATTCAAATGAGAACGCACTTTGAAGCAAATCGCTATCCTGAAAGGAATTCTGGAAGAGAAGGAGACTACTATCAACTGTTCTCAGAAGCTCTGGCTTTGGCCACAGTAGGTCCCACCTCAGAATATGGGGATGGGAATCATTTTATATTTGGCCAAGTTGTGACTGTAAGGGCAGTTAGCCAGTGCACCCAAATGTAAAGGTCTCTGCATTCAGACAAACTCAGGCTCGAGTTCAGTATCTGGAAATTTCATGGCAGAGGGAGAGAACTGACTCCTGCAGATTGTCCTTTGACCTCCACTCGCATGCCAGGGGTGAGCATAACCCCCCCCCCCCATACACACACATACACTTGTGTGCACAAGCAATACATAAATAACCTAAAGTTTAAAAGAAGGACATTCTGTAATGTGGCAGCACCAGGGAACGCTGAGGATATTGTGTTCCTTGAAACAAGTCAGTCACAGGAAAGCAGTTACTCTGTTGTGTTAGGTGTCTGAGATAGCCCAGTTCATAGACAACCCAGTGAAAGAACAGTAGTTTCCCAGTAGTGGCTGGGAAGAGGGGAGTTGTTAATCTGCAGGAGTGACGTTTTCCTCTGGTGATGAATGACAGGCGCAGAGCTGGGAACGGCATTGTGCGGGGGTAGCTTATGCTTACAAGTTTGTCAGGCTATAGCAGGGCTGAGGCACATATGAACATACAGACTGGGGCAGCGTGTCTCAGACCTACACAAGATCAAACCCCTCAAAATCCCAGCACAGAGACAGGGAAAGTAGGCACAAAGTCCCACCCCTAACCAAGAAGCTATTTGCCATTGATACCTGCTGGGGAAGGGGTAGTATATCAGCTTTCTCCAATGGAGTGACCCTGGGTATATGAGTTCTACTCCAGGGCAGATGCCATGCTCAGGAGAAGTTAGCCAACACAAAACAGACTTCAGACATCAGACGTCAGACTCTGCATCTCTCTCTCTCTCTCTCTCTCTCTCTCTCTCTCTCTGTGTGTGTGTGTGTGTGTGTGAGAGAGAGAGAGAGAGAGAGAGAGAACTAGAATTCGTGTTTGTTGACTTTTTTTTTTTTTTTTTGGTTTTTCGAGACAGGGTTTCTCTGTGTAGCCCTGGCTGTCCTGGAACTCCCTCTGTAGACCAGGCTGGCCTCGAACTCAGGAATCCACCTGCCTCTGCCTCCCAAGTGCTGGGATTAAAGGTGTGCGCCACCACTGCCCGGGGGCTGATTTTTTTTTTTTTGAAAGCGAACATGAGTAGGTGGGTAGCAGGATTTAGGAGTTGGGGGAGGGGAAGGGATACGACCCAAATATATTGTATGAAAATAATTCAAGCCAATAAATTATTTGTTAAGCAGTTGGATCTCGTGTCAAAATCCTTACCACAATAAACTAAAGGTTTGGGGAGGAACTGAGCATTGGGAAGGGCTGCAAGAAAGCAGGTAGAGAAATGAGCCTGCTACAGAGTCAAACCAATCAGAGAGAGAAAGGAAATTGAACGTGTGACGGGCACACGGTAGAACTGGGACACTGCCCAAGGAAACTTGGAGGAATGGGAGGTTGAATAAGTAGGGAACCCTTTCCTGTGAGGTGGGAGCTGGGACAGGGAACAGTTCCCAGTGGTCAGTGTGCTTGTACTGAGCCATATGCATAACCCCGTGGCTCCAGAAGCTCCCGCTCAGGGCCAGGCACTGATTTCAGCATGCAGGTGGAGACAGACTGACCAGTCTCACCTGCTGCCCCACCCAGCTATGAAGATCTTGATAACTTTCCCATTCTGCTCTGTTCTGTAAAGGATTACCTCTCACGCAGGCTTGGATCCTGAATCCCACACCACACCACCAGTCCAGAGGGACTGCACTTCCCCAGTAGGGACAACGGTCGGATAGGAACAGGCCCCGTAACCACAAACTCAAAAGAACACAGTGCTCTCATTATTCCGTATTATATTCACTACGCTCAGTGTACCCCAATGCCAGATATGCAGGGTCCTCAGCCTAAGCAGTGTCTCAGTTCCCTCCCAGTACCACAATGTCCTGAAATCCAATTTGGCAATGACACACCTGCTTAGCATCAAATCCCACAAGTTCAAGCGCTCACTCAGCCTCTCTCCACGTTTCCTCAATGCTGATGCCACACTGTTGTACCAGGACTCCACCTGTACATTTATTTGACCACTGTGCACTGAGTCGGGGGAGGGAAGGTGTCCTCCTGGTCCTCCCCCATGGGCTCAATTTTGTTGGAAGGAAAGGCTCATGGGACTCAGAGAACACTCACTCACAATGCCACGTTAGTACAGGAGACACGGCTCAGAAGATGCCCTGTGGAATGTAGATGGAACAATTAGACACTGTCCTGCGTGCCAGCATTTGGGCACGTGGTTGTACTCACCGGATCTTCGAACCCTCTTAAGGGTTTCCCATTTTGTAGGCATAGGTGGTAACTGGCTCAGCCTGTGGCTCCAGTCCCTTCCTGGAGGTCAGAGGGCAGTGCTGAGCTTTCTAGCTCTATGACCACAAGTCAGTTCCTCTGTAAGCAATGCCCCTCCCTCCTAGAGGCACCTCATTAGCATAAAGTCTAGTAGGCTAGGAAGGGGCTTCCTGCAAACAAGGAGAGGGGCTGTTACCCCTACAATGGGGTTAGAAAGGTTTTAGGAACTCTGCCCAGAAGTTAGGGCCATGACCAAATAAGGATTTCTGATTATATTACAGACACCCCTTGTGGTAATCTGAGCACAGGAGTTCAAACCTACCACCTCTCCATCAGAATAGACACACATTCTCTCTACCCCACGTGTCATCAACCTGTCTGCAAGCTGTCAAGTATAGATAGAAGTGAGGCTGGTTTATCACTGTTCTCAAGTGACTCTGGGGAGGCAGGAGTTTCAGTTTCCTCCATCCTGGCATAAACGAGAGGAAACAGGGGTGTCGTTGGGCATGTGAGATAGCAGCTCCCTGGCGACATCCACTCCGATGCGTTTCTTACTACCGCTGCGGGAGAAGTTAAAATAGACTCACGGTATCCACTCCCAGATGCTCTCGATAAAGTGAGCTTTATATTTAAAGCGACCTTTAGATTTCACACAATTGCAGGAAATTAAGAGGCAGTGGTTACCAGGAACTTTCATTTTTCAAGAAATGGGTGTTATTTTTAAAATGTAAGATTGAGATTATTGGAGTCTTGCCTTTCCACTCTTTAAGCCTTATCGAGGTGAACTGTATTCAGGAGGGAAATCTGCAGGGCCTGATAGCCACCAGCCATGGAAGGTTAGTTAGTCCTCACATTTTCTGAGTAAGTTCACCCCAGGGCTCCATCCCTCATGGTCTCTTAGTACCTGACATTAGTCTGCCTCCCTGACCCACGGTGCCCGCCATCTTTCTAATGTGTAGATTTTGTATCTATAGTTTTTGTGTGTAGATTTTCTATCTGTAGTTTTTGTTCAGGTCAGATGACTTATTATCTGTTTTCCACATTTTTCCTGTTATTCCCCGATAATTAAGGTCGAAGCCTACCACTGACAGCCTTCTGAGCTTGGCAAATAATGGAGGACTCCCTTTCTTTGGCAGGGCTTTCCCTTCTCTGACCTTGTCTGGGAAATTCAACCCCCTCCTCAGCCCCATGCCTCTACCTGCAGATGCTTTCCATGCTAATGAAGGTATTTCCAATAAACCCTCAGCCAATGACCTTTACCCATCTAGGATGTTCCTATAAACCCCCCCCCCCCAACATTCTAAAAGCATTGAATCACCCCAAGTAAAGTTGATCTGCCTCCCTGTAGCTGTCCTGGTGTGCCTTCTTCACATACAGACTCACAGGGCTTTCCTCCTCGACCCCTGCTCCCTTTGCCTGCGAGGACAGGGAGGGGCACAGTTCCCCAAGCTTTTTCCGGTAAAACCCACCCTTAACAAGCATACTTTAAAGGTAGACTGGGGATTCTGCTGCAGGCACAGTGAAGAAGCCTTCATCTTTGCCTTCTCTGGTTAGCGCCTGAAGGGGACTGGATTTCCTTGCAGGGGTTATTCATTCCATCTGATACGTCTGAAAGGTTGGAAGTTCTCAACTCACATTGTTGGACCCCCCGAAGGTCGCAACTACCAGTAGTTGCTTCTCGCAAAGACATGGAGATCGAGAGCGATGCAATCAGCAAGAGGTTTATTATTTCCAGTGCATTGGGGTCGTCCTGCACATGAGGCAGAGGCAACCCCGTGGAGCCTGTTCAGGGACCTTATATAGGATTTTAGAGCAGCCGCCATTAGGTACAATGTGATTGGCAGAACAACATGACTTTTAAACTGACTGGTCTTTAGGGAATGAGGTAGCAGGGGCTTAATCAGCCCCTCCCTTCCAGCCTACGTGCTTTCTAACCTGTTTCTTCCGTGTGCTTGGAGGGGGATGGGGGGAGGAATGCCCATCGCACAGGAATTATCTGCTAGCTAGGTGGTCTTATCTCCGGAGAGGGGAGGAGGGGAGGAAAAGCATTTCTTTCAACATCATAGGCCTATGCTCACAAACCCTCATCAAATGAACCCGTCCGGCCCCAGTCTTTGCATCATCTCTTGAATTCTACCTCTGCTGCTGCTGCTTCGGTTCAGACATCTACATGGCCGATGGCTGAGATGACCCTCGTTGGTCTGGTTAGCCTTGTTCCTTGTCCTGACTGTCTTCTCTTGACTGGGTCGTGTCTCACCTCTAAGACTATTTGATCCCACCATCATCCTCTTGATTAATTTTTTTCTACTTTCTATCCTGCTTCAAGTTCTGTTACTGAGTTACATGCCAGTCCTGAGCCGATAGATAGATGATAGATAGATAGATAGATAGATAGATAGAAAGAAAGAAAGAAAGATAGAAAGAAAACAACCACAAAACAAAGCAGGCAAGGTCTCTGCCTTCCTGGAGCCAATAGTTTATGATGACAAGATTGTATAATTTAAAAGTCAGGTGATACAATGAAGGAAGATGCTCAGGTCTTATACCTTGGTGGCTTTACACCTTGGCCGCTGTCATTGCCCGCTTCTTTTCTGGGTCCCACATCACCAAGGTTGCTTGTCTCCGACTCCTCAGAGTTAGATGAGTAAGTACCTTCCACCTCTTGCAGATAATGAGTTGCTTAAAGGCAGTGACCACGTGATACTGGGTATATGGGCTTACACTTCTCTACCCTTGATTCCCTGTACATCTTGGGTAAATCGCTCAGCTTCTCCGTCTTGGTTTTCCTAGCCTGCAAAGTGAGAGTGACATTGCCTACCGTTGAGGGATCTTGCTTTTATTTGGGTTTGGATAAAGATCACATCTGCACAGCAGTGCGTCCTAAGTCATGAAATGTGTTTGTCTCTGGTTTTTTTTTATCCATTTGTAGCAAGTAAGAAACAGTAAGGAGTGGCCGGGGCCTCCTCTGGTTGGAGGCTTGGACATTGCCTGATTAGATAATTGGGGTTTTATTAATGGGTAAAGCAATATAACACACACACATACACACACACACACACACACACATACACACACATACACATGCGAGAGCGAGAGAGAGAGAGAGAGAGAGAGAGAGAGTGTGTGTCTATTGCTCAGAAAAAGTAAATATGCTACACTTAAGCCACTGAATGAATATATTTTAATTCTAGAGTGTGTATTTTTACCCTTAGCATTTTAAAGACAGATGAACATAACAGCCTGGGTTCAAATGAGTCGAGAGCTCTGTAGAACACACTTTGAAAGCCATTAAAATAGAGAATTAAAAGCAATTGATCAGAAAAGTACTCCTCGTACTGCTCGCTTACAGGAGGCTTGGTTTTCTCACCTATAAAATTTGATAGACCGAGGACGGGCTGATCTCCACATGCCTTTAACACTCTCAAGCTGGGTGATTTTACGACTCTCATTCTGAGCCTCGTGCATTCAGAATAACTTAAGATGCTTTATAAAATCCTAAAGGTGCACGAGAGACACTGTACTTGTATTCCTGCTTCTGAATACACCACAGTGAGAACTGCTTGGTCAATTGTAAATTGTTTTCACTATGTCTTTGCATTCCAAAAACCAGATTTGCTCCAATAACACCTTTATTTTAATATGTGTATAGATTGAATTTAAGCATATCACTGGCTATGAAATTTCTTCTTGTTTTCTTTCAGTTTTTTTTCTAGGACAAATTACTAAAGAAAACATCTTCTTAGGATTAATTTGCATACAAACATGGAACCTGGGTTTTTAATTTATTTAATTTAGTTATTTTAATTGACAGGGTGAGATGGGAGGGTAAGTTCATGCCATGGCCCATGTTGGAGGTCAGAAGACAATGCTCAGGGATCAGTGCTCCCCTTCTTCCTTGCTGAGGCAGACTTGCCTTATTTCTGTTGCTGTGCTGTGTACCCCAGGCTAGCTGGACTGTGAGCTCCATCCCCTGTCTCAACCAAGGAGTCCTGGGATTACAGATGTGCACCACTATATCTGGCTTTTTTCTGTAGGTTCTGGGGCTTAAACTGGGTCTTAAGGCTTGCATAGCTGACACCTTTACTTCCTGAGCCACCTCTCTGGATCAGATCTGAATTTTTAATAAACTGCTAAATTAGATACTGAATGTTTTATGTTTAAAAATTTCGTTACTGATGTTGTTTTCTATTTTCTGTGAGAGACTTTTTTTTTAATCTTTGATTGGAGAAGGGCTTGATTCCAGAGTTCTTTTTCTTCTCAACTGATCATGTTAGCTTTCTCTTTATACATCGAGTTCAGTGACATATCATGAACAAAACAGTGAATCTGGACTCTTACCCAGATCAAGCCTTTCGCATGTACATGTGTGTCTAGTTCCATATTGAGACATTACATCAGAATTGAAGGCTGTGTTTAGTCTCCAAATCTGTACTTTAAAAAAGTAGTGTTTGCTGTCTCCAGCAAGCTGTGGGAGATGGGTGGAACCCATGCCAACATTCCTTCTAAGTCTGACATCTAAACACCATGCATTAGTTAAAAATGTGAAATCGAGAGTCTATTTTCTGATGGTTCATCAGAGATGTCTCTCTGCTTATGAGTCGAGTTTACCTTCTAACGGCTTTTGTCGTCATGGCGATTAAAAAAAAAATCACAAATGTGATGTTATCAAATCACTTTTCATTTAAGATGCTTTATGCAGCCTTCAAAGAGATCCCTGAGGGGAATTTGGAAGGAAAAATACCAAGAACCATAGGACAAGTAGGTCACAGAGTGCAGCACCATCAGCAGCAGGAATGCAGGGCAGGGCTGTGCGTCGGGAGACTTCAGTTCTCTGCATAGCTCTGCTATCACCTCAGTGGGTGACCTTGGACTACTTACCCAAGAGCCCTCACCTCACTTTCCTGTTAGACACAATGGGGCCAGGCGGTGTTTGTAGCCTATGGAGGGTGCGTGTGGACTCAGAGACTCACAGCCTCTCATATCTGGGACACCTTTTTAGCCATTTACGCCAACCCTTTATTAAAAATCAAAATTTATTGAGGGGGAGGTGCCTGTCGAGAAGCAAGCATCTTAAAGGTTGCTTAAACCTAAGGGTTTATTCTGGTTCCTAGTTTGAGGGTGTCCTGCCAGGGAAATGTTAGTGATCCCCCAAAACACACATAGGAGCCAATCTGATGCAACTCACAGCAGGGTCTTTATTCTATTCGAGCCAGCTCCCCCATCCCCCAGTGCACTGCCATTACACAGGATGGTTTTGGGGGGGGAGCCCCGAATGTTTATCAGGGGAAGGCTTTATAGGAAGCAGCAAATGGAGTACGTATGTAAGCACCTAATTGGAAAGCTACCGTGGCCTTTAACGTAATTGGCTGGTGCTGGGAGTCCTATCATAAGCTTAACTTCCGCTCCCCTCTGCATTGGTGGTCCTTAGGCAAGGGGTGGGCTTGTAACCTGGGGTGCAGGTTTGTTGGGGGAATAACCTGGAGACACTGGTCTTGTTGAGAGTGTAACTTGGAAACTCTGCTCTTGTCGGGGATTAGCTTACAGACTGGAGCTAGGCTCAGTTTTTTGGGGGGGGAGGGCTGGGGGGGAGCAACTTGGAGACTAATGCTAGGTACCAGCCTGTGAGTTTACCTGAGTTCAAACTTAGGTCAGGTTCTCTAAAATGGAGTCTGAACTTAAAAGCCTTGGCATCTTAAGGGGATATGGTCCCTTCATCAGACTGAGGAGGGCATGGCAACAGGAGTGAGGCAGACACTAGAGGGCTGGTAGATTGTGTGGGAAGTCAGGAAGCCAAGTTGAGAGCCGACAGGAAATGGGGCCAGACAGTAGTTCTCAGCCTTACTACCACTGTGACCCTTTAACACAGTTCCACAGGATGTGGTGACCCCCAGCCACAAAATTATTTTCATTGCTACTTCGTAACTGTAATTTTTGCTACTGTGATGAATCGTAATGTAAATACTTTTGGAGATAGAGATTTGCTAAAAGGGTCGTGACCCACATGTTGAGAACCACGTACCTGGAAAATAGCAGCTGGGATTCAAACCTTTTTAGTCGGTGATGGATAAGGGCACATAATCTAGAGGACAGAGAGAAGATTCGGCTCGTGTCTACAACGGACACCAATTAAATCGAGCAATGCTGATCCCTCCTCTTTTTACACTTAAAAGCCTATGAGCTTCTGCCATCAAGTGCTTCATAAAACATCCCGTCGGCGGTCGTAAGTCACATCTAACTTTAATATGGTGCCTCTCACCAGCCTCCATTTGTACTTTTTATCAGCCTGGAGACCTCACTGTTTAGCTCTCCTCGTGTTAGAGATCAGCCCCAAACCTCTGCCCTCTGCTTCCAGAGTCTTTCCTGCTAACCTCCCTGAGGAAGTCACTGGCGGTGACCAGGATTCTAGCCTGTGTTGGGATCTGAAAGTGTAAGAGGCTCTGTGAAGTCTAACCAGCAAACCATTACTGTAAACACTTCTTACTGTACTAACTTTACGACTGTAAGTAACTTACAGTAAGTTAGTAAGTAACAGTAAGTAAGTCACTAACAGTAACTTACTTAGTGACTTACGTACTAACTTACTGTACTAACTTTCAGTAGTAACTTTGGTTACTACTGATGGCAAACTAATCGGAAATGCCCGCCTGGCACATTTGAGCCTTCCTGTGTGCCTGCCCTCTCCCGATAAATTCTTTGTGTATCCATTCCCCAAAGCCTGTATCCCTTCTGCAACTGCTACAGGATATTTCCTCCCCCACCCCAGGCACAGTTAAACACGCCTCCTCTTTTATTATCTGTGCACTGTGTGCAAATGTCTTAAAACGGATTTTAGTCAGAAGCAACAGCAAGCAAGCGTCCACAGAACACCTCAAACCAACATGTGCCAGTGTCGTGCCTGTCGGTGGGCGTGTAGACAGAGTGTTCCTGCCCTCACGTTTACTGCCGATGGGCAAGCCAACAAGCAGGGGTGTCCCTGATGCCTGTCAGCCGAAGGTGTTAAGCAAATGCCAAGTGGCTGAATGGAAGAGAACCCAGTTCCAAGAAAGCCTTTTTAAAATGCCCGAGTCTACATCTTGAAAGTGTGTACTTTAGATTGAGAGATCCATGACAAGATTGCAGGTCTGTCTGGGGTTATGTACAGCTTTAAGGTCCATGTTATTGTCATCGCTATGGGCAAAGAAGGAGACCCTATCTGGAATATTAATACTGGTCAATGGCAAAAGAAGAGAAAATGGATCTCACAAGGAACACATGCCACTCACTGCATAGAAGCTGTCTGTGGATCTTCCTTCCTTCCTTCCTTCCTTTCTTTTTTTCTTTTTTCTTTTTTGGTTTTTCGAGACAGGGTTTCTCTGTATAGCCCTGGCTGTCCTGGAACTCACTCTGTAGACCAGGCTGGCCTCGAACTCAGAAATCCACCTGCCTCTGCCTCCCAAGTGCTGGGATTAAAGGCGTGCGCCACCACTGCCCGGCTCCTTCTTTCTTTTTTACCATGTTCCAATGATCAGTCTGTTGTTAATTATCTACACATTATTTTTATTAAATACTGGGCATCATGTGCTGCAGGGGTGGAGTTTCGCAGCTAGCTAGCACACACGGTGCTGTGGCTTGGTCATAACTCGCCACTTTAACTGCTATGCATGCCTCTCAGTAGTACTTTCTCCCTAGAAACACATTGAAGAACCACTTATCGTGTAGGAATGGAGCCTCGAAACAAATCCAGTTGATCAGTCAGAAGGATTTTACTATCGGCTCAGTGCATTTTAACTAAGAGACAGAGATTTACAACAGAGACAATATTGAGGGAAAAGCTACTATTTGTGTGACCTGTAGTGTGTGCCCTATAGTGGGTGTGCCTTGTAGTGAGTGTGTCCTGTAGTGAGTGTGCCCTGTAGTGAGTGTGCCTTGTAGTGTGTGTGCCCTGAGTGTGTGTATGTGCCCTGTAATGTGTGTGCCCTGTAGTGTGCCCTGTAGTGTGTGTGCCCTGAGTGTGTGTATGTGCCCTGTAATGTGTGTGCCCTGTAGTGTGCCCTGTAGTGTGTGTGCCCTGTAGTGTGCCCTGTAGTGAGTGTGCCCTATAGTGTGTGCCCTGTAGTGTGCCCTGTAGTGTGCCCTGGAGTGAGTGTGCCCTGAGTGTGTGTTTGTGCCCTGTAGCGAATGTGCCCTGTAGTGGGTGTGCCCTATATTATGTAACTTAGGGGTCCAGACACATGCATCATTGGTAGCCTGGATAGAAACGCTAGCCACTTTCTACTTTCCTACATGCAGTAGGAAAGGACTTAATTTAAAAATAGCTGCTGTGTGCCCCCATCCATTGTAACAAAACAGGGTTCCTAACAATTGGGAACCTTGCAAATCGATAGTAGGAGGTAGCCCTTCCTTCAAGCTTCCACAATCAAAGACACTCACTTGGCCTTTCACAACAAAAGGCCCATACTTATCTTATTTCCATAGCTGCCAGAGTAATCACGAAGCACTCACGGGCGAGGTGTGTAAAAGTGAGGAACCGGGCAAGTGGGTTTTCTTTGTTGAGGATCTAATTATAGGATCCTGGACTTAACTTAGTCAGACATTAATGGCGATGCATTGAGTACATTTTGGCGGGAACTGCTGCAGGCTGAGTCTGGGTAGTCATGTGCCTGCCTGGACTCCTTTCACAGGTGTCCAGCTCCAGGCTGGCAGCCTTCCACAGCTTGTGAGGCCAGACTGGAGATTACCCAGGAGGAGAGCTTTGGGAGTCCACCAGATGAGGGAGAGCAAGCACTTCACCAGGATGAGCTGGAAAACAGAAACTATCACACACTGGGAGAGGCTGGGCTACATAGGGAATGTGAAAATAGGCAGAGAGGGGACTGGGCTCAGGCAGCACCTGAATTTGATTCCCAGAAGGATGCCTGTCAGGAGGAGATGCCTGTTGTTGTAAGACAGATGTTTTTAGTCCGAGCACTGGGGAGGCAGAGAAGACAGGCAGGTCCTTGGGCATCTCTAGTCTGCCAGCCTCACTACTTGGCAAATTCCATGCCAACGAGACCCTGTGTCTTGGGTAAGGTTACTACTGCTGTGATGAAATACTATGACCAAAATCAGCTCGGGGAGGAAAGGGTTTATTCGGTTTACACTTCCACAGCACTGTTTATCTCTGAAGGAAGTCGGGATAGGAAGCCAAGCAGGGCAGGAACCTGGAATCAGGAACTGATGCTGAGGCCATGGAGGGGTGCTACTCTCTGGCTTGCTCCTCATGGCTTGCTCAGCCTGCTTTCTTATAGAACCCAAGAGCACCAGCCCAGGTGTGGTGTCGCCCTGCCCTATGAATCACTAATTAAGAAAATGCCCTATAGGCTTGTCTACAACCGGATCTTATGGAGGCATTTTCTTAATTGAGTTCTCTCCTCCCATTTGACTTTAGCTTGTGTCAAATTGATATAAAACTAATCAGTATGCCCTGTCTTGGAAAAATGTGGATAGTACACAAGAAATGGCTCCTGAGATTGACTTCTGGCCTACACATGTGTGTGTGTGTGTGTGTGTGTGTGCGCGCCACCCTCCACACACATGGGCATATGCATACTCATTCCTAAAAGAAACAAAAGCAGAAAGGCAAACAGAAAAGTAAAAATGATCACTTGTTTTGGAAATTATCTGAAAATAGTTGGCGCAATCTGTGAAAACACAAGTAAACACACATGACTGTTTAGGCAAATCCATCTATGCCATTTACAGTTTCCAACAAATATATGTGGCCTTTGAACGAATCCCCTGGAAGTCTAGGATCCTGCTTCCGCTCCTCCAGATTTGCTCAGCTGCTACTCAGTGGTTTGAAGTCTGCTGCCACCGCACTAACATTTGTTGAGCTATCATTTTTGAGCTTAGCAGGATGTACTGCTCTTCAAGGTCGGAGAATCCCAGGGAGACCAGCCAAGGGGAGCTGAGCAGACTCTGAGGCCACCACTTTGTGAGGAACCCACAGGTGTGGCTGAGCCTGCATTGTTTACCCCCCACTTGCCCCCTCCCCTCCATTCTTACTACAGAAGAAGCCCATGCCATGTTGATTTTTCCCCTATGGAATCATGGGGAAGAAAGTGGTTCTTGACCACCTTTAAAATGCCATCTTTCAACTGCACACAGTATGCCCAGTTGTGTTCAGACAGGAAGGAGATAGATGCAGTGACATTTGAGGGGATTCCTTACCCTGCTCATTTCCTTGAGAATCAAAATGCTGAAGCTCTTGCCAGCCCTCCAAGCGCCCAATGGAATCCCTGCTCGTGTGCTTATTTTTGGGTTCGTCAGCGTGTTTGTCATCTTCTCCCTGGAAACGGTTTCTCACACCCACGTCACGAGCGTGTGATCTGCGATGATTCCGTGTCCTCTTTGCCTGGAGCGAGGGCTGAGAACATGAGTCAACTTAGGGAAATGACACAAAATGCAGCTGTTAGATCTTTCAAACTCGGCTCTTTCTATGTGTGTGCAGTCACTCTATGTGAGCAGACCCTGCGCTGGAAGCAAGCAGATTTGAGCTCTAAGTTCCTAGGCTCAGGGTGTTGGAGGGACTGAGAAAACACTTTGTGAGAAAAGCAACTTCAAGCAGGAAGGATTTATTTCGGCTCACAGTTTGAGGGTTCATGTTATCACAATGAAGAAGCCTTGGGGGGGGGGGGTGAAGCAGCTGTGGTGGGTGACAGGGGCCAAGGCAGCTGGCCAGATCACATCTGCAGTTAGGAAGCAGAAAAATGAAGGCTAGTGCTAATTTCCTTCCTTCCTTCCTTTCTTTCATTCCTTTTATTTTTTTTAAAGATTTATTCTATTTAATATATGCAAGTACACTGTAGCTGTCTTCAGACACCCAAGAAGAGGGCATCAGATCTCATTATGGATGGTTGTGAGCCACCATGTGGTTGCTGGGATTTGAACTTACAACCTTCAGAAGAGCAGTTGTCGTTCTTAACTGCTGAGCCATCTCTCCAGCTCCCTCCTTTTATTTTGAGTCAGAAGTTCATACCCATCTTTCTGCTTACAAAACTTGATAATGATGTCTGTTTTTACCCCCCTGAGAAGACAGGAGCCTTCACAGACAGAGGTTACACATAACAGGTGTCTGATGTCAGGGTTTTAAGAATCAGCTTGAAATGACAGACAGGATGGGTGGAAAATACTGAGTACTCCGCATGAAGAAAATCTAAAGACACACATCACTGTGTGAGCCCAGAGCTGCAGCAGCTCCCTCAGGCTTCTCAGAAAGTCTGTTGAGACACTCTCTGATATGGGCCACGCCTATGGCTGGGGACTGACTGTCCCCAGCATAATCTAGTTCTCCGGGGTGATGCTTGTAGGGTAAGTTTAGTGCATAACTTCTAGTGATGTTCCTAATTAGAAGGCTCTGACGTTATTAGGGGCTTTTTCCTTGCGTCCGTCGGACATGCATGTGGTAGAATACACATGATTTGCTTGTTAAACCTGTCCTGTTTGTCAGATCTGCTGCCTGTATGCCCACCATGCAGGATGGGACCCTCAGCTGTTCTTGCCAGAGAAGCAGCAAAGGCATCTCTACCAAAAGGAAGTTGCTCAAAGGAGCTGTCTGTGACTACGTCCTTACAGTATTCAGGTGGAAAAAATACCCGGAGAAGACACAGCAAGGTCACCATTCTGGAATGGTGTGTGTGTGTGTGTGTGTGTGTGTGTGTGTGTGTGTGTGGTGTGAGTGTTAGGGAATCATTTCCACGGCCGCCTCTCCTGTGCTCAGCACCGGAAGCAATGGAAGTGAGGCCCTTCTGTATCTCATTTAGTTCTCAGGAGTAAGGTAGATTCTGTCACCCCACTATTGTGCTTTGTTTAGGATATGCCCCACCCCACCCCCACCCCAAGCCCATGAGTTTGAACACTCGGTTTCCAGCTGACAGTCACTGCCTTAGAAGGTTGTAGAACCTTTAGGGGTAGAGTCTCAATAGAGGGAGAAGGTTTGATTGCCTGCCCCTGCTTGCGGGCTGTTCTCTGCTTCCCGACTAGGACACAATGTGATCAGCTGCCACCAGTGCCTTCTCCACCACAATGAACTCTCTCTCTCTCTTAAACTGTGAGGCAAAATAAACCTTTCACTTTCCTCACATTAATTTTTGTCAGGTAGTTTTTCACGACAATGAGAAAAGTCGCGACCACACCCATTTTAGAGATGAGAAAACTAAGACGTGAAGCGCGGATGAAACATTTACCTCAAGATCATGGTCACCCAAACTGAGTTCATGTTCTTAAATACTGTCATGTGCTTGCAGATTATTTAGGCCTTTCCTTCAGCGTGTACCTAAGATGCTTTTGTTGCAGGATTTTCTCTGTCCAATTACATTAGGGCAGTGGGAGGCCTGTGATTGGACAGGAAAAAGGGAGGCGGAGCTAAGAGTTGTAGAGACTGGAGTGTCTCGGGAGAGGGAGAAAGGAAGATGGTGGCGGACGTGAACCAGTGTGGCTTTAACCAGCCACAAGTAGTTGTGATATAAGGTTAGAATAATTGGGATAAAGCTTTTATCATTATTCAATTGTTTCTGAAATTGTTGTATTGGCATCCTGTAAATTGAGAATTTATACATAAATCTGATTGGTTAATTACAAGGTTCAGAATTTTGATTTACTTTGATGGGTGGTGTGGCGGCTGACCGTGGAGTGGATGGTCATTGCATGAGCCAGGCGGCAGAGATCCGACAAGGGACTCAGGAGCTCCGGCACAGAGAGACGGCCGGCCGAGTTGAGATCACCCGACTGGAGCCATGTGGTACACTGGTTGCCAGCGATAGCTCGAGAATGTGCCGGCTCTCTTCTTCAATATTTCCCGCAACATGCTTTCTCTACGTTATAATTATTCCAGCCCTGCGTTGCTCCCAAACAACATACCTGCCCTTTTACTAGCTCTCCTGCCACAGTCAAATGCAGATTTTTCTAGGCACACACTGTACACTTGGGTGTGAATGAAATCGACAAATAATACACTAGCAGGAGAAAGTGCAAGCAAACTTGGTATGTTATTAAATATGTTTTATGCCAAGGACCTCAAAGAAGTGGTTAGACTTAGGTCGGACAAGGCAGACTCCAACGATGAACAGACTGGCTTTTAAGAGGGGAAGCTTGTGTTAATGTTTACCTCTGCAAGCTTGAGAGGGTCTTCTGTGAAGACTGGAACCCTCAGAGAAGAAATTTATGGCAGCCTCAGGTCCCAGAAGTTGTGTGGTTATGCAGATGAGGGAAATTTCTGGAAGGAGTTGGTCCTGTCTGTCTAATCTCAAATGTCTTCAGCTTAAGCTAACCACCTCCAGGGTGTCCTCACAGCAGAAAAGCTCTGAGTGAAGAGTGCTCCCTGTGAAGGACCTGTGTGGGTTGTCCGTGTCTCCCAGCTGCTCTCCAGGATCTGTGCAAGTGCTCTCCTGCAGTCACAAGGAAGACAAGTGTGCTCTTCTACCTTCTTGACAAGGCAGCATAATTGTTTCGCCAGCAACTAGACGTATTGGCTAACTCCTCTGAACAAAGATGGCTTGGTTATACTAAACTCAAATTCAACTTCTTTTATATTTGCTAGAGATCGAACCCATGGCCTTGTACATCCTAATGTATATACTTTACAACTAGGTACCTCTGGTTCCCAGCATTCCTATTGGCCAATCTTCAGTATCATTTAGTAGGAAAAAAGAAAAAGGAGAACTTCAAAGATTATTTTTTTAAATCAATAATCAATAAAGTAAATCCGGAATCTTCACTGAGTAGGTTTTAATTCAGTCTCCTTCCAGAAGAGCCGCAGAATATGATATTGCTAAAAACCAAACACTCGGCTACTGTTTGGGTTCTGAAAGACCCACATGGCTCCTGTACTGACAGGCATGCTTGCTTCTGAAGGGCTGTAGGTCGCTGAGGCCATGGTTTAGAGACAGGTTATAGGATCCTCATCTGCCTTTCTCTTTGTTTCCTGTTGAGAGCAGTTGCTTTACCCTGTGCTGCCACATGACACAGTTCCTTTCCACAAACCCAAACAAATCTGACCAAGCCAGCTCTCAGTCAACAGGTTCTCCTGGGAGGGAGCCAGAATTTAAAAAAAGAAAAAAAAAAGACAATTAAACAGCACTGTAGCATGACCCCAGCCAGTGCTAAGGCTGATGTGAGTTTATTTTTCTCCAGCCTGCTTTTTTTTTATACCATTTAAATCACAAGCAAAGAATAAAGTCAGTTCGATGTCAAGGAACAAACAAAGCAATAAACAAAGTCCCATGATTACAGTTTCTAGGGGCTTATCAGGATGACCAATATTTCTGAGCCTACTTTCCTGTCCTAGCCCAAAGTCAAATGCCAGAAGCCTACTTCTTTGTTCTAGCCCCAAATCAGATTCCTGCATGAGCTTACTTCCCGGTCCTGGCCCAATGTCAAATTCCTGTCAGGTTTCTAGAAGCAGCCCCCAAAACTTTCTACACAAATCTTTCTTCTCCATAAACGAATTACCCCAAGTACTTTGTGTGTGGTTGTGGAGAGCTACCATCTAACCACTAAAGCTTTGCTCATGCATGCGTGTGTGGAGGCCAAAGGGCAACCTCAGCTATCATTCTTCAGAAAACACTTTTCTTTCTTTCTTTCTCTTTCTTTCTTTCTTTCTTTCTTTCTTTCTTTTTTTTGGTTTTTTGAGACGGGGTTTCTCTGTGTAGTCCTGGCTGTCCTGGAACTCACTCTGTAGACCAGGCTGGCCTCGAACTCAGAAATCCTCCTGCCTCTGCCTTCCGAGTGCTGAGATGAAAGGCATGTGCCACCACTGCCGGCTGAGATCTACTTTCTTAGTTAGGGATTTACTGCTGTGGACAGACACCATGACCAAAGCAAGTCTTATAAAGGACAACATTTAATTGGGGCTGGCTTACAGGTTCAGAGGTTCAGTCCATTATCATCAAGATGGGAACACGGCAGAATCCAGGCAGACATGGTGCAGGAGGAGCTGAGAGTTTTTTGTGTTCATGTGAAGGCTGCTAGTGGAAGACTGACTTCCAGGCAGCTAGTTAGAGAGCCTTAAGCCCACACCCACAGTGACTCACCTACTCAAACAAGGCCACACCTAGTCCAACAAGGCCACACCCACTCCAACAAGGCCACACCTCCTAATAGTGCCACTCCCTGAGCCAAGCATATACAAACCATTTTGCCCTGACACAGATCTCTCACCGGCCTGGAGCTTTCCAATAGACTAGGTTGGCTGACCCTTGAGCTCCAGGGGTCTGCCTGCTTTGGCCTCCCCAGTGCTGGGATTACAAGCGTAGGCAGCCATGACCAGCATTTCTTCTAGGGATAAACTAAGGTCCCCGTGCTTGCAAGGCAGAAGTGCTATTTCTCCAGTCCCACTGGTGATATTTTATTTAAATTCTTGTTTACATGTTGAAGACTTATATAAACAATTTATAAGACTATTTCATCAAACCCACCCCCACGCCAAATAAGCTGTCAAAGCACACAAGGGTGGCTTTCCTGGTGGATTTTCATCTCCTTACTCTGGTATTGTGGAAGCATTGTTTAACTCGGTTGTCCTCAGGTGGGATAAATCCTAAGCATTGCTGCAATGCGATTCAGATCTGCAAGTCCATGACCTTGACTCAGTATGGTAAGAGACCCTCAAGAGATTTCATTCTTAGCTTTGAGCAACTGCAATCCCGGTCTCTCAAAATGTGGCCCATGCCTTTTATTTAGGTAAATGTGCACACAAAATGTTGTTTTTCTTGTAGGTTAGCCCTAACAAAACACCAAGCTCTCTTGTTTTCTCTTCTTATGTAATAGCAATTGGGTGACCAGTGTTTCCTTCCCCACCACCCATGGGTACCAGAAGGCTCAGAAAAGTTTTATTTAACCTAAGCATGGGGCTGATCTTAGTGAAGTTTTTTAGTTTTTCTCCTTCCTAATTATACTGCCCTATTGTTTACTGTCAGGCTAAGGATTTTATTTTATTCAAATGTCCTGTTTGTATTATCCATTTCAGGCTCTTTGTGAAACTAGGCCATGTAGTAAATAATAAATAAGATTTAAAGAAAGCCTAGACCACACAGAAACGCTCAGGTGATTAATTCAACATTCTTGGTGTCCTTTGGCCCGGAACATGGGGCCAGAGTCATGCGTATGGAATTGTCTTGACCAAAGTAGGGATGAAACTTTCCCCAAAAGTGTAAGCGAAAATGTCTCTAATGATACAGTATGCTGTGAGTAAGGCATGGTAGTTTATAATCATAAATGCGGTATGTAAGTGTTGTACAGCTTCCATGACTTGAGAGGACTGGGGACCGGCAATGCGTACTGTGTAAGAGCAGAGTGTGCACGTAACCTTGCAAGGTCATAGGTTCAACACCCAGTACCCAAGGTGAGGAAAATGAGTGGGGTAATTTATTAAGATCACAGACAGACAAGGCAAGAGGGGCTTAGCTGGCAGAAGGAAGTCTTATTGTCTTGCTAAAATGAGTCAAAATCTTTAACTTTGTAACAGTTTCCATGATGAGAACAATCCTGTGCTCAGGGGATTGAGGACTCCTGAAGATCTAGAAGGGTTTCTGTTCTCTGGACAATCTCATGGAGAGAGCCCTTCCCCCCAAATTGGGAATAGCTAGGTTTATTATTAATGTACCATCCATAGACATAAAAATCCAACAGTCCCCTGCTCCAACAAGGAAGCTGGAAAAACATTAACAAAAAGAACCAACACTAGGGATTCAGAAATCCTGTGACATGCCATCTCTGCTTTGGTACCCAGAAGAAAGTGTGAGACTCTTTAAGGCTTTGGGGAGTCCAGGGTCCTTTTGGGAGGACTCCTCATGGTTCTGCTTGGTAGACCCTATGGGTGTGGAGTACCTTTCCCAATCCTTGTGCCAGAGGTATATTAAACTAACTCATGAGCCAAACTTCTACCCATAGCTTCCCACAAAGTGCAACACAAAAGTACGGTCCCCTGATTTGTACATAGATTTCAGCTCAGATATGTGGGCCTCATCTGCTCTTCATCTCATGCCTTCGAGAAAGGAACCTGTCTAAGTCAGTGTTTCTATTCCTGCACAAACATCATGACCAAGAAGCAAGTTGGGGAGGAAAGGGTTTATTCAGCTTACAGTTCCACACTTGCTGTCCATCATCAAAGGAAGTCAGGACTGGAACTAAGCAGGTCAGGAAGCAGGAGCTGATGCAGAGGCCATGGAGGGATGTTCCTTACTGGCTTGCTTCCCCTGGCTTGCTCAGTTGGCTTTCTTATAGAACCCAAGACTAGCAGCCCACAGATGGTACCACTCACAAGGGGCCCTCCCTCCTTGATCACTAATTGAGAAAATGCCTTACCGCTGGATCTCATGGAGGCATTTTCTCAACTGAAACTCCTTTCTCTGTGATAATTCCAGCTTGTGTCAAGTTGACACACAGAACCAGCCAGTACAGAACCAAATCCTAATGTCTCCTTTTGTCTGTGTGAGTTCGTCAGCCGAGGTCTCCGGAGTCTTCTTGTAGGGTTGGGGTCTGTCTCCAAGTGGTTTTTTGGCTCCTGGAACTGTTCACAGGTGAACCCAGAGCTTCTATCCGTGCAGGACAGAATCAGAGTCATCTCTGTCTCTGTTACTTCTTTCTTGGCTGCAGCTCACTTGACTTCAGTTTTCAGTTTGGAGAGAGATTTTTTAAGTGGGTCGTCTTGTCTCTTGGTTGGTACAGTGTCCCTGATATCATACTCATAAATTATAATGCTATTTAAGCTGTGGGATGTGTACATGGGTCAGATGTAAATCTCTGGGCATGTGAGTGCATGTACACATGTGTGTGGGTGCATGTGCACATGTGTATGTGTGCATGTTGATGTCAGATGTCTTCCGCTATTGCTGGTTACCTTATCTTATTGCTTCCTTTGAAAGTCATTATGAGGCTGGCCTCGAACTCACAGAGATGGCCCTGGCTCTGCCTCCAAGGTGCTGGGATTAAAGGTGTATGTCTTGTCTTTGGGGACAGCATCTCTTACTGAAGCCAGAGCTCACTGACTGGCTATCTTGGCTGGCCAGTGAGACCCAGGGATCTACTTGTTTCCGCCTTCAGCGTGCTAATGTTACAGACACACACAGCCAAGTTCAGCTTTTACATAGGCTCTGGGGGTATAAACTCAGACCCTCATTATTGCACAGTGGACACATTTTTTGTTTTGTTTTGTTTTTAAATCTCATTTGATTAGCATCGAGGCTAGCCTAGGGGGCATCCTTCTGTCAATTCAAACCAAGGGCCTCCTATGGCAAATTCCACAGTGTGGTCTTAGCCTCTGGCCTGGCCACGTGTGTATGTTCTATCTTAGATCTCGAAGATACATAGTAAGCACTCACAAGCAGTACACTGCTACATAGAATCATGGAGGGTGGGAAGATCACCAGGACCTACGTATCAGTTAGCACTGAATAGTCTGGGAAATGGCTAAAGAGGGTACAATCTACTCTGTCATCACTAGACCTCTACATAACCCTTGTTGTACAAGTATAAATAGATTAACCCTCCAGTGCCCCTAAAAGACATCTGGGGCCCCCGCAAACTTCAGATTCTGAGAAAGCCACAAGAAGGTTTGAAACAAGTACCACGTGAATCTAGCTTGAGGAAGGCTGGCTTAAAGGTAAATAACACAGCTTAAACACACACACACATACACACACACACACACACAGAGAGAGAGATGTGGTTTCAAATCATGATGCCATCACTTTAGATTATGTGAGTTTAGGCAAACTAATCCGTTCCACCCCTCCCTTTAAAACAGGATGAAACAGGATGACGTGTCCCACCAGACTACCCAGCAGGTAGCATGTGCTCAGTAAGCACTGTGTGTAAGAAAACGGTGAGCCAACAAAGGTGATGTCATCATTACCACAACATCCTTCGGAGCAACATTCAGGTGTTTTCCAAGGTTACTCTTCTTTTATGATACTTACGGTCATTTTCTATTACAATTCCTGTACCCTCCAAAAGGACCTTCTTGCTTGCTTTTTAAAAAGTCCTCAGGTACAGAGGAATCATGCCTCCCCCCCCCTTTTTTTTTTTGGTCTCTCATTTTTAAGAGTTCTGTAAAAGTAATTTATTCTCCTGGTGTAATTGTTGTCTGGGGGGCTTACTGCCTCCATCTGCTGACCTAAGCCTAGTTCTGGTGTTGGACCCCCGAAGGTCACAACTACCGGTAGTTCCCCCTCACAAAGACACGGAGCTCGAGAGCGATGCAATCAGCAAGAGGTTTATTATTTCCATGCATTGGGGTCGTCCTGCATATGAGGCAGAGGCAACCCCATGGAGCCTGTTCAGGGACCTTATATAGGATTTTAGAGCAGCCACCATTAGGTACAATGTGATTGGCAGAACAGTGTGACTTTTAAACTGATTGGTCTTTAGGGAATGAGGTAGCAGGGGCTTAATCAGTCCCTCCCTTCCAGCCTACATGCTTTCTAACCTGTTTCTCCCATGTGCTTGGGGGAGGGGAAGGAAGGAGGGGAGGGGAGGAATGCCCATCACACAGGGAATATCTGCTAACTAGGTGGCCTTATCTCCAGAGAGGGGAGGAGGGGAGGAAAAGCATTTCTTTCACTGGAAGCTTCTAGCCTTCATACAAACTAATCTAGGCCTAGAACGTTTTCAGCCTCTGAGACTTGATGCTGAATAAGCTCACCCTTTCTAGTTCTCTCTGAACTCTGGCTGGCTGGTTCAACTCAGCTCAAACTCCTCTCCCAGCTGACTTATTCAATCTGGCTTTTCTCTAAGTGTCTGAATTGCTCAGCTTGGCCTCACACTAACTCCAGCAATCTTTTCTAATCTTCTGGCTCCTTCTCATTCTCTGGTTCATTTGTCTTTGCCTGTGCCTAGCTTGTCCTCTCATCAACCAGTCTGTAAAAGTCTCCTGGTAAACCTGCCTCCTCCTCCCTCTCCACTCGACTGTGCTGCTCTCCACGAACTCTCCTGTATCCTGTACTGTACTCTCTTCTCCTGTACTGTCTGTCTCTCCCTTAAGTAGCTTCCCTCTCCTCTCTCTTCTCATGAGAGTTGGGTATTACCCATTCTGTCAAATCTTTCTCTGATTCATCACTTTGTCTGCCACTCAATTAGACATCACTTTCAAACACGGGTACTTCCTTCTACAAACTGACTTTACCTTCCTTGTTTGGGATTAAAGACATGAACCACCACACCTAGACCTAAGCTTTTCTTTACCTGAAACTTGCTCTATACCCAGCTGGCCTTAAACTCAGAGATCTGTTTGCCTTTGTCTCCTGGGATTAAAGACATGTCTGTATTCCAACCAGATCAAACAGGCCTAGTCTTTGGAAATGATCTCTTGCCAGAGCAGCCCTGTTCTGAATGAAAATTCCTCTACAGAGTTCCTCTTCAGTTCTACTATATAACTATGGTTAGGAAAATTAATTCTAAGCCAAAGAGTTTTGGGTCATTCAACCTGGAGGAAAGATATCTGAGGCAGGAGGGTGCCTTCAATTAGGGTGCTGTAAGCCAAGCTGGAATGAGTGAATTTTAGGCCAAGAAGCAATTTAAAGGCAAGCTCAGTAAATCATATAACCAAGTGACTAGTGACCTGAGAAATTAGTTTTTCCTGTCCAAGGAGATTGTGGAGCATTTTAGAGCTGTTTCAAGTAGAAAGAGACATGTATGGTTTTTAGGGAAATGTGTATAATATTTTTTTCTACCTCTAAAGAAGGATTTGTTGAAGTGGTTCAAATTCAGCTCCAATGAGTCATTTTATTTTGTCCCTGAAGGCTCTAAAACATAAGGGTTGCTCAGGATCCAGGAGATGGAATTATAAAAAGTTTCTGAGGAAAACAAGCTTATGGATCCAACAATTTCCGGTTGCTTCCTTCTCTCCTGCCAGTTTCCTCCCCATTTTCTCCAGCCTGTGCTCTGTGTGTGGTGGTTCCAGCCCCCCTTGTAGAAGCTATTTTACTGGCTCATTTGTTCCATATTGTGATAATGGCATTCAGTACCGTCCTCAGTAACGGCTGGAGAATGAATACAAAAGAAGCATTTTACCGGAGAATCGGTTATAAAAACACATTACTTATGCAAATTACACATGCGGTTACTATAGTAATAAAAACTCCAGTCCCCTTTCTCCCTTTTCTTTTGTTTTTCACACCATCAATTTTCAGTGCATGGTTCCTTGGTATCAAGCATACTCATGTTGCCGTATATCTGACCTTTTTGATGAAGAAAATAGAACTCCTCTTTGTATCAAGAGTTTTAAAGGCGTAGAATAGTGTTTTCTAGAGAGAGCATCCTGAGACAGGTTGGACCTTCTTTCGCACACTTTGGATCACCTGCCAGCTGTGGGCAGCTGTAGCTGGAAAGAGAACTGGGGCACTGCTGGCTTAGCAGAGTGCAAGGACTCTAGATGTGACTCCGACTGTCTTGTGTCTGGGTTATTCTGGGGCCTTGGCCTCTACTCCTTCAGACTTGTGCGTAGAGTTTCTTTACACTGTACATGGATAATAGGGCCACAATACAGGCAGGCTCTTCTACAGCAGCAAGAAATTATTCGACAACAAATGGGTGTAGAATGGCACAACAGGAGAGAAAAGGGATCCAAACGTAAATGAATGGCAGCCCAGGTCTTGAACACAATGGCTCGCTGAAAGAGTAATTGGAGTGATTTCTGCAACCTGAGCATGATTTGGGCCTCATTTCTACAATGATTCTGAGTTAATTTTATTTATATATTTATTTTGTGTATATGAGTGCTCTATCTGGATGTACGCCCGCATGCCAGACGAGAGCATCAGATCCAATTATAGATGGTTATGAGCCACCGCGTGGTTGCTGAGAATTGAACTCAGGACCTCAGGAAGAACAGACAGTGCTCTTAACCACTAAGCAATCTCTCCAGACCTTCTGCATTCATTTAATATAACTTTTCATTGAAATGCCAACTAGAATCTCGCTTCATGCGCAAAAGTTGAAATCCTGAACCAAAGAAGAGAAGCACAGGACTCAGTCATTTCAGATCCAGCCTGCATAAGTGTTCCTGCTGATGCACTATGATAACCTAATTTTAGGAAGAGAGAGGCACCCAGTGTCCTTTGCAGTCTCCTGGGAAATAAGAGCTACGACCAATGAGACCCTCCAGGAGTGTGTTTCCCCGTAAAAGGCATTGCCCTTAGGCTCAGAAGCTTTTGATGCTCTTGGGGATAATGGGTTAAATTATTTTGCAACCTACACGTCTACATATGTAGGAAGCATAGCTATACAACCTACCATCACAGGTAGCAGATCAAACCTTCCTGGGGATGAAATGCCAGTATTTCATCAACTATAAGCCTCATGTAGGAAAGCTGAACTCCCAGACATATGTCTCCTTGCCAGAGATGGGAGAGCATGGCTCGTGGAGTGTGTCTCGTGTTTATTGTCTATCAGAGACAAACATAGGAATTGAAGCAGCATCCACACGGGCAAGATAGAAACCTATCGCTGACACTTTGCAGGATCTACCAGGAGAGTGGGCAGTGGCTCAAATGGATGATTAGTTTTGCGCAGAAACATGAGACAATGCATTCAGCTCATCCACAGCCTGCTTATTAATAAGCCCTTTGGTTCATATAGCCAAACTCGGTTGATCTGAGAACTACCAGGGGTGCCCAACCTTTTGAAGCTATGATGTGACGTAGTGGCATTCCAGTGTGCTGGTCTGCAGTCATAGTGATTTGGGGATGCAGGTTAGACATGCCTGTAGGCTATGTACCTCTGTCACCCTAACTTGAACAATACATTATCTTCCCCCTTAAAGTTAAATCACTTGGGATCTGTCTAAATGCCAAGGTGGAGTTTAGGGTTTTTGGAGAATGCCCATCCATCAGTCACATTTAGTTGCATCCAAGCCCATTGGCCAGTAGGATTAAAGGGTGAGGAAGAAAGGGAGAAGCCGTGTAGGATGGAGGAAAATGACAGCAAAGGATGCTATACTTTTGACATTTTGCAGCATGCAAATGATATAATAAGCGATATGCAAATTTGCACCAATTACTTGATTCGAGAGCTCACAGCTTTTGGAAATGGGTTTGGAGCAGACTGGTATGGTGTCTGCAATCAGTCATCACTCTCAATGGTGATTATCCCCCCTGGACTGGAGAGCATGTGTCTGCAGGTTGTATAGAGTTTGCTGGGCCGAGAGACTGACTGATCTTCCTTTTTCATCCTCACTCTCTTGCAGACCAGAGGATGTTCTCCTACAGCGTACACACGATGAGATTGTTCTCCTGCACTGCTTCCTCTGGCCAGTGGTGGCGTTTGTAGTGGGTGTTCTCATTGTGGTCTTGACCATCTGTGCCAAGAGCCTGGCTGTCAAAGCGGAAGCCATGAAGAAGCGCAAGTTCTCTTAAGGGGGAGGAGGATCATGGGAAGCCAAGACCAGAGGCTGCCTCATCCGGCACTCACCTACCCTGCAGAGCCCACATTTGGTGGCTCAGGAGATGGAAGGGGCCACAAAAGGCCTCCAAGAGGCCCCTCCCTCAACGGCAGCAGAAACAGGCACAGTTGGAAGACTGGGGGACTTATTGCCTGTATTCCATTTGCTGTAGCAGTGGCTAAAGGGTCAAGCTCTTAGCTCTATGGAGTGACTAACTGTTTGGGAAACCCTCTAAGAAGTCGGTTTTCTTTGGAAAGTAACAGCCTATTTATTTGTATAGTGTAGTATACAAACCATTATGATTTACGCTCTTCACAAATATTAAAAGACAGTGCTCTGTGTTCTTCTCTATTTTCTTTTTATGCGTAGATCATCAGGTTATTACAAAAGGGGATAGATGGTTTTCACTTGATTCTGCTCCATTAAACCCTTACTTGATTGTGAGCATTAGATCTACGGGACCGTTGACCTTAAGACATAACCATTGGTTTCCATGAGTACATGGTATCTTGACTCCTACTTGAAGAAGGAATTCTACAAGGATGGTTCATTCTGCAGCCACTTCTGTCTCTTTCCTTCAAAGACCAAGAAAACGTCCTCTACTGCCTGCCTTTGTGTAACCATTGTCTCTGGCCAGATGACTTCCTGAGAGAGGGACATGATTCCAAAGAAGGCCTGGCCTCGCCCTGGGGACACAGAGTTCTTATATATCTGTTCATGCTGTTTGTTTATTCATTTGAAGTGCTAGGAATCAAAACAAAGGCCTTGCATACTATAGACAAGCTCTGGACCACTAAGCCACATTCCCAGTCTCCTCTTCTTCCTCTTCCTTTTCCTCTTCCTCCTCCTCCTCCCCCTCCTCTGGCAGATTCTTATCTCTATGCAATAGAATGTACAAGATATGAAGGACACTCATTCATAAGTTAGATGCCATTTTCCTTTAACAAAGTCAGCTCAGGCATTTGATTTCCCTTGCCTTTGTCCTTACCCAGATGTCCGGGTGTCACAGCAGGATGACTGTTCAGTTTGCTCAGACAGAGCTAGGATGCAGCCTGGTTCACTCCACTGCTGGGCTTTCTGTATCTTCAAAAGTGTGGCAAAGCCGGGGCGTGGTAGCACACATGTGTCTTTGTGTTCAAGGCCAGCCTGGTCTACTCGGGGAGTTCTAGGACATCCAGAGCTATGTGGTGACATCCTGTCTCAAAAAAAAAAAAAGCTGCATCAAAGCCATCATCTTTGCATCTGTTCATAGACTGAGTTCTAAATACCAACCATGAGTCTCAGCAGATATTCAATCCCCCCAACCCCACCTAGAACCAAGCCTTCATTCAGATGAGATGCATATTTTCAGTGGGGGAACAACTTAGTATTGACCTTGGCGTTCTTCTAACCCTGCAGATGTGCTACCCTTAGAATGCAGTTGGGATGGAAGGACAGGCTGCCCTCCGATGTCTCCACAGGGTTTTGAAAAAGAGTGGAGGGATGACCGCCTCACATCCACACATCACTGTTGTTCAGCTTCAGAGTGGGAGATGCCAAGAAACCCCTCGTCCTTTAAATAAACACTGGAAGAATGCAGTCCTTTCTGTTCCTTTTTCCCTTAATTCAGAGGTTACAGGTTTCACTGTGAATAAGACCTGGTGTGCACTATTCATGACATCCTTTGAGGCTGCTTCAGGGCCTTGACTTCAGTTCCCGTTTTCTTTTGCAGTATCCTTGTTGTCTTAGCAACATAGAACGATTCTGAAGTGCCGGGTACCATGAAACCAGGAACCAGAGAAAATCATCGTGTTGGCATCACGCGGGGGGGGGGGGGCGATGAAGTCTGTTTTTATGCTCACCCAGTTATCTCTGATGAACTGACGATAAAGAACACACAAACCTTAAGAGCCCACGGACATAAGTCTGTGCCGGGATCAAAGGAAGTGGACACAGTAGTCAACATTTTCATTTGTCAATTTGATGCTCGTGATTTAAATTAACTTCCATTTAAGCCCAAAGAGCACACATGCGGCTGTATGCTGCAGGTTGGTTTTGGGAACAGGATAAACACTGAATCCATGAAGTCACATGGTAGTTTTCATGTCTTGTTTACAGCCAGTTCCCTCTGAGGCTCCTTATCTATACTTGTTAAAAGTAGAACTCAAAGGTTAAGCAAGTTGAGGGGGTTCATTAAAAATAACCTTGACTTCTCTCTCTCTCTCTCTCTCTCTCTCTCCCCTCTCCCCTCTTCTCCTTCTTCTCCCCTCTCCCCTCCCCCTCTCTCTCCCCTCCCCCTGTCACAAAATGGACCACACTGCTCTAACACAAACCCCCAGATAGGATGGTTTATGTAAGATGCAAGTTTACTTCTTCCATAGCAATCCAGAGGTAGCTGATAAGTTGAGAGTGAGATTTGTCTACCTGTACTTCCTTCTCTTAAGGTTGATGCTGTCTCAAAAAAGCATGTGTACTGAGCCTCACCACCACCACCCCCAAACCCCCCACTCAGCCTGGAACAGAAAGGAGGTTGGGATTAAAGCTATTGCCCTTAAGGGCATTTTTACCATCATTTGTCCCCATAGTGCAGTGTAGCCTATCCTTATTTACTACAAAGTTTTCAGGGATGCTTGAACCTGTTCTGCAGATAGACAAACCTACAAAGGCTCCAGGGGCAGGAGGAACTAAAACAAAGAAAGAAGGAAATAGTGAAGGAAACGTGAAAAGAGATGGAGAGAAGTAACAAACCATACTGGATGGACCAGGCATGGCTGGAGGCAAGGCCTTCTTGTCGACCCCACCAATCTCTGCTCTGGGAAGGGATGCAGTAGTCTGCTGTTCCTGTGGCCCCTATTGTGAACTCTAGGAAATCAATGCCAGTCTACTCCATGCAACTTTGAGACTTGGAGGGACATTCCAGGCCATCTGCTGCCTGTCTTTGGGTGTAGCTCTGTAAAATAGGTTGTCTTAGGAATGAAGGAGACTTTTCTAGGCCAGGCATATCGTTCACCTCACTGTAGTAACAGCTGAAACTCAACTCTTGGTGTCACTGAATACCTTTAAGGCTCACTTCACCCTCAGACTCCACATTGGTTTTACAAGCTCTTGGATGGCCAGTGTCTCTTGCTTTGGCCCCAGGAGGAAGCTGAAATCCCATACACCTTGGCCGGCTGTAACAACTCTCACTCAAGCCTGACCTTATAACAATAAAAGCTAAGCCAATGAAGCCATTTATGGACCCACTTGGGAGCCTGCTGTATCTCCCTGGAAGGTATATATAAAATAAAACTTTTTTCATACTCTCTTGGGGTATATGTATGTGTTATTATCAACACCTGAACTTAAATTACCAACACCTTGCTGCATTTTGGGTAGTGGTGGTGGCATTTAAAGTCGACCACAGTGTTGATTTCATTAAAAACATAATAGAGAGCTGGAGAGATGGCTCAGTAGGTTAAGAGCACTGTCTGCTCTTCCAGAGGACCAGGGTTCTATTCCCAGCACCCACATGGAGGTTCACAACTATCTGTAACTCCAGTTCCAGGGGACCTGATACCCTCACATAGACATGCATACAGGTAAAACGCCAATGCACATAAAATAAATTGTTTTTTAAAAGGATGATCACAGCGTTAAAGATATGATTTTGTTAAAACAATAGCAGCAGGCTGGAGAAATGGCTCCGCGTAGGTTAAGGCACTTTCTGACAAACCTGAGGACCTGAGTTTGATTCTTAGATCCACATGGTGAAACAAGAGAATCTACTTCTACATGTTGCCCACTCCTACGCCCGCCCGCCCCCCACACCATAGCACATGCATGTACCCCACTGAACAAATACACTTAATAAATAATTTTTTAAAAATCATTAGGTTACAAGCATATATCTTTTCAAATACTTCATTTGAAAATAACTAAGAGAGAGAGCTGGGGTCCTAATTCTTTAGCCAGCAGCCCTTGTGTGTGGCCTGTGTCTCTTCAGTTTGATGGCAGCCACCTTGAAAAATGAATTTAAGTATGAATGGAACACCCTTCCTCTCTTCTGTTCTGAGCTGAGTCCCACTGTCTGATCAATAATACTTAATGAGACTGAGCTGTGTGACACACGTCTTTAATCCCAGCACTTAAGGGGCAGAAGCAGGCAGATCTCTGAGTTCGAGGCCAGCCTGAGCTACACAGCAAGTTCCAGGACAGCCAGGGCTACACAGAGAAACCCTATCTTGTAAAAAATGAAACAAAAGAACAAAAAACCTTAAAGAGGAGTTTGGGAAAGACTGACTAGTCATCAGATCTTGGACTGTGGGACTACAGAAGCAGTTGAACTTCAGGCACAGGCAGAGACAGCAAAAGCTATGTCACCTACAGCTGGTCTATGTTTATTTTATATTTTTTCATTCTATTTTTTATAGCACCAGCTGGAGTTTGGATATGATTGGCCAATCAGAGGTTCTTTCCATCATTTCATTCTCCAAATATTAATGTTAATTAAACTACCTTGCTTGAGTTAAGTTTAATGACTAAAATTGACTTAATCAGCATTTTCATAAAAGCCGAGAGGGTGGGTGGGGAGAAAGAAAGAGAAACTCTGGAGTAAGATACTTCAGAAGGGCGAAGAATGGGGGTGTCCTCAGGCAGGATGATGTTGGGGACAGCCAGCAGAGCTGGGGCTACATAAAGGACATGTGCAATGTGATCTGTAGGGTTAGTTTTATGTCTGTATTCAGAGTTCTCCGTCACCTGCCAATTGCCGCTGTAGTCATGAGCAAGAAAACCGAACTAACCTAGATGTCCATCAATAGATGCATGCATAATTAGAACATAGTGCATCTACACAGGGGAGTCTCATTCATCTGGAAAGAAAAATGGACATCATGAAATATTCAGGAAAATGGATGGATCTGGGAAGGATAATATCCAGTGGCATGACCCGGACTCAGAAAGACAAAAAACATATGTGCTCTCTCATACGCAGATTCTAACCTGTAAGGTATACATCCTATGTAAATGGCACAAGTATGGGTAAAGCCTAAAAAACTAGAAGGGAGACCAAGAGGGTAAAAATAGATGGTAAGGAACGATGGGCTAGTGGCACAAGATAAAAACAGGTAAGAAAGAGGAGAGGCAAGGAATGGGGAGGGCGTGCTGGGTAAAGAGACAGAAGAGAGCCGCTAAAGCACACTTCAATTGAAATGCCGTAACGGTGCCTGCTGTCTGGTATGCTGATTAGATTTGCTGAAAAAGTAAAGTCCAGACATTAAAATACATTCTAATTGTCAGGAAGGAATGTATTCTAGAACATGGGGATACGTGTTGGCTTTGCTTTGTATGTTTGTTTAGTGTATTTTTAAATTTTGTTTTGATAAAAGAGTATCTTGGGTCGCTCAGGCTATCCTTATAATTGATATGTAGCTGAGGCTGGCTTCAAGCGTGACGTTCCTGCCTCCACTGCCTAAGTCTCAAGATTACAGGCCTCTACTGCCACACCCAGTTTTAGAACATGGAGACTTAAAATATTGTAGGCAATAAGAAGAGGCTCCGAAGGATGTCATTTCAGGAAAGGATGAGGCTTATTGCCTCTGGGGGTGATTGTCTAAGAACCAAAATAGAAGATGGGATTCTGAACTTGGAATCTGGGCTCTCCTTGGTTGCTGGTGTGTGCTCTGGGGCAAGTGAGCCTGTTTCTACAGACATCTCAATTATGAAGTGGTGCTGATGCTGAGGTGCTGATACTGGATCCTTAGGGAGGGTTGAGAGGTAAGACTAATTAGTGCACAGCGTTGTCAGGAAACACGAACCATAACGGTGATGATGATTGTGGCTGATGGCCTTGGTACCATTTCAGTAAAAATGAAAAATAACAGTCTCAAAACAGATTCGGGAGACAAAATTCTGTGCCTTTGGTCTTCTGGTTCTTCTTGCTTAGTCCCTACCAAGGTAAAAGAACAGCACTGAGCTTTGTCCTTTTCTGAAGTTCTATCATTAGCCCCTTTTATTTCCAGAACTCAAACTTTAAAAAAAAAAAAAATCACCTCTGATATCTATTTTTAAAAGAACAGATAGTCCTAAGTTCTCCACTCTGTTCAGTCCTAATACATTGATGTTATTGAAAAAGTTTGGCCTCACTGTACTTAGCAATTTCCAAAATTATTAAAAGATAAGTCATCTCTTTGATGAAGAGCAATTACTGGCATTCTTTCTTTTCTTAGACATGGAATCCAGAGAGCACTGTCCTCTGTCTGCTCTTCAAAGAACACTGCAAATGGCTGAGGTACTTTTTTGCATGATAAACGAATCCTCTAAAAGAGGCAACATTCCTACATAGATCCAAAAAGTTTGGAATATATAACATGTATTTATGTCTCCTTAGCAAGTCTCTGACCCAGGATAATTCTCATTCTCCCAAAACACTGCTAATGTGCGTGGTGAGTACCACTCTCCAAGCACCACAAGACAGTTAGAAAAGGTCCAATTAGGATCTAAGCTCCCACACAGTGTTTAGAAGTGATGATAAATTCAAACGAGACCACCCCGAGTCTGTGGAGGACTTGGAGGTGTTTGAAGTTTAAGACGAATGCTTTTCTTCTTGTAAAAGTCAGTGATAATTAAAGGTCAGAAATATAGTAACCTCCGAGAGGTCTAGCATTCATGGTCATGCAGGGGCATCGAGAGTTAATGAGATAAAGTCAAAACAAGAAAGAGCCATGCTGGCGTCACAGGATGTGCCTGATTAAATGCCAGTTGTTGCTCACAGTAAGTAAAGGTGTCTAGTGCTTCAAAGTCACTGCCAAGGACACTACACGCAATTCTCATCTGAAGCTCAACCTTATTCCCACTTTGCCCAGTTCTACATTGTCTGTGATTCACAGCACAGGACATGAGTCACACCTATGGACACTTGTTCCATTTAGCCAGTGGTAGTTATTAGACTTGAATCTTCTCTAAGCTTAGTGTGGCCTCGTGGAAGCAGACCCTGTACAGGATACTTTGTGCTCTATATATGTCATTGAGAGCAAGAATCCTGGTAGAATCCAGGCAAGGATTTCTGAGACTGGGACGGGGAGCTGAGTTTATGTAGCATCTTATAGCCTGATGCAATGAAGCAGACTCCCCTAGCAATAACGCCTTCTATGGTTAATGTTGACTGTCAACATCACAGAATCTAGATTCATCTTGGAGAGAAATCTCGGAGCACATCTGTGAAAGAGCTTCTAGATTAGATTAACTGAGGTGGGAAGGTTGATCTTAAATGTGGGCAGCACTATCCTGTGGGCCAGGGTCTCAGACCAATTAAAAGAAGGACTAAGTGAGCAGAGCACCAGCATTCACTTCCCTGTACTTCCTGACTGCTGCTACATGATCCGATGCCCCAACCTCCTGTCATTATGCCTTCTCTATCATGATATCCCCTAGACCTGTGAGCCAAGGGAGACCCACACTTCCTCTGGCTGTTTTTGTCAAGTATCGTTTTGTCACAGAAATGAGAAAAGTAACGAAGACACACACACACACACACACACACACACACACACACTTACTCCATTTCTAAGATGGATGGATGAAATAATACTTGACTGGCCATGAGAACACAGTGGGAAGAATTCTAGGCCAAATGGACCATAAGGAAGTAAGAATCGAGTCCATGATTGGGATGATGTTGACATGCTCTTGAGGAAGTCTTTCTGGACCAACTAACCTGTCTGTCCTTGTCACAGAGGGCTATAGCGTACAACCAACGAAACATTTGCTGACCTACTGTGGGGTGCATAGCAATACATACATTGACTATTAGACAATTGATATTAGGTGCATATTATCTCTACAGTCTTCCTCTGGTCTCACCCTTTCTCTGGCTTTACTTATGACCACAGTTGTGATTTCCAGCCTACTCATCCCTGCACTTACCCATTGCTGTTCTATTTTGTCTAGCTTTTACTTACCCCAAGCCCTTTCCGTATGGCAATACCTCTGATACATGCTTAGGTCTCTGTTTCTAGTTTTTAAACAAGCAGATATCGACAGGAAAAAAATTGCGATAAATATCAGACAACTTGAGGAATAATGAGCTGCCTTGGATAACTTGTTCTGGAACACTTCAGAGCTGCTGCAGCCTTTTCCGGATATCACAACCTTTGTCCCGTATATTCTTGAGTACAAGTGCACTCTGTTTTTCTCAGGGCCTGTGGTCCTGTCCCATGATTTGGTGCTGACTTCTCATCCTATTTGCATATCTGAGTCTTCTTGTCTATCTATCAGTTCTAGCTAAAATATTGACTCTCCCCAGAAGCATTTTGTAACCATCCGTGCAAGTGGACTTACTTAGTTTTCCTTCATTCTGCACGTTCCTTCGTAGTTTCTATTGGTATTTATATTTACTTACTTGTCTGTCTGGCTTTACCTTGCTCAGTGGACTGTAGGATTCATGAAAGTAGGGCAGCATTGGCAGATTTTCTTTTCATTCATTGTTCATTTATGAATGCATGGATGGATGAATGAATGACGCTCCAGTCTAATTACGTCCTTTATACGTGTTGTTCCTATGCTTTCCTCCATCTTGAGAAACTTACGTCCACCTTCAACCCATGCCCTGTCCATTATTCCTGCTCTCAAGAATTAACTACTTGCTCCTGCCAGATGCCGTAAAAATTTGTACATATATTATTTTAAGAATGTATCATATGCTACATGACTGTTAACTAATTGGTTCTTCCTTACCTCCTCATGTCAAGAACTATATCTCACTGATCTTCTGACCCCTAATCACAATAACAAGAAGTAACTCCCAGCTACCTGTCAATTGTTTGTTTGTGTGTTTGTTTGTTTACCTGAGAGTTCTTTGTCCAGCACCACTTCAGATTCTTCAGAACTTAGAACGTTAGTCTCTTAGCACAGAGCCTGGGACAAGGCTATCCCTAGAAATGTGAATTAGCACTTCATACTGAGATGAGCCTTTAAGTGAAAAGTTGTTGCCAGATAGTGGTGGCTCACGCCTTTATTCCCAGCACTAGGGAGGCAGAGGCAGGCGTATTACCTTGAGTTCAAGGCCAACCTGGTCTACAGAGTGAGTTCCAGGACAGCCAGGGCTACACAGAGAAACCCTGCCTCAAAAACCAAACCGCCAACAAACAAAACCAGGCCCAAACAAAACAAAACAAAAAGGTACAATAAAAAATGAGGATATATTTTGTTTTTAATATATAGCACTCATTGAACGAGGAACAGCAGAAAAGGGCACTGTGTTCTCCACCAAATTACCTCAGAATTTGGCAGCTTAAAACAACATGGGACATTTATTATCTTTTGCAACTTCCGAATCAGGAAGTAGGAATCAGAAAGGAGCTTAGCTATAATTCTTTTTGTTTGTTTGTTTTTGTTTTATTATTGGTTATTTTATTTATTTACATTTCAAATGTTACCCCCTTTCCCAGTTTCCCCTCACTAGTGCCCTATCCCCTCCTCCTTCCCCCTGCCTCTATGAGGGTGCTTCCCCACCCACCCACACACTCCTGCCTCAGTGGCCTAGCGTTCCGCTATACTGGGACATCAAGCCTCCGCTGGACCAAGGGGCTCCCCTCCCAGTGATGCCAGATAAGGCAATCCTCTGCTACATATGCAGCTGGAGCCATGGGTACCCCTTAGCAATAATTCTAAATTACTCTAAATTGTCCAATCAGTGCACTGATGCTTTGCCTTACAGTGGAATAAAAATGAGAAGCAGCTAGCACAGAAGAATTCCGGTTGGGAGCTTTGGTAAGGACACGGCCACTCTTTTGGCAGGCATCTTAGAGCAAAAAAGCAGGCAAATCCCAGTTGTTTTTCTCTTGACTGGCATGCAGAGATTTCTGAGAGATAGCGCCAGAGACTTGGAGCCGGGGTTTTCTGTTCCCCCAGGGAGCTTCTGGGAGCAGAACTAGAGCATGTGTGACCTCTGCTCACGCCTCCCTCTCTGTGAACAGCCTGCAGCCAGAAATAAGAAATCTAACATATAAACGGAGATTGAAATTAGGGTCAGAAATAGCCCTGTTGCTGGATCTTTAACACTTCACTGAGGTTTCTGAAAGAGCCCTCAGAATAAACCGATGCTTTTACAGACTGAACTGCCAGAAGCATCCATGGAGAGAAGCCTTGATGAAGGAGCCTGTGAATAACAGAGCCAGGAAGGTACTGGAAAATGACCCTCGCTGGTTACAAACGGAACAGGAAAAAGTTTAAGTGTCCACAGCAAGAGAACAACAGAGGTTCCTGTGAGGGGCATCCAGGACCTGGTCATCCATTTAACCCTTTGAATGAAAATAATAATAAAATAAAACAGAAAAAGACATGACTGCTCCTAGGTATGGTGGAGGAGAAAGTTAACATAGATAAAAGGGAGAGCATAGTCAGAGGCAGAGACATCTGGGAGAGGCCAGAGTGAACATGCTCAGTCTGAGCTTGGCCTTGTGAACAGAGAGAAGGAGGGAAAGCCAGAGAGGAATCACTGACCAAAAAAGGCAGCCTGGACCAAGAGACTGGCGTTTTGGCGTAAAGGATAGACCTAAAGGAGAAAAGGGACCAGGCCGTAAAATGGATTGGTTATGTAGGGAAGGACAGCTGGGAGAAGGGCAGCCCAGCCCCTGGGTTGGGGAAGTTTAGTGTAGTGGGTGGAGCATGCCAGCCATACTCTGTAACAGCTAGAGACTGAGGGATGCTGGGAGAACCTGGTGGCCAGGTCGGCTTTGCTATCTTAAATATGCACGTCAGCCCTTTGTCCCAGGTTTGAGACCTGACACCCTTCATTTCACAGAGTAAGCTTTTTTCTTTTTAATACTGTAGGTCATCCTTGGGAATGTCTTTGAGACTGTGTGACACAGCAGCACTGTCCCGTCACCTCTCCCTCCAGGGCAACAAGCTACTCAGGGTGATGGGAAGCCCTGATGACCCTGAGGCCCTCTCCCTAGCCCAGGGAAGATCTCTTACTTTTATCTTGTAACCAAGAAACCAAGGATTTCTCCATCTTTTCTGATACCCTCTGCCAACTGGATTAGGAAAAATTAACTGGGCAGGCAAGTGCACTAGATTCACTTGTACTCTGAATGCAGTTTTTGGAAAAGTCTGTGAGGGCTCATTCATTTACACCTAGCCTATGGTGAGTTTGGAAACTACTAACTTTCTGGTACGCTTTTGTCAAAATTAAACCCTAACTGAAGATATCCATGGGATACTAGACTTTGTATAGACGGACTGTACAGACTTAGTAGAGTGGAGGAGAAACACTTCTATATTTTCCCCAGTCCAGTAGCTGAGTCCTGCATACTAAACTGACAAGAGATTATTAACAAGAGAAACATGTATGTGTTTATATCTATGTCTATACCTATGTCTATATCTATATAGCATATCACATATGATACAGACATGGAGATATAGAGGCTTTCACATGAGAAAGAAAAGGAGCTACGTAAGAAAAATGAAAGGTGCAAAGAAGCCATTGGCCATCGGAGCAGCTTTCAACCAACAGCGTTGCCAGGAATGAGAAGGGGAAAGACAAAGGGTTAAGCCCTCAGGAGTGGTAAGTTATGGACTTCTTTGGTGAGAGAGAGAGAGAGAGAGGGGGAGAGAGAGAGAGAGAGAGAGACTGTCTGCTGTCCTTCGGTTGTATTGAACTCAAAATAATTCTTAAGTCCACCTGGCATCTTTCAGGGTAGCATATGCTGATCCCTGTGAGCAGAAGCATCATAGTTTAATCCGCCAAGATTTGTGTTGTCACCAACCTTCACGGTGACTTCTAAACAGTAAAGAACACAAATCAGTAGTTGAAATCCCAACTGCAAATCAAAAAAAGCCTCATATTCATTTATATCTGTCCTCATAAGAATCCCACTTTCTAGTCAAGAAACCCAATGGACAGAGAAAGTATTGGGTCATCCTTTAGTTCTCTATGATAGTGAACCCTAATACTAGTTCATCATGGGGCTGCATTTTCTACTTACAAATTTATACCACACTTTCTTTAGTTTTTGTTTACTCAAAAAAAAAAAAAAAAAGAAAGAAAAAAGAATGACCTTATGACCCTCCCCTCACAGATTCACCAATTCTTCTACCAGTATATCGTGAAGTTTACTCAGTGCCTACAAGTGTTTTGCCTTAAAACACATGGCCTGAGCCACTGAATACCCTCCCTAACGTCCTTTTTGAAGTCCCGAGAAGACTCAATCAAAGGTGTCTCCTTTAATGCTACAGATCACAGATCTACTAAATTCCACTTTGATTGTCTGATTCAGCAAGATGAGTCCTTCGAGGTCGGGTATGGAGGCCACAGCCTGTAATCCTAATACTTGAAAGCTGAGTCAGAAAGACCGACAGCGGGAGGCTAGCCCGTGCGGCAGGGTGACAGAGTCCCTAAAACAGAATCTGTAGAAGTCACAAAGGAAAACTGGATTTTTTAAGATGTGACTATTTACCAGGTTGTCGAAATCTCTTTCTTGGAAGTATGTGGAATACTTTGAGACGAAGAATCACTCATCTAGCCCATTTAGCTCGGATAATTGGTGAGATAATGTATGGAAAGATAATATATGCAAAACACTAAGTGCTTAACATAGTTCCTGGCACAATTCAGACATGAGATGAATGTTAGCAGTATTAAATCCTTCAGTCTTCCTACAAACCTAAACTTCAAGTTCAAATTCATAGGCATCTTGGCTGTATATTTCACAGGAACCCTCTGTTCTTTCTCCTCTTTTCCTAGTGTGTATGTGTGTGTTTGCACACGTGTGTGCACATGTATATATGTGTGGTTGTGCATGTAGAAACCAGAAGTTGCCATGATGTATCTTCCTAAGTTGTTCCACCATGCTTTTTGAGGTAGGGTCTCTCATCAAGCCTAGAGATAGTCAATTTGTCTAGGGGAACTGGCCAATGGGCTCCAGGAATCTGTCGGTATCCACCAACTCTCCACTCCAATGCTGGGCTTATAGAAGTGCATCATGGTATCCAGTTTTTCCACATGGGATGTGACCTCAGGTCTTCAGTGTAGAACACAGGGACTTTCCCAACTGAACCGTCCACCCAGATTCTCTGATAGCTCTTCCCCTCCAGTCCCACTGTCAAGCTGAAGAATTCAGCTCTTGATGTCAGCCTTCTTTACCAACCTTACACTCTTTCCTGAGGCTGAGGAGCTCTGGAAACTCATTGGTCAGGACCATCTGAGTTTTTCTTAGTGTTGGGGATTGAACTCTGGTCTCCCGTGTGTGGCATCTGCTCTGCTACTAACATGCTAGTAGCCCTGGCAATTGAGTCTAACAGTAGAAATTGAGAACTACATAATTATTAATAATTAAACCGGTTTCTCCCTCTACCATTTTGCCTAAACAAAGGAACAAATCTACAGCTTCTCTAAAATACTTTGAATGGGGTCGCCATTAAACTAGGGAGTCTTGAATAAGTTATGAAGTTAATGACATACTAACAGAAATCTTAATATATCTTTAATGAAAAGAATCCTGTATCATGAACACAAAAAGATAATTTAAGAAGAGGGCTATTCCAGGTTTGTCATATCCCACATATAAGAGGCCAAGAGACACCAGAAAGCAATGCAATAGTCCCATTAGTTCCTAAAATTCTACTTTCTGAGATAGCATATCCCAAAAGCTAAGCCTGTGTTTTTATAGAATTCAAACGACTCTGAAATGAAGAGAGAACAGCTGAGCTATAAATGTGTGAATAAAGTCTTCCAAGCCCCACGGAAAAAATGTTTAAAAGAAGATCTGCAGAAATGTTTACTTTGAGCTTGAGGGTTAGTGGATGAAATGAAGAAAGACACTTGGTGACATCATTCCTCACCGGGGTAAGGGGGGTGCCATGTTTTTTATGTGTTCAGGGTGAGGGTGGGAAGGCTTTCTGCCAGGAAGTGTCGTGCTGAGAATTGTTTGACAACCAGCCAAGGGATAGGGAGGACACCTCGTCACCTAGATCATTTGCTGATCTCTTGGTATAAGTATCCCCACTGTTGCTGACTGGAATCTATCAGCGTGATGACCCAGGACTTGGAAAGATATGCACAGTGATGGAATTCCATATTATTTCAGCCATACACAACAAACAAAACCTCAAAAGCAGGCACAGTAATTATGTTATGAGGAATGGATGAGTCGGAGGAGTTTTGATTTACCTCCTTCTTCAATAGACTCTAAGTTGTAGGCTTCTAAGATTTAGTTTTAAATAGCGGTTATGTTTAATGGTGGCTCACTAGATGTAGCATTTGACTTTTGTGCATTGAGTAATAGTCATTATTTCCCGTCCATTTTCAGGCTTATTTCATACCTGAAAAGAAGGCTCCCACCCAGTTTTTCTTACATGATCTTACCTCCTATTCAAGGTACTCATCCCGTAAAAATTATCTCCAGTCAACAGCTTCTGTCTCTGGTTGGGCAAGGGTAGCCAAGTATATCTTCAGCTGAGCATTATTCAGGTCTGGGAGCAGGGAGTGGAGGCAGGATGGGGGCGCGGGGGGCAGGACCAGAGCCAGAGCAGTGGGAGCTATAGTTAAGCCCTGAGACCTTTTAGAGATGATCTGAGTAGGGACAGAGCAATGGCACCTTTCTCATAGTGACATCGACCAGGCTGCTCAAATAATCTACTGTTGCAACTCGCATGATCCATTTTGTACGAACATTAAGTTCGCAGCTAATTTGTCACTATAAGAAATCTATCACTTCATTTTTAACTTGAAAGTGATGCTTAAATTTTGAGTTATAATTCTTACTTTGGCAAAAGGCTGGTGGAAATCCCCCAGAAATGATATCAGATCCCTACCAGCACTGTGCTCAGCTTGGGTGCCATATTTCTCAGGAAGCCAGGAGACTGGAAACTGTCATCTGAGAACTAGTTTAAGAAATTACTTTTTCAAGAACCCTAAAGGCAGACAAGATGTGTGATTGAACTGCTGTTGCCTGGAAAGGGATTAAAATTTGATTTTGCAGATTATCATGGTAGATAGAAACTGAGGGCCTGTGTTTTAGGGATCTGACTTCCAATTTTGGTTTTGTTATCTACTAATTGGACAAGTCATATAAACTCTCTAAATCTCAGATCTCTTATCTGCCAAACAGGGTGTACCCCTGTACAATTATCAATGCATCAGATTACCATAATGTCGTGACTAAAAGCAGCATAAATGTGTTATCTTACAGTTCCAAAGGCTAAACTCTGAAACAGGTCTCCCTGGGATCAATCAATAAGTTAGCAGGCCTGGGTTCAGTTACCTGGGGGCTCTAGGAAAGAATCTATTTCCTTGTTTTTTCTTTAGACAAATTGCATTCTTTGACTCTTCATTCCATTCCTCCATCTTAAAAGCCATCAAAACTGGGCCTAATTCTCTTTATGTTGCTTTCTTTCCTGCTCACTGTCTTATACGCCAATGGCCAGTATTTCAGGTCTCTTGTGATGCTGACACTATGCCGGATTGTTGCTATATTTCAAGCTGATTGGCAACCAGAATTCCAATTAAAAACTTGATTCCTCTTTTCTTCTAAGGTCACACATCTACAAGTTGCAAAGATCAGGATGCGGCCATCTATGAGGGTCTGTTACTCTCTCTACTATATAGAGAGAATTCAAGGATAAAAATCATCCCACGCCTCTTATTTGGGGCTTATTTCAGTCCAGTCCTGAAAATAAGGCCCCCATCCAGATTTCCTTACATAATATTGCCTCCCATGAGGTATTCATCCCTGTAAAAGTTGTCTCCAATGATGCTTCTGTCTCTGCAGGAGTGAGGGTAGCCAAGTAAGTCTTCAACTGAGCGTTATTTCATGCTTCCTCCAAGTCTGAGAGGGAGTGGAGGCAGGGAGGAGATGGGGGAGCAGGAAGGAGCCTGAGCTCTCAGAGCTACAGCTAAGCCCTGAGACCTTTTAGAGATGGTCTATGTAGGGGCAGAGCAATGACACTTTTCAAACATCTTACAGATACATCTTTCAGACATCTTCCTGTGCCCTCCTTAGTGCAGCCTAAAAACATAGGAAGTATGAGCACTTGTCACTATTATTATCTTTAATAACTTTTGTGGGTTCCCTAGGGACACCTAAACAAAGTACCGTAGAGTAGGTGGCCTATGCAACAGGAGTATATTGTCTCAGAAGTCTTACGTGTGAGAACTTGGAGATCAAGGCATGCCAAGAACAGTTTTTTCTGAGGATTCTGAAGGAAGGATCTGTTGTAGACATTTGAGTCCCTGGCTCCTCCCCCTTGATCACTAATTGAGAAAATGCCTTACAGCTGGATCTCATGGAGGCATCTCCTCAACTGAGGCTCCTTTCTCTCTGATGACTCTAGCTTGTGTCAACATGACACACAAACCCAGCCAGGACACCATATGCCCTGAGTTCATGGTCATATACAATTAAAAAAAAAAAAAATAGAAAAGATGCCAGGCATACTGAATTGGGGGCCTTACCTTACAGAATCATTAGTTTATCTTAACTTTTAACCTCTTCAATATTTCTGTTGCCAAACAAATAAGATCACATTGTAAGGTGCTAGGGGACTGGGTTTTAACGTGAGAACCTGGGAAGATAGAATTCTAATCCTGATAGACTTCAAAAGATGAGGCTCAGCCAATGGACGAAAGTGTGAGCAAAGAGAATAGTTTTCAGAATAAAAGCATGTTTATCTGTAAGATGTCTGATCAGGGAAGGGGTGTTGAGTCCCCCAATTGCTAGTCAATGAGAAGGAATGAATGGTAGACTTGAGCATCCTAAAACTCAAGTGTTCCCTGAAGGCTCAATTACACATTGAAGTCTCTACCTAGTGGCACTAACCTTAATTTTGGAAGGTGGTAGACTGAGTGAGCGGTGCTTAGCTTGAGGAGGCAGGTCACTAAGTCTTTAAAAGATACCCTGCCCTTGCCTGCTCTGCTTTGCTGGCTAATGTGGATCAACCATCTTACATTACAAAACCTCTTTCCACCATGATGTGTCTGCATAGCCAGTGAAGCCCACAGACAGTAGGCTTTAAATGTCTTTCCCCTTTTCAGCATGGTTTTCTCTGATACTTGTTACAGTGACAAAAACCACAGAGTAACGCAGAAGATGGGCTTCAAGAAGTAAGATCACTGTGGTCATGGGTTCTTGATGACAAAGCTCAGATGCCTGCCAGACTGGTTTGTCAGAGGAGCTTGAAAAAAGTCTGGAAATGGGGGGTACAAGAGCCCTAGCATGACACAAGCAGAGATAAATAGGCAGTCGTGGTGAGGCCTCAGAAGGAAGGAATTGTGACAGGAATCTAGGTAGGGAAGAGTGGCTCATGCGCACCACGTGAAAACACAGAGTCCATTTGGATTTAGACTAGAAGCCATTCATGTTATATTTTGCAAGGCCTTATCTACATTTTGTCCTCATCCTGAAACTTTGACAGAGGTGGAATTTCAAGACAATATGAGTAATTAATCAGGTGAAGGACGTATCAAGACAGATCCCCATAGTGTGATTCTTTCTAGCTGTTTTATGAAGTTTGCGGTGAGAACTGAGAGTAAACCACAGAGCTTCTAAAGACCTGAAATCCTTGAAGCTTGATGAGAAAATCAAGTACAGAACCTGGTTTCTGAAGAGATTATCACCTTTAAACGTAAGCCAGGGGTTGGAGAGATGGCACGGACTGCTCTTTCCTGGGCTCAAGTCCCAGCATCCACATGGAGGCTCACAACTGGCTGTAACCCGGGTTCTAGGCAATCTGATACCCTCCTCCAGCCTCTTTGGGCACCAGGCACAAGTGTGGTCTTTATTCACCAGGTAAAAATGTGATGCACAGACATACATGCAGGCAAAACACCCCCACACATAAAATTTAATAAAATAATTTTAGTTAAGAAAAAATAATCTAATTATGGAGCATTGGAATCGGGAAGATATGCTGAGGCCACCACAGGGGTGAAACACCATCTATATCGCAGGCTCAAAGGTGTGAAAGAATAAATTTGACAGATGTAACCTCGTAGAAGAGCTACATCAGGGTTTCGTGGTTGTACAGTGTTTTCTAGGAGAGTATTTTCCCTCTTTGCATGTACTCAGGGGCCACTATTGCCATGACCAAAGGGGACCCCAGTAATGCTCAAGTAGACCTTGGTATGGTCATACAGTGGTGATTTTTCAGATATGCCGACGGTAAGAGTTACAGGGACATAAACACTTCCACTTAGGCTTCAGAGGAAAGTGTGGGAAACCCATCACTGTGCAGCAGGGTCAGTTTCTGTGAGGACCTCTCCGAAGGCAGTGGGAAGTCATGAGAGTCAAGTTGAAGAAGTAAACGAGTTCTTTAAAAGGTTAGAGGTGCCAGGAACGTCAGGTTTTTGTTTTGTTTTGTTTTGTTTTTCGAGACAGGGCTTCCCTGGCTGTCCTGGAACTCACTCTGTAGACCAGGCTGGCCTCGAACTCAGAAATCCGCCTGCCTCTGCCTCTCGAGTGCTGGGATTAAAGGCCACCGCCACCGCCAGGTATTTGTGAAGCTATAGCAACGAGCAGAGGCAGTCCGTGAGACGGGACCATGTGGCTGCAAAAGGTAAAGCCACCGGTGCAGAGCTACCCTAGACCCTGAGCACTTACATCCCGCTGTGTGTGTCCCAACTTCAGACCCAGAGCTATAAGACTTATTGGTCTGCTGAGTTCTGGGTTTGCTTTGGTCTCACCAGTCCTTTCTAAGCTTGCTATCCTCCCTTTTGGGATAGGGAGATTTACTATGTCCTGTTATAAGTTGTAAATTTACCATCTGCTTTGGATTTTCAAGGACTCCCAGGTAAGTTTGCCTTGAGCCTTGGAGGCTTTCGATGCGGGCTTCTGAACAACGCTGGAAATGTTGAGAGCTTGGAGACTCCGTGACATGGATTCTGCATTCTGAGTTGTTCACGGTCCCTTGGGGCCAGGGCAGAGTATGAAATGTCAGCCATTAATTCATATGTTGAAGTTTGGACCTCCAGGGGAAGTACTACTTGCAGAGGTGGTGAGAATCTCAGGAAGTCGTGCTGAGCCGAAGGAAGCAGGTCCCTGGCACTATATCGTTGAAAGGCATCTTGCTCTGGCCCCTCCCTGGTTCTCTCTCTCTCTCTCTCTCTCTCTCTCTCTCTCTCTCTCTCTCTCTCTCTCCAGCCTTACCATGGGAGTAAAGGTAGTGGTACGAACCAACAACCATAGACTGCAGTCCTTCACCGCGCAGCGTAAACCTTTGGCCCTATTTTCCCTCCAGTATTTACCACAAAACAAAACAAAACACCCACCCCAAACCAAACCAAACCAACCAAACAAAATAATAAACTGGGTAACATAATCTATAAAATTCGACCTTAAAATTCTCAAAAAAACAAAACAAAACAAAACAAAACAACAATAACAAAAAACCCTATCATGTGATCCAGAAGTCCCACTATGAGTCTAAAGGAGATGAAACCATTATGCCAAAGAGATACTCACACTCCCGAATCTGTTGAAGCACTATTTACGATGGCTAAGTTTTTGACTCAGGCTAGACACCCATCAGTGCATGCATAGAATAGTTTCAACCGAAAGAGAAATGAACAAAGTCCTGCCGTTCGCAGCAGAACACACGAAGCTGGAGGAACTCAGAGTCAAAGACAATGCCGCATGCTCTCACCCATTCGTAGGAACTATAAAACTGATCTTGTAGAACGGTCTGTTGGAACAGCGGTCATTAGAGATGGAGGGAGGAGGAGGGGAGAAGCTGTATGGGAAACCAAGCGCACCAGACGGAGTGAACAAGCTCTGGCACTCTGTAGTACACTAGATTTACTGAGTATAGCAGCAAATGGTGCATTTCACAATAGCTGGGAATCTCCAGCACATCAGAAGGACTAACAGTCAAAGAAGCACAAGTGCCTATTACTGTGACTTAATCATTTAGTTTGTACACGTGCGAAACTATCATAGTGTGCTCTATAAAACATGTACAATGTGTTTCAATTAAATGTATTAGCCAAGACAAAAGACAAGTTTTTAAAATATGATTGACACCGGGGAGCTGTGCCATTTCTCAGAGGTTAAAAAAAAATGTCCCTGATTTTTGTCTTCATTTTTCTCAGTTTGCACACCATTCAGCAGATATTGACTGAGGCTTTACCTGGAACCTTGCACCGTGGTAGGTGTACTACAGATATACCAGCTACGTGAGTCTCCCTGGCAAACAGTTTGAATACATACAGGAAGTTTACAATATTTCACGGAGAGTGTAAAATTAAACCAAAGGAAGATTTCCATGAACTATCAAAAAGAATAGTAAAACCACAAGTCCTTCCAGAGGTGATTGGCTGCTGGCAGTTTAATTCCCTTATTGCTTTCTTGTTAATTGTCCTTGGTCGCTCTCTCTGCCTAGTTATGCCCCTGTGGATTGAGTCGCCAAGACTACCTAGTTGGATTTGGTAGCTTTGTCAGGGGAGAGGTAGGAGAGCTCAGGCAGGCTATTCCTTCTGGTCCTTCTTGGTACCATGTCTCTACCAGGCAGTCCATCTCTATCGGTTCTATTTTTTGTTTTTTCAAGACAGGGTTTCTCTGTACAGCCCTAGCCATCCTGGAACTCACTCTGTAGACCAGGCTGGCCTCGAACTCAGAAATCCGCCTGCCTCTGCTTCCCGAGTGCTGGGATTAAAGGCGTGCACCACCACTGCCCGGCTGTCTATATCGGTTCTTGTCCTGATTAAATGGTGATGTCTTTTCTGGCCTTTGACTTCAGGCCGCTATTGTTAACTTCTGGATGCTTCTCTATGGAACTTAAAAATTACCCCCCATCAAGGGTTATGTAAATTACCCTTTGTTTTAAGCTCCTCTGTTGGGACTGTCTTGTTGGCCAGGTGCCACTGCTCCTGAACACAAATGCTTAGAGCTGGGAAGGAATCGGGGTGTAAAGAGGACTTTGTGGTGACCACAGTGATAGGCATCTTTCAGGGACTATCTCTCAACCCAGGAATCCTGCCAACAGACACATTTGCATTTGTAATGAGGATATAGACTCAAAGTGGGGGAGGGGATATCCACTAAAATTGCTACTCTTGTCAGAGAGGGTTTTGAACCCAGACTGTCAGTCTGGAAGCTGTGCTGTTCAGAGAAAGACAACAAACAGATAAAAAATACAAACAAGAACTAGATCATTATAAAGTCCTTTATAAAAGTTCATTCCCTTTAAAAGGTGTCAGCATTTTTTTGGAAACATGGTTGTTTAATTGAATTAAATCACAACCAAGGAATTCAATTAAACAACTTAATTTTTGGATTTATTGTTTTTAGCACAAGAACATGGTACATAATGCATCTATTGATTCAGTGACTCTGGACCAGCCCAGCCATTTTGGGATTGGTAGTTAAATCTCCAAGTGATTATGATGCACACTAAGGTTTAACAGAAGGTCTCAACCTGTGGGTGGCGACCCCTTTGGGACCAAACAACCCTTTCACAGGTGTGTTACATATCAGATATCCTGTAAATCAAATATTTACATTATGATTCATAACAGTAGCAAACTAATTTACCATTATGAAGTAGCAACAAAAATACTTTTGTGATTGGAAGGTCACCACAACACGAGGAACTGTATGAAAAGGTCACAGCTTCAGGAAGGTTGAGAACCACAGGTTTAGAAGGATTCGTACTAAGCACACTTGTGAGGCCAGATTGCCTGGCTTCAAGCCTGACTTTGCTGTCCGGTGACTATCACCTCTTCAGGTCTCTGTTTCTCCTTCCTGAGGTTGTTAAGAAAGACTGGATTAATTAAAACGGGTTCAAACCGCAGTGAATGGTGCCAGCTTATGTTGCTGAAATGTATCTATTAGTGTAATCACAACACTGGTAGAGCTGGAGTCTTATATGAGTTTGCTTCGTGTCTTAGGAAAGCTATTCTGAAGCAGCTCGATGCCTGGGGAAGAGTCTGCTTAGACACAGGTGTAATGAGAGGGGAGTTTGTGGAAACAAGTCAGGAAGATCAGCCTCAGGTCTCACAAGGCCGAGAAGGCCCACTGCCATTTTCAAGGCTTCTGATACAGTGGTAAAAAAACAAGAAACAAACAAAAAACCAACCTTAATAGTAACAAAGCAGCACTAAACAGTTACAAAATGCTGGAGATAGACAGCAAGATAGCTTGAGGAATAGAAGGAGCCTACTGTCAAGCCAGAGGATCTAAGTTCTAACCCTGGAACTCACACACTAGAGAGAGAAAACTGAGTTTCCCTCTGACTTCCACATGTGTGCCATGGCATTTGTAAGCACGCCCATGCAGAATAAGTAAATGTGCAATAAAAGCTTGAAAATTGTACTGGGATGTACTTGGTTGGAGAACCCTTGCTTTGTATGTTCAGGCCCCGAGTTCAATCCCCAGTACTGAAGTTAATTCACAAAATAATAAGCTTTATTTTATAGACAGAAATGCTGTGCAATTGACGCTCTGTATTTCATGATGGCGTCGCACGCAACAGTGGTCATGTAAAAGTGATCTTGCCTCATGATGCAGTCATGTCAGCTTGTGTGCTGAGGATTTCCCAGTAAGAGATCAGCGTGGAGGCATTTCTTGGAATGGCTCTCTATGCTTGAGTGACACGTGACTGCACACTAACACGGTTATGGATTCAGATGTAAAGCTACATGGAGTTTGTTTTCACTTCTGGTTCCAGCTGCATCTCTGTGACTCTGTATCCAACTTTATTTGCAGAGGGTTACATCCTCTGTAAAGGCAAAGTCTGGGTCAATGACGTTTCTGCCTTTCAGTACCTACCACCTGTTGTGGTTCTGGTCTGAGGAAGAGGTAAAGGTGTGTGTGTGTGTGTGTATGCATGTATGTATGTGTATGTATGTGTATGTATGTGTGTATGTATGTGTGCATGCATGTGTATGTATATGTGCATGTATGTACATACATGTGTATATTTATGTGTGTGTATGTGTATTTGTGTGTATGTATGTGTGATATGTGTATGTGTGATATGCATATTCATGAGTATATATGTGATGCCTGTGCGTGTGTATATGAAGGCCCTAGGAGGGAGTTGAGTATCCTTTTCTGTCACTCTCTGCCTTAATTTCTCTGAGACAGAGTCTTTCAGTGAAACTGGATCTTGGCTGGCAGCTAGCAAGCACAAGGGACCCTCCTGTCCCCGTTGGAGTTATAGGTACTCAGTCTTGCCTAGCTATCTGTATGGTGTTAAGATCCAAATTCAGGTTCTTATGCTTGGGCAACAAATATACTTACAAGCTGAGCCATCAACCCAGCCTCAAGGTTGGGACTATTGTAGGGGAGAAATCGGATATAGAGGAGCAAATTATTAGTCGGTGAAGTGATGTGTCTGATGACAGAATGGAAACTGGGAAGAAGTGCCAGGGATGGAGACGGTGAAGCCGACATCCAGAAAAGGGCTTGAGCTGGAGAAGGGTTAGATGTCTACAGGACACATAGACACAGTCACACTTAAAGTTACTGAGAATGACATCAGGCAAACGTGGGCAGAAAAAAACAACCGATCCTGGAGAATTAAAAAATCACAGAGCATTGGAGCAGCCTAGAATTTCCTCTCTCCTTTTAGACTGTGCTTTTCTTTTGGGTCATATTGCTCAGCAGAATACATGCACAGCTAAAGCCCAGGAAAACTGCTGGGAAAGAAGGTGCCCAGGGAAATCCTACTGGAGAAGGGAGGGGTTCACAAGTATCAGTGCTATAGCTATCCGAGAAGTGGGGAGTCATCATGCTTCCTTGCCCACGCTGGGGCCTGAACGAAACAGTGGAAATGAGAATGAGATCCTGGCTTCCTGCATTCTTATCCTCTGTGGTTATGAGAGCAGAAGATAAAGAGTTGGCAGACAGTTTAGAGATGGGACCCAGATGACAGCAGAATGTCCTCGTTTCTCTGGCCAGGAACAGAAGGGAGCTCTGGTTTCTAATATCCTTCTGAATGAGCACCCTTACCTGGAGGCCATACACTTGATGAGGCTAAAATTCCAGTCTAGACACTAATCTCTTTGGTGATCAGCCCTGGAACTGGATTGCTGGCTTTTTATAGTGGAAATGGGTTATGCGTTCTTCAATTTTATCCCATCTCCTAAATGATTTTAGGCTTATCTCTTCAGAGGGGCAATGTACCATTAGAGGCCTATTAAGGAAAAGCTGTTTCTTCCCGGCCAGGAAAATGGAGTCTACCTATGGCCTAGGTAGAGACCTAACATTCTACACTATCTAAAACATAAGCACTAATCCAATTGGTCAGGTCAATCAATTGGCTAGGAGATACCCTGTCTGAAAGGCGGATTTACCCAAGGCCATGCTAACAGAACACCAAAGACTCTTCATTTCAAGGTCTTTTCTGGACTTGGACATCATTATCTGCTGTATCTGACTCTCTGTGTGGCACCCTTTCCAGGTTCTATCCTGTCATCAGATACATCACTGACTAATAATTTACTCCTCTATATCCATGGGAGGAATAATTACCCCCTAAATGAGATAATATATGTTCCTTCCCAGAATCCCTGCTCTCTGTGCCTTTTGTTCTGGAGTCCACAGTCTTCACTCAGGAAAACAGAACTTTCCCCCTGGTACTCTGAGCATTCTGTTTCTCTGAAGTTGCCTCCAATTTGCTGTGTGGTTCCTTGCCAAATCTCCATGCCCAACTCAAAAGGCATAATGTTCTTTCTTTTCTCCATCTCCTTCTTCCGGGCAGCTGCCAAGATTTACAGCAAGTCTGCCTTATGGTTTTTCTTGTAAATTCTGATAAATTGTCCTTAAACTTCCCTTGAGCCTGTTCTTAAAATATTTTGTTAATGAGGCTAAGGACCATGAAAGAGAACCCTGGTTTCCCCCATAACGCATTCACCCAAAGTGGGGCCTTCCAAACTTTCTCTTAATGACGGTGATTCTCAACCCATGGGTCATAACCCCTTTGAGGTTGACCTACCCTTTCCCAGGGGTCACCTAAGACCACTGGAAAACAGATATTTACATTATGATTCACAAAAGTAGCAAAACTCAGTTATGAAGTAGCAGCAAAGTAATTTTATGGTCAGGGGTCTGCACGACATGAGGTTAAAGGGAAGGGTGAGACCCACTGGATTGGGAGGAGGTCTGCTTGCCTTGTCTTGCTCCTCATGACTCCTTTACCTTCTGGTTTCTAAGATCTCTGGGGTTGGGAGTTTCACCTATTTAAGGGTCTACCTTAATGGGTGTTTCTTTCTCTTCATGTCTCCTCTCCTAAGACAGCCATCATATGCCTAGGTCTGTGTATGTCAACCTCTTCCCCTTTGCCATACACATTTGTTACCATCAAGCATTGTCCAGCCATGTTCTTGGACTTTAGAAGAAACAGCTGGGATTTAGTTTAGAGTTAAGTAACTATGCTATCCCTTCTAGTCTTCTGGGAGGGATCATATAGAGGACGAGAACACTCTGCCCTGTGAAGACACAATGGAAGGAACTGACAAGGAATAAATCAGCTTGAGAACACACATTGTTCATTTATTAACCTGCACAGACATGGAGTTGTATGCAAAGTATAAATCCCAGGGAAGACCCAGATGGCTGAAGCCACGGCAACAGAGGAGAGCAGAGGTTGGAATGAGAGGGGCTTAGAGGATTCTGCATGGTGACAGTTACTGAAGGAGTAAGAAGAAAACACAAGGTGATCACCGGCTGTCTTAATAAAGAACATTCATTCTGTTTCCCCCTTGCCTACATTTCCCTATTCTTGGGTGTGAGACAATGAACTTGGAAGCCATGGGGTCGGAGTGTCTTTGGTGATCTGATCATTGGCCATGTAGCTCCCCAAGCTAAGCTGACTAAGAGCCAAGAAATGTTCTGCTCTCTGAAAACACCCATCACCCTCCTGCTGAATTTCAAACAGTTCCCTCATCTTTTCTGTTTCACTCTCTTTTTTTATTTCCTGAGACAGGGTTTCTCTGTGTAGCCCTGGCGGTTGTGGAATGCACTCTGTAGACCAAGCTGGCCTCAAACTCAGAGACATCAGCCTGCCTCTGCCTTTGCCTCCCAAGTGCTGGGATTGGAGGCGTGCACCACTCTCTTGCATCAGGGTAGGAGAGATGGGAAACATATTTTAGCGCTAGCTCTTTGGTAAAGACTGCCAAGTGCTTTTCTGGGGTCAAGAGCTCTGGGAGCACTCGGGAAAGTAAATGTATATTAAGATAATTGGCACAAACGTTCTGGCATTATTATACTCATTAAAAAATATGTACAACATGTGCTAGCAACAGTAAAGTAGGTCATGGGCAAGACTGTCTGAATAAAGACGATTGCAGTAGGAAAGAGATCACACTTACCTCGGTTCTAAAAAAGAGGTGCAGGACGAGTATCCCAGGAACAGGGTCATTGGATGAAAATGTGTGGAGAGGGGTCAAAGGTCAAGAGAGGGGCTGGAGAGTTGGCTCTGCCATTAAGAGCACTTACTGTCTTGGTGGAAGACACGGATTTGATTCCTAGTATCCGAATAACAGCTCACAAACACCCATAACTCCAGTGCAGGGAAACAGATACACTCTTCAGGTTCCATGGGAACTAGGCATGCCCATGGTGAGCAGACATATTTGAGCAAAACACTCATAGACATAAAATACAACATAAATAAATCTAAGTTAAAAGTCCTTTTAAAAAGAAGGTCAAGGCCAATGGAGGAGTTAGGGAAAAGACTGAAGGAGCTGAAGGGGTTTGCAACCTCATAGGAAGAACAACAATATCAACCAACCAGACCCCTTCCAGAGCTCCCAGGGACTAAGCCACCAACCAAGGAGTACACATGGAGGGACCCATGGCTCCAGATGCATATGTAGCAGAGGATAGCCTTGTCGGGCATCAGTGGGAAGAGAGGCCCTTGGTCCTGTCCAGGCTCGATGCCCCAGTGTAGGGGAATGCCAGGGCTGGTGGGTGGGTGGGTGGGGGAGCATTCTCATAGAAGCAAGGGGGGAGGGGGGTGGAATAGGGGATTTGAGGAGGAGAAACCGGGAAGGGGGGGGGATAACATTTGAAATGTAAATAAAATAACCAATAAAAAAATTTAAATAAAGGATGTCAAGGGAATTCTTGCTGATTGAAGGTGAGAAGATTCTGAAAATGATTATATATCACAGTTGGGAGATTTTTGTCAGTGAATGACGAGGGAGTGCCAAAGTCAGGCTCAATCAAATAGAGGGTTCAGAAACCTAACTGAGGTTTTGATCAAAGGAGAGAGCTTTTGTTACAGGAATTCCCAGGAAAGGCCAAGCTTAACTACATCAACAATTCTCTGTCCTCAAAGTAATAGTTCCCTTGGGAAGGACTGGACTGAAGTCCTAGTATGTGGGGCCTGACTGGGGCTTGCTCCCTCTGTGCTGAGCAAGTGCTTGTTCATTCCTCCAGTGCAGAACTATTGCATGGTTCCCTTCCCCAGGCTAAAATCCTGACCATTAATTATCACCCATCTGTTACAAATGCTCCTTTTATAGGCACTGTCAAAACCCTCTTCTGGATTCTGGATGGTTTATTATACTTAATTTTTGGTAAACTTTACAACATGTTACTTTAGGGGAACATTTTTAGCTGGGCATGCCTCACAGCACTGGGGGGAGGCTGAAGTGGATGCCATAGGCCTGAGATTAGCTTGAACTAGTCTTTTTTATTCAACCTTGTTTTAGCTTTAAGATTATGATGAGTTTTGTTAAGGTGTGACTTTAAGATACGGGAGCCAGAGATAGCTCAGGGGTGAAAAGAGCCTGTTGATTATCCAGAGGAACTGAGTTTGATTCTCAGCAAGCTACGTTGAGTGACATGCAATTGCTTGTAACTCAAGATTCACAACAAAGCAATCCTCCTGTCTTAGGCTACATGCTACTCTGTGTGTGTGGGCGTGAGTGTGCTCATGGGTATGCACGCACATGCATGTGTGTGTGAGCATGTGTGTGTATATGCATGTGTGTATATGTATGTGTATATATATACACACACATATATACATATATACACATACATACATACATACATACTTTTATGTTTTGGGGGATACAGGAGTGTCATGGTGTGCAGTTGGAGATCAGAGAACAACTTTCAGAAACTGGCTCTCTTCTACCACATGGATTCTAGGACTCAAACACAGGTTGTCAGCAAATGCCATTACTTGCTAAGCCGTCTAACTCTTTTGTCATGGTCTTCTGTTAAAGAACAAATTCCATCAAACAGACCTTTTAGAGAAAAAACAAATAGTCCTACCTCATTTAACAAAGTGCTTTTCTACCGTAATCATTTGAGCCTAGCAACCTCTTACAAGGATTGCTTTGCGTCTTAAATGTGAATCTGTTGTGACACTTTTTATAAATTAAGAGCTTTGGAGTAAGATGTTACAGAAAGATAACAAAGCAAATCAAGTCAATAAGAAAAAAACAACTAAATTCGGGAATTGTGAAGGACACTGATCATTCAACCGAAATGACAAAGACAACTCGTAGTTCTAGAGGTGAGTACAGTCACACTGTCCAGTGATGGCTGGAGTCTCTGAAGGGCTCCCAGCCATCCCAACAGCCCGGCACCTCTGAGAATGCACGCACCATCACTGTTGGTCATGGACGGCGTTTTTTGGTTACTAATGAACTACAGAAGGGAAAACAAGCATTCAGGCAGAGACAGCCAACCCACAGAGCTCTGCATGTGTTCACGATGTCTTAGGAAACCATGTCTCCACCACAGGAGCTCAGGTTAAGACAGCCATGGTCCTCATACAGCCTGGACGTTTTGGGTTTGTTGGTTTGTTTGTTTGTTTAATTTAAAAACAGTCACTTCTGACCTGTCTGTTTCTTGGGCTGGGGATGATACACAGTGGCAAACAAGAAACATTCAAGTAGGAGACAGGACACTCTCAATGAACAGCAGTTTTATTCCTACATTGGTGAGGGTTTCTGCAATACTCCATATAGGTTTCTTTTATCCAGTTACATATCGGAAAATATATGAAGCACATACATTATTTAAATAGACTGATGAGGTTCTGCGTTCAAACAATGCTGGTTACAATGCCACAGTGCGGGTAGATGCTGTAGCGTGAAAAAATACATTTACTGCCATTTTACTAGATTTGCAGAGAATGTAAATGATTTCAAAACCAGGAAAGTGCTCTATTATAGAACATAATAGGTCCAGCTGCTGGGTTTATTTACATTATAGATTATGCTTCATACAGATGGTGGAGCAGCTAAATGCACCTCTGTGGACTTTAGAATTACTAGGCATAATCTAACGTCCAAGGCACACATCCAGAAGCAACTTCTGCTCTAAACGGTGCTTGCGGGGTATGTGAGCTGTGATCTCTTCTCTATTTGGTAGAAGTTAAGCAGAGAGACTTGCTCTTTGTTCTTGGGGAACTGAGGCTCACAAACAACAGCCAAGATGAAGTGCTCTTTAAGTAGGGACCTTGTGGCTTCTCCTGTCAGTGTGGCTGAGGCCAGAAGACTCTGAACTCTGGTGTAGACCTACCCACTAACTGGCAGGTAGAGGCCGTTGGATTTCTAAAGCCACAATCACATGGACTCCTTTCTCAGTATAATGCATATTTACACACAGAGCTCCAAAACCACATCTCAGACGTAATGGCAAAGATTGTTGTTGGGGCAAAGGTGGCATTTCTTAAAGAAAATTACTTGAGGCAGAGAGCAACCCAAACTAACCCTTCTTGCAACTATTCTGAGAAGAGACATGTTACATTTGTCTGACACTATTTACAGTTTTGAAGAACAAACTTTCTTTGGCGTCTTACATAAGATCCCGTGCATTGGCATATAGGTTAAAAAATAATCTTTGGCATATCTTTTAATAGATCTTTTATATTTTCATTATATACACTTCTATTTTGGGAAGCATTCACCAACAATGTCCTTACCAAATGAATGTTGTCTATATAGACAATCCTTAAAAAAATAAAATGCATGGATTTATTCCACCCTCAGTCAAGTACTTTCAGCCGGAAGTGTTTTCAGCGCTACAAAGTTTTTTAAGAGACCAGAGTTTTGCTGTTATCATGGCTGCATCGAATATCACCCTGGGTTTCAACTGAAATGGCCAAACACTACATCCTATGTAGTTATCTTGCACTATAAGACTCTAAGGTGCTGTGTCTGCAGTGACAAGCCCTGTAAACTTAGTCACACACCTGGGTAATTTAAAAAAACAAGGGAACCAGTCCAACTGTTGAATCAGCTAGAGAGCCTGACCCATGTGGTCACAATGAATCCCAACACCAGTCATACAGATCAGAGATCCTTTCCCTGAAATGCTTTCGATTGGAATCTGATTTTAAAATACATTTGGAATTTTTGAATAAATATGAGTCTTGAGGATGAATCCCGAGTAACATGAAGTTCATTTCAGTCTCTCATGTACCCTGTGCACATGTCTGACAGTAAGTTTACATGGTAGTTTCAATGGACCTGCGTTCTGACTGAGAGTTCACAAGAGCCCAGCTGTTGAAATTACCATTGAGTCAAGTCAGTATTCAAAAAAGCCTTGGACTTGGGAGCATTTTGAGTTTCAGATTTAGGGGTTAAGGATGTTCAATCCACCCGTCCTAATAGAAATACAGGATGAGATACTCAAAGATATCCCAAGAAGGAAGACGGTCATTCTGCCTTCCCGATGTCTGCCTTGGTGGTCTCTTCAACAGTTTCCTTCTTCTCAACATGTCACATCCTCCCTGCAGTTGTGGCCGAGTTCCCTTTGCTGTGAAACATTCTTCAAACACCCATCTTCTCAAGTTTGGCTTAACGATCCTCGGAGTGGTAACGGGGGATTCAGGCAGGTGTGCCACGTTTCTGTTGACTCCTCGGGGATGAGAGCTTGCTCTCTGAGACTGCTCAAGCCTTCTGTACCACTCTTGTCTGTCAACCACATTTTTTTCCCCAATGAAACAGAACTCAGAAAACCTCCAAACTGTTTCTACAGACAAGCGGCTATGGCTTATTACCTATTCAGCATGGCATGGTCAGGTTTGGTTGGGGCAGCTTGTGTGAACAAAAATTCTAGAGTGTTCCATGGCTGAGACTCCAAGGCAAATGTATAGATCTAGTAACTTTAGGATTCAACCTTCCAAAATGCCCATAAACTGGCTGAACAAGAATTTAGTACATGGAAGATTTCTTTCCTTCTTTCTTTTTTTTTTTTTTTTTTTTTTTGCGATGGGATCAGAAAGTGTTTAATATGAGGAGTTACAGCCTTAACACGGAGCTAAGAGAAGCACTGTGAAGTGTAACATGAGCACCCTATTTTTGTATTGCTGGACATCTGTTAAAGCATTTCACATTATTTTCTCATATCACTGTGGGCTTTCCTCCAAGAAGTAATAACAAAATTAATTACAGAGTCTCCTAAATAGAACTGACCCCAAACTGCTGTCTTTCCATATTGCTATGTTGCCGTTTCCATGCTGAAAAATTAAGTCTTAATCACTCTTGTACGGTGTGGAGGTTATGTGATTCTAGCAATGGGTGGAAGGAGATGAGATGAACAGAAGATAAAGTCACATCCGACTGGCATAGTGAGCCATTCACCAGGAAGAAGCAGCAAGCAACAGGAGCGTGGAATGCCGGGCACTAAAGGGTGGGAAATTCCTCAAGACGAATGCTTGCAAGCCCAGACAGGGAGATGCGTCTTTGAAAAATCTGATTCAAGAGTGGGAAAGTTGGCAGCTTTCCAGAGCAAAGCAGAATGGTAATGTGAAATTGATTTAATGCGAAGGATTAGAGGAGTTAATTATAAGGAACCTGGGTAAATAATTATTAAGATGCAAAACAGACTCTCTCAAGGTCTGAGAGCCTTGAAGTACTTGAAAGCTTTAATGAGCGCAGAGCCACGCTCAGGTGCAGACAGGATCCCCAGCATGGCAGGAAGTGGAGTGTTTACCTAGGCACAGCCGCATGAAGCAATTAAGGGGCGATACACCCAACAGAACGCATGGTGAAGAAAATTTTCCTTTTCTCTCCTTACTTATTTGTGGTACCTGAGACTAAACCCAGGGCCTCGCACATGCCTGGCAAGCAGCCTATCAGTAACTCCATTTCCAGTCTGGCTCTCTGCTAAATTGGATGGGTAGATCAATTAGATTTGTGTTACATCTTCCCAAGAGAGAGATTACATCGAGAAGTATTTATTGCTAAGGGGACTTTAAAACTTGTATATTAGAAGGTTTAGTATTCCCTGGAATAGAGAAGAAGAATACACGATGTCCCCTGGCTGTGTGGCTGTAATTCTGATTTCACTTGAGATGCTTTGAGGTGCATGAGTGTCAGTTACCGTTACAGACGTACAGGGGCTTTGTGGTTGTAGTCCCTGCGTGTGCAATTAACTACTTTCTCTTCTCTACATCTAGTGACTTGCCATAGAAACAGCTCCCGCCCTTGCTGGCAGGCGCCCAAAGGAAGGCAACACTATGGTCTCCTCCCCTCGCCCAGACCCTCTTCCACTTCCTATTGAAAACAGTAACAATGTTAATTTCATTCCACAGTGCTTCTCTACTTGAGGATACAAAGAAACAGATTTTGGAACCCCGCCCAGCAGGTTCCAGCCCTTGCAGGAACTTTTCTCAGAATGAAAATGAACTTCTCTTTCCAGGTTACCAACCTGTCTTGCACCAAGCAACATCAGTTTACAACTCCATCCCGCCCCCTCTTTCTTTTCTTTTCTCAGGAGGAGGGAGAGATGGACACACAAGCATGCTACCTCATAGCTGCTCCCTCAGCCTAGCCTTTTCTTTTTCCTCTAAGAAAACAATTTCTAACAGACACCACACCAAATCTATGTCTGATCTCTATTTTCTCCCTAGTTACAGTTCTCTGCTTATAACTCTCTTCCTCTTTTGCCTGTTCCAAAGATCCGCCATGTTTCTGGACACAGGGCCAGAGCTTCCCAGTATCATTTTCACGAGGGCACAGAGCACAGGGACAGCGAGAGAACTCTGAATGTTCTTCACAGGGATCCTTCAGAACAGTTCCTCTGTTTCTATAAACTTCGAACACTCCCTAAAAACATTTCCAGGCTGGGTGTGCAGTTATGTAATTATGAATATCATATTATATTTACAAACTAAAGTTACAATGATATATACCTATACAATAGGTATCGTTGATTATCCTCAATTGTTATGCCAATTATACTCATTTTATTATGGGAATTAATGATATGTGGCAAAAATGCCTATGTTCGAGAGAAGTGTGCTGTTGCTTCAAATGCAGCCCTGAGGTCAGCAAGTGTGATGTCTCATTCAGGCACCCACAGGACTCTTTTTAGACCTTGCTCAGGAAAGATCTACAAATCAGACCTTGATCTGGTCAATGTCCATTCTCTAAGTCACTTGGAATTATTCATAGTCAAATAAAACACAGATCTTAATGATAAAATTGGTAGGGTGTGTGGTGTCGCTTATATTAAACGGAGCTTCAGGGGAGTACATGACAACATTTTAAACTGCATCAACTTACTTAGAGAGAACTTTTGAAGGACTTTTAGACGAAGGAGAGCCGGGATTTGTTTTTTACCATCACCTACTTTTTAATTCATTATATATGATGTAGATATTTCTATGGACACGTTGGCATACAATGCTTTCTCTGATCAGGAGTTACCATTGTAACTCTCTCCAGAGGAAAACCAGCTGGGACTGTTGCCGGTGGCACGCTGCTTTGTGCAGGAGATTCCGGGCGGAGGTGCCGCTGGCGTTCCTGTCAGGAGCGTTCCTCACCCCTGTTAGTATCATTTGCTATGGGAACCTTCAACCCTTTGGTAACTGCAAGCTTCAAGGTAACCGTGGCTTGGGACCCTGGGAGGAGTCGGACAAAAAGCATCTAGTTTAGACAACACCTAGCTCAGCTTTGGTGCTGTCAAGTCCTCCTTTTAATTAATTCTTTAATTTATTTTTAATTTCTCGGCATATGGTCTGCCATGAAGGTTTGGTCACAGACCTAATCTCTTTGGCTGTTATATACTCTTTAGATCCCAGGGTTTATTCATAAGAAAGCAGCTCAACAAAGCTAGCCTTAGAGTATGCTTTCCCTAGCTCCGACTTTGGTTTATCCAGTGACTATCAGGACAGGCCAGAAACAGCCCCAGGGACTGTCCTTGTAACTTTCTCTCCACACATGTCACCAGTGGCCCTGTCATACAAGTCGAATGGATTTATGTAGAACAAGTCATGAACACTGTAGTGTGGAAAAATAGTCTTATATAAAGCTTAATTTTAAAACATTATGAAAAATACATATTTACAGGAGAAACTGCAAAATACAAGTATATACAATAATATCTGTTACCTTTAAATTACATAAATTCTTTAACATTCTCCAGATTAATAAATTATACATAGTATCAACAGAAACAGCTGGCACCCCCACAGGGCATGAAGCAAGGTTTGTTTTTGTTTTTTTGTTTTTTGTTTTTTGTTTTTTTGTAAAGTCACACAGTGAAAAACTTTTATCCAGGGGATCTTCAGGTGAATTCTTAATGTCTCGAGTAGATTGCGTCTGGAAGCAAAGATGGTATGGTTAGAAACTGTAGAGCGGTTCTCAACCCGTGGGGCACGTTCCCTTTGGGAGTAGAATGACCCTTTCACAAAGGGTCGCCTATAAGATATCCTACATATCAGATAGTTACATTATGATTCCAAACAATAGCAAAAGTATAGTTATGAAGTAGCAACAAAAATTTTATGGTCAGGGGTCACCACACCACGAGGAACTGTATATTAAAGGGTCACAGCATCAGGAAGGCTGAGAACCCCTGCTGTAGAGAGACTGTCTCCACTGGTGGACATCACTAACGTGATTTAGGACATCACTAAGCTATTTAGGATACAGCATCCCTATGGAGCTAGCCCACCCTCTTTAGAAAGGCAGATTCCTGGACTTGGAAGGGACTCCAGTTGCCCATGTCTTGCCTCTGAGTTACAGAGGCAGGCCAAGGCCACAGAGGATTCTGCCATAGGAGACATAGATTATGAACTCCAGGCAGCTTCAGAGCTACGTTCTGAATCCTAGCCTTTAGGACAGTGGTTATGTTTCAAGCCCACAGTTAGCTTCTTCTAGGCATACCCAAGCTTAGTTTCTGGAAGATTCTCAAGTTAACACAAGACAAAGAACCCTTTCAGATCTACCCCACCAACCTCCACCATCCTGGAGTTCCGGCTGGCAGGCAAAAACCTTAATTTACTTCACAGATAAATTAGAGGGTAATTATTTACAACACAAAAGATTATCTGATTTGCAGAGCACTCCTGTAAACCCTCTCTCCACCAGGTTCTTTAAAGCTCACTGAATAATAACATGCTGTCTGGGTGGGCAGGAATTGAGGTTGCAGACAACTAAGTAAACCTTAGGAGAAACTCTTGTCTGCTATACAGCACTGAAAAACAGAGAAGGCAGTCCTGTCAAATGTGTGAGCAGAACACACGGGTCCAGAGCAAGGATCTGAGGCCTGTAATACTCCTTCCCAGCCTTGGTGGTACCTTTGGCCTCACTGGTGGGCCAGAGGCAGGAATCCTCCTCTTGCCAGTTAATTTTTACTTGATGAAAGCACGCCTCAAGAAGTTTGTAATTTTTTTTTTTTTTTAACTCCTGAATTTTTTTTTTTTAATCTGAAAAAATGTTACATGTTTGTTCTAGAAGATTTATAAAACGGTCGAAAAACATCACGTGGTCAGAGAGATCAATTTGACTGGCAGATCTCCTCCTGTTTATTCTCCCCTCCCCCCACACATATTGCTTCTGTCTGTTTTACATTCTGCATTTCTTAACTTGCCATGCCATGGTTAAGCTGCAGTTTTTCACTTGGTGGATATTTGGTCTCTGCTGCGATGGTGGGGCCTGTCAGAAGTGGGCCAAGCGGGAGGTGCCAGAATCACTGAGAGGTTACAGTTGGTCTCTCAGGGTGGGTTAGGTTTCACAGGAGTGAACTAGCTTCTACAGAATAGCTTGTTACGAGAGAACAGGCATGGTGCGCTCTTACCTCTTGTTTTCTCTCCACATGATCTCACCGGATGTAAACTAGCTGCGGGGGCCCCATCAGAGGCCAAATGCATAAGGCCAGCCTACCCATGGACTTCTTTTCTTTTTTCTTTTTCTTTTGTGGTATGAGCTCTACCATTGAGCTACATTCATACCCCAAATCTCTTGTCTTTATAAAGTACCTAGTCTCAAGTGTTTTGTGATAGCAACCAAGACAAGCTTCTTTATAAGGATACTCATACTGAGATGATATCCTTGAAAATACTATTTGAAGCCAGGTATGATGGCATGCGTCTCTAGTCTTGCTAATGGCAAGGCTGAGGTGGAAGGAATGCTCGAAGGTCAATCCAGGCAGCAAAGCCTTTATCTCAAACTACAAAACTAAAGAACCCATTCTTTTTGTTGTTGTTGTGGTTGGTTTTTTTGTTTGTTTGTTTTGTTTTGTTTCGAGACAGAGTTTCTCTGTGTATCCCTGGCTGTCCTGGAACTTACTCTGTAGACCAGGCTGGCCTATGAACTCAGAAATCCGCCTGCCTCTGCCTCCCAAGTGCTGGGATTAAAGGTGTGCGCCACCACAGCCTGGCTAAGAGCCCATTCTTAATGGCCACACTGTACTAGCATTAGTGGATGTGCTCTGGTATAGCTAGTCCCCGCTATGACTTGAATATAGCTTCTCTTTCGAGGGTCTGTTATAGTCAAATGCCTGGTCTGCCAGCTGACGGTGTTAGACATGCTGTGGTGAACCCTTTGGACGATGATGAGTCCTCAGGGGAAGCTCTCATAGGGTTACTCAGTCCTGCCTTTCTCTGCCATCTCTGCTCCTGGTTCGAGACTTGACCACTTGCCTTGACAGGCACTCCTGGGATTCCGATCCACTGTTCTCTGTGACGTCCTCACCGGGACTGAGCTGACACAAGTGCCATCCTCTTGAACCTCATAAGGGTAAGCTAAATGAATCTCTGCCTTATGGTGCCAGCCACCTCAAGGATTTTGCTGTGTCAGTGCCAACTGACTAGTACAGTCCTCTGTGGCAGTACTGATTTTGACTCCAATTTGTAACCAAAAAGGCTTTCTGAACAAAGAATATTCTGTATACTTAAGATACTAGGAAAAACACTTGGCCACAGACACGAGTGCATTAAAACCACTGAAACCCTGATTGTCAAATTCTTCACTATATCAGTTTTGCAATTTGAACTCCCAGTTATGGGCTCAGTGTAGTCTCCCCCAGTGGTCAATCTTATCCCATAGAGAAGAAATATTGAGGAAAGCCTTTTGTCAAGCGCCTGCTGGGCGAGGCAGGCAGACGGTTGAGATGGGCCACTGTGGGTGTAGCTCATCGTCAGAGCATCTGCCCTCCATGTGTGAGCCTTGGCTACCATGCCAGCACTGCAGAAAGTATTGATGACTGTTTAACTATGGAGCCCTCCCCATTCTGCCTCTCCTCTCTGCTGCTATTTTTGGGGGTATCTTTTTGGAGATTTGTGCTGGAGGAGCATTGAGCTAGTACTAGTTTCCAGACTGAATACATTTTGGAAAATGCACTTAAAGACCATGAAGTGGAAGCTGGTGAGATCTTACCTCTGTGATACTCTGGATTCACATTTTCATAGATTGGAAAGAGGGGGTTTTCTTGCTCGTTCCGCAGTTTCCTTGCTCGGAGGACATCTCTCACACACTGATGCAGATACACATACTGACACTGTGGGAAGTCAGAAAACACATCAGAGAAAGGTGTCCTCGAGAAGAAGAAAGATAAGGGACTTGTCTTAGTCAGGGTTTCTATTGCTGTGATGAAACACCATGACCAAGCAAGTTGGGGAGGAAAGGGTTTATTCAGATTACACTTCCACGGTGCTGTTCATCACCAAAGGAAGCAGGAGTTGATGCAGAGGCCATGGAGGGTTGCTGCTTACTGGCTTGCTCCCCATAGCTTACTTAGCCTGCTTTCTAATAGAACCCAGGACCACCAGCCTAGGGGATGGTACCACCCACTATGGGCTGGGCCCTCCCTGATAGATCACTAATTAAGAAAATGCTTTACAGCTGGATCGCACAGATCAGCCTCAACTGAGGCTCCTTTCTCTAATGAATCTAGCTTGTGTCGAGTTGATACACAAAGCCACCCAGTACGAGGCTGTCACAAAACACCCACAGTTGCTGGGATTTTGTGTTATTATAATCTCTTTTTTCTGTTTTTTTCTGTTTTTTCCTTTTCTCTCTTTTGTTCAAACAGGGTCTCTTTTTGTACCAGAGCTGGCTGGGACTTCACTTGGGAGCCTGGATTTTTATCCAAATTCAGGTCCTTCCACTTGCAGAGCAAGCACTTGACTGTCTGAACCATCTCCTCGGCTCCCATCCACTCTTGGTAGATATCTCTACAGTATGTGCTTTGAGTGCCTAGAACTATGTCTTGTACATAATGGGTCTTTCACAAGGATGAATGTAAACACTTCACTATGCCCTTTACATAAGCTGTCTTAAGAGCGCAACACCCTTGTGAAGTAGATGCAACCATAAAAACCAAAACCAAAACCAAAACTGAGATCCAGAGTTCATTAGTTCTGCCAAATTTGCATGGCCAAGAAATAGGACCTTTGGATTTGATGCTAGAGGTGCAATCCCCCAAGTTCATCTTCTCATTATATTGATTTGTTTTTTGATGAGGAATTCATTTCATTGGACACTCTTTCCTCTTATGTGCCCTTTCTATTTCAGATACAGCGGGGAAAGAAGACGTGTACAACTAACCCACTGATTGCCACAGCTTCGGACACAAGCTCAGCGTCTAGATCTCCATCCTCTTAGCATCTGAGTCTGAAACGTGGAAGAGCCTCAAAGATGCGGGTGGATATCTGAGATCTACAGGGGGTTACCTAAAGAGGACATGCCCTCAGGCTAGCCACTTGGTGATTAACTATTTTAGAAAACAAATACAGGAGGGTGGACTGGTGAGATAGCTCAGCCGTTAAGAGCACTGGCTGCTCTTCTAGAGGTCCTGAGTTCAAGTCCCAGCAACCACATGGTGGCTCACAACCATCTGTAATGGGATCCAGTGCCCTCTTCTGGTGTGTGTCTGAAGACAGCAACAATGTACTCATATACTTAAATAAGTAAAATTTAAAAATAAATACAGAAGGGTAAAGTGCCTTTGGTGACCATAAAGACACCACAAAGATTCCACTGATGATAGAATCTTGGCCACAGGCAACCAAACTTATGAACAGGTTCCCTTTCTTTCTACCAAGGGGTACATTCCTCCCAGTCTTCTTACTCCCTGGGTTCCAGCAATGGCTGTATCGTAAGGAGCACAAGGCCCAGCACTACAGACAACAGGCTGGAACCTAGGGAGGAAGAAGGCTGGGAGGAATGCACACCGTTCCAGGGAGATTGGCTTTCTTCCCACAGGTTGAGAGAATGGTGAAGCGTCTTAGAGTCTGTTTCCCCTTCAACACAAGAAACCCAGGCTTTTCACTCCAGATAATATCCTCTGTCCATTCAAGGTATTAGACTTGGTGTCAGTATCAGGTAGATGGATATGGAGCACTCTTTCTGGACTCGGTGTTTAAGGTGATCCATGCCATGGCGCTTGTAGGGTTTTAAAGGTTTGAGATACAATACAGAAATAAAAGTCTTCCCTCACTAATACTTTTTATAGTGAACAGCTCTTGGGTTTATGGGTGGCACTAGACAGGATCCCTGATTAGAAACTGGCCTGGTATTCTACTAATGGGACTTTAGAAGGTGGGTCTAGGATAGTCACTAGATTCAAACTTTTATTTTTTAGTTTTCTGAAGAGTTTCATGTAGTTCAGACCAACTTTGAACTTGCTACATAGCCAGGACTGACCTTGAACTTCCAGTCTTCCAGCCTTAGCTCCCAAGTGTTGGGAACACAAGTAAGGGTCATCATGTCCTGTTTTATTCAAATGGGGAATGAACTCAGGGCCTTTTGCATGCTGGGCAAGCCCTGTACCAACTGAGAGGTCTATCCTCAGCCTTCCTCTGCTTTTGATCTTTCGTGTGCTAGGAATTGAACTTAGGGCCTCACATACTGAACTGTAGTATCAGCTAGGTTAGGTCATTACAAAACCAAAAACCAAAAACAAAAAAAATCAGTCATAAGCAAGGCTCGCTCCAGTGTTAAGAACTATTATTTGGTTTCTTTTTTTAATATATCACAGATCATACTTGGTTTTATTGCATCTTGAAAAGTGACTGATTATTTGTGTGTGTGTGTGTGTGTGTGTGTGTGTGTGTGTGTGTGTCTGCCTGAGTTTATTTGCACCATGTATGTAGAAGAGCCCTTGGAGGTCAGAAGATGGGGTTGATTCCCTGAAGCTGGAGTTACAGGGTGTAACCCACATGGGGCTGAGAACCAAACCTGAATCTTCTGAATGAACAGTAATCACACATGACTGCTGAGCTACCTCTCCAGCTCCACATAATATCTATATTTTAATTAAATTGCTGTGGATGGAAGAGGTAAGCTATGAATGAACTCTGTTACACCCAGGCCATAGCTTAGTAATAAATTGCTCAACAGTGATCCACCACGGGCTTTGAAACTAATTACTCTCTATTAATTTGCTTTGTCTTAAATATCAACTTTTCTTTTCCCAATAGAATGTCCCTTCAAAAACTGATTACTTCTAAGATCATCAAGTTGCTACTGTACCCCCTTTAATTCTTAATGCAAAAAAAAAAGTAAACCTCAACTCACAAAAGACTTTTTTTTTCTAATGGGGGAAGTGCTGGCTGAGTGGTAACATGTCCCATTGCGTTCAATTCTACCAATCTTTGTAGTGTTGTATAGGATTTATGATGTATACACATAGCCGTTCAGTTCATGGTTCCTGAGAGCACAGTTTAGTGGAAAGACAGACAGACATGTGATCAAATACCTAGAAGATGATAATAAACTAGAATTGTTTATAAAGGTTTATGCAGGACAGGAAACACTTGAGAACATTTGGAGGAAGAAAATATCAACCTAGGAAGAGATGGTGAAAGCGAGTCGGGAGTCCAGTGTGGCTAAAATACAGGTTGCCTGTAACATGGGTGACATCCAGGATTGTCTCTTAAGTGGGAGCTGAGACATTACATCCCATAACTCCTAGTGCCCCCTTCTCATGAGAGCAGTCAGCATGTCTGACTAAATTATTGCTTATTCTCAGAAAGGAGGAACTTTGGTCTATGGCTGCTGCCTCTGCTCAGAACGGCAGACAGTGATGGTTAGATCAGAGGCCCTTGCTTGGGGTCATTGTGTAACCCCAAGAGTTTGGACAGGTTCATGGAAGTGATTCATAGCCCAAGTTGTAACTGAAAGTAACTAGGAGTCTGAATACACACACACAGAGAGACAGAGAGA
>JADRCH010000263.1:653621-673602 GCA_019843965.1 Rhynchomys soricoides
CTATGTTTACCTGTGTGTGTTTAGTGTGTGTGTCTATGTGTACCTGTGTATGTGTGTGTGTTTAGTGTGTGTGCCTATGTGTACCTGTGTATGTGTGTGTGTTTAGTGTGTGTGTCTATGTGTACCTGTGTATGTACCTGTGTGTTTCTATGTGTACCTGTGTGTGTATGTGTGTGTGTGTCTAGGTGTACCTCTGTATATGTGTGTGTGTGTGTTGTGTGTGTGTGTGTGTGAGAGAGAGAGAGAGACTAACCAGGGGACTAATTTAAGTCTTTTTGGATTATTGCTGTCACAATTATTCAGAAAAAGGTGTCCTGCAAAGGAAACTTAATGGAAAATGAGACAGTGTGCAGTGGGTCTGGACATTCGAGGAACTGACAACGCTAGCCATGGTGGCCTAGACATTTCCATGAATTCATTCTTCACTTCAGCAATACAGGGCTGCTTGTAAGTCTTCGTGGAAGCTCACTGTATCATTGTCTTCTCTCAACATCTCTACGTTACATCAGCTCTGCTGTCCACAGTCCAACCACCCACACACTGCTTCTCAGCTGGCTAATCTTCATTTATCCTTCGCATCTTGCCTATTTGACTGAAGTCATCTGTCTCTAATCTCTACTACCTGGTGTGGTTCTGGCTGGCAGGGATAGGATCACAGAGGGGCTTGTTAGAAACACAAAATCCCAGGCTCTACCTCTCCCTGCTATGGATGGTGTTGAAGTCTGAATGCTGTTGGTGTTCATTTGCATAGGAGATGCCGTTCTGGTGTCACCAGCATGGCACTGCCCTGTAACTCTTCAGTATCTTGACTGTTGAACTGTTCTCTTAGAGATAAAACCCCTTTATATATCTCAGTGTTTGGATTAGAGTTATCCTTTAATTAACTAGCATTTATTGAATGGATAGATGGCAATTTGAGGTATTTTCCTAAATTTTTGCAAAAGGAATAGGGGCTCAATGAGGTGACAGAATCTGCTGTGTCACAGAGACAGCCGGGGACAGAAGTAGAATTCAAATCTGGGATTTTCTGACCTTTAACGCCTCTTTCTCTGCGGTGCATGTGGGAGGTTGGCAAGATGGAAGTCAATATCAGATCCCAGAAGTTAATACAACTTTGAAGTATGTGTGTGTGTGTGTGTGTGTGTGTGTGTGTGTGTGTTTTCCAAAGGTCCAAGTGACAAGAGGTTGGCCCTTCTGGCATGGCAGCCTTATCCGTGGGCATCTCCCTTGAGCAGCTCTAATCTTCCTTATGTCAGGACCACAGAAAGAGAAAAACCTTCAAGCACACATCCTGGGTTTGTGAGAACTGCACCTGATCATCACCATTGTGAAAAACCAGACTTGGCAGTGATCGAACTGAACAGCCTGTATTTTATGCATCCAGACACTGTCTTTTAAATTTTGCAAGTGTTTATAGGCAGAACAGCGGGGCAGCTCAGAAGGAGTGACATTTCTTGTGTGTGTGTCACCAAAGCGTCATCCTGGGCATTGTGAGCTGGGAGTTCACTTACAGGGATGTAACTGGCGTTGATGTAGTCAGAACACGGGTCCTCGTCTACGTTGCAGAGTTTCACTCTTGAGGTATCATCTGGAAGAGATTTATGGACAGATTTGCTGCCGTGTCTTGGGGTGAATTTCTCATTTGTGCAGTGTGATATTAGATCGCTTTATCTCTGATCCCCACAGCAGCCTCAAGAGAAATATTTCTGTCTCTGTTTAATAGGTGGGGCTCGACAGGGTAACTAACTTGGGGCATGAGACATGGGTGGCACATAAAGGATGGGCACAGGAGACAACATGAAGCCCCAGCTGTGGTTAACATTACACTTGCTTAACGCAGTGGCCAGCCCTCTCTCACTTCTGGAAGGAATATTTTTTCAATGACCTTTGATTGCTTTTACCCTATAGGGCAGGCTGCTCTTCTTAAAAATCACTGACTGGAGACCATAAAGTGAACCTAAGGGAGTCTGTCAGAGCCCTGCTTTCAAGTCTGCTAATTCTCTGAGACTCCAAGGAGAAAGACAAGGAGGATGAGATGAAAGGCAACCTGGGTAGCCATCACCCCTGTGAGAGAAGTGCGGGGCCATTTGAATTATTTTTTATTAAATTCATCTAGAGCCCTAGAGTGTACATACCCAACTATGCTACACACACACACACACACACACACACACCCCGTTCAAATAGTTTCTATGCAGTAGCATCACAGATTCCAACATGAAACTTACAGGGCAATATGTTGTTGTATCGATTTTTCCCTCGATTCTCAGGCAAGAGGGCAATGTCACATGATTGGCTTCTACCCACATCTTTTAAGTCCTGTTAGGTTAAAAAAAAAGTTGGCAAGAATTATATATATATATGTATGTATATATTAAAACTAAGTCGACTCATACAACGCTTGAGATACATAGAAACATGAAGGTATGTACAGGAGCTGGATTTTACAGAACACCAACCATTCCCTATGCATGGGTTCTGATCACTTTCCCAGCCTCACATGGGAGGTGCCCCTAATACCGCCCTACAGGGGAGACTTAGAAATGATAAATGCCGTGCTCCAGGGCACACCTGTGGCAAAGCTGAGACCCATGTTCAAAGCCTGGGTACTCACTCCCAAGCTACACTGTTTCCCAGACAAGCAAATGTCTAGGCTGAGGAACTAAGAGCATTGTGTTGAGACTTGTTCGTTCTGTCCCACCATCTAATCCAGAAGGTACTTGTCTGCTGTGTGGTTTCAGCTCAAACTGGCCTCTGAGAATAGGTGGAATGCAATCCAGGGAGCCATTTCAGACACAACATGTGCTCTGCAGAGACCTTAAGCATCCCAACTGTGATTTCATGGTAACATTCAAGAGGGGATTCTACGGATGGGGAGCAAAAGCTTCCCTGGGCCTGCACGGTACCTCATATTCCTTGGATAGAAGGTAGTTAGAGTCGGCCTGCAGCTTCATGAAATGCCCTTCAAACTGGTTTATCTTTATGGGGCTGTAATTAAAAATAAAGTGAAAGGAAAAGAAAGTTACTGGAGAAACAGGAAAAGTGCTATAACCAGTTGTATTTCGAAAGCAGATTAATTAATACGTTTTCTCTTACCAAGAAGTTTTCCGGTTGCTGTGAGGCAGACAGAAAAGAAAGAGGGACCTTGTTAGCAAATCTCACAGATTGCCATCTTTCAGTAAACCCCAGTGAAGGAAACTCTGGCACTTACCCTTTCTGGCCCAGATTCAAATGGACAGACAAAGGCCGATCCCTACGAATGCTCAGACGGGCAGATGGTCTTTCCCTGCTGTGGCTGAAACACAGGACACAGATTTCTTTATTCTGATTATGTTACTTGGCTTGTACAACTCCCCCCCATGTATAGTAAGGCTGTTCGTGTTTGTGCAAATGTGAAATCTTCAGATTCCGTGGAAGTCTGCACTCAGCTAACATTTCTCTGAGGCGAGGCAAAGGAGACGGGAACAACATGAAAGGCATCTTTCTCTGATCGGAAACACACTTCCAGGCCACCGTCACTTACCACACTCAGTCAAACTTTCCTTTAAAAAAAAAAAGTCCCTAATCCAGAAAATCTCAGATGCCAGATGCGGTTGCAAAGGAGAATTCAAAGTGAAAAAAATTCTCCACAACCAAAGAGGGTGTGGCAGGGAGAAGTGTGTGCTGGCTATCTCATTCTTTAGTTCTTTCTGGAATTAGGATGGCTAGTGAATCCCCAAATGCTCACACAGGCCATCTTTTTTAGGGCATCTCAGTAAAAGCATGCAGGCACACAGTTTGGAGCAACCTCTGACTTCACAGAGGCTATGTATCCCAACTGTTTTGCCTGTGCAAAAGGATTTTGTTTCATATTTGAATAGCTCTGCTGATGGCCTCTCACTCATTGGTGAGCCCCACCCCTTCTACCCCTGGTCATGAGTTCATCATTGGAAAGCTGCAGAGCTGTGAAGTGTGGATTCAGAATTTGACTCTTGTCTTTATTTACTAAGGAAACTACCATGGAGAAACAAAACCGTTTTCCCCTTTCAGCCTAAAGGACGCGTTTAGTAGCATCTCTACATTAGTGAGCCTGATCACTAAAGACATCCTTGTACTCACCTAGCTTTCTGTCTGCAGATGAAGAAGGCTACAAGGGCCACCAGCATGCCGATTAGAAACAGGCCAGCACTCACACCTTCGATAACTCCAAATAAGGGCTCTGCGATCAGCCAGAAGCAACAAACAAAAGGAGAGGTTTGACAGCTGTGAAAGTAACATTGTTAACAGTGCCATTTAAGGCGCCCACTGAGAGGTGTTCACTACCCGAAGGCCACTAGGGGGCAGCTGAGTTGAAGGGTTGCCTATGTCCTGTTCCAGGCAGGTTGGTTCCAGAGTAAAAGTTTATCAACTTTGGGAGTTGATGATGTATATCTCATAAAGGTGTGCGATGCTATTACTAGCTCTCCTTGTGAAGGATTATATAGTCCCCGGGGTTTTAGAAAATCTAGCTCATCAGTAAGTTATTTTAACAAAAGCTCACTTTTATCATCTTTATTTTCCTTCCTCTTTCTTTCTTTTCTCCCCTTCCTCCTCTCTTCCTCTCCCATCTGTCTCCCTCTACCCCTCTCCATCTCTCCTTTCTTTCTGATTCTGAGCATGAACTAGCACATACTATGGTGCCTAGGCCTTTTACCTAGCATTCTTATACCTTGGGTTACAAATGTACACTGTCACATCTAATATGCAGCAGTTTTATTGAATTATAATGAATATACCATATAACTCACCATCTAAATGGCAGGATCCAATGGTTTTTAGTATATACAGTATTTTATACATAGTACCACAAATAATTTGATAACATTGTAATATCCAACAAAGAGAATTCATATCTATTAGTCATTTCTCGTTTTCCCTAGCCGGGATATAGCTAATTCACTTTCCGTGTCTATAGATATGGCTACTCAGGACATTTTATAGAAATTAAGTCATACATAGGTGGCTCTTAAGACTAGCTTTGTTCACTTAGCACAATGCATTCAAGGCTTATGCAAATCACATAGATGAGGAGTTGTTAGTTTTTATGGCTAAATAACATTTTGTTGCATGAACACACCATATTTTGTTCACTTGTTCATTGATGTATATTCAAGTTATTTCTACTGTTTTAGAACATTGAAAGATACTGCTGTGAACATTCATGTGAGATTCTGTGGGGGTGTGCTTTCATTTCTCTTCGGTATATACTTAGGAGTTGAATTGTTGAGTCACATGATAGTATATGCTCACTATTTTTAGGAGCTACAAAACCATCTTCCAAGTAACAGCTATCCTATTTTATGGTCTCACAAGCAATGCCTGAGGCTCTCTTCACTCAGCATCCTTAGACAACCCTTTAGTGGTCAAGGCATGGCATCTTATTGTGGTTCTGACTTGCACCTCCCTAATGACTAATGATCTCATTTGTTTCTTAGCATCTTGAGCATCTTTGGAATAATGTCCTCTGTTCATTTTTATCTTATTTAAAAATATTTTTAAAAATTAATTTATTTTTATTTTATGTGTATGAGTGTTTTGCCTGCACGTATGCATGGGAACCATGTCCGGTGCCTGGAGAGCCCAGAAGAGGGGTAGGGGGCAGGCAATGCAAAACACCAGCTGAAACAGACTGGACAGCTAACTCAGCCTCTTTGTACCACAGTTTCTCAACATCCAAAATGAGGGGTGATCGGTTCAAAGCTATTCTCTGTAGAATGCAAAAGCAGCTCCACGGGTGTGTGTGTGTGTGTGTGTGTGTGTGTGTGTGTGTGTGTGTGACTGGCAAGTATCAGTCACCATGATTTCCCATGCTGAGCCTCACACTTAAACATTTATGTAAGCCTTTAAACTTACATTTTAATTTTTAAAATTATTGTTGTGATTTGCAGTGCTTGGGGTTAGATTTGGGTCTTTCCCTGTACCAGGCTCTGCTACAGGACTACATCGCCCTATAATTTAATTAACTAACTAATTAATTAATTAATACAAGCGTGGAGGTCAGAAGGCAACTTGTAGGAGTAGCTTTTCTCCTTTCCTGTGTGGATTCTGGGAGATCCAAGTCAGGTTGTCAGACTTGGAGGCAAGCTCCTTTATCTACTAAGCCATTTCACCAGCCCAAGACTTTCAAATAACGCAAAAGAAAACATAACAAACAGAAGAAAGATGGAAATCACCTTTAACCTCGATATTTTGGGATATCATAATTAATACTTGGGCGGTTTTCTTCACCCCTTCTTTAGCATGTACACTTGTCCCTAGTGTTTGGGAGGGGTTGTTTCCAGGACCATGTCTAAATGGTGGTCATTTGCATATCATTTGCATACCCCCCGTAAGACACCTCTGGATCAATTTAGAATCCCTATATAATGTGAATGCTGTGTCAGTGGTTGGTTTAGAACGGAAATGGCAGGAAAAGAAAGTTGTTTATAATTAGCACAAAGCCAGTTTGGTTCTTGAATATTTCTGACACGCGGTATTGAACCTGTGGATACAGAGAACCAGTTCTGTATGTGCATTTTCTGTCCCACCTCCAAAAGAGAGCCCTTTGGGCCAACTTATATTCTGACCCGTGTAAGCTTTTAATGGTGATGGTTTTTATTCCCTTAAAATTTTATTTTTAGTGGAAAAACATTGAGTACTTCCATCTTTTGTTTTTAAAGATTAATCTTCTTCTAGCCTGTTTTATAGAACTGGTATAATCTCTCTGATCCACATCAATCCATGGTCACACAGAGATTAAAATCCAAGGGAAAATAACTATCTCCCCTGCTATCAGGCAAGTCACCACCTCTCCCTACTAAAGACCCCTGTAGGTGACATGGTAACCAGAGAAGGCATGGGTAAGTGGAAGTATAGGGTTTACCTGACTCCGTGGTGATGGGCATAGAGAAGAATGTATCCGAATAGAGAGGTTTTGTGAACTCTTTCAAGTCCTCATCAAACAGCTGTGTAAAAGCCCGGATGCTGATTCTGGGGGGAAAAGAGTTTATTTAAACACAAATTGGTGCTGAGGCTAGAAGGATGGTCCCAGAAGTGGCACACAAAATATGTAAGAGTCAGTAAGACCTTGACCCTCATCAACCGGGATGCACACTGGCTGGCAGGGAGCCTGACTGGCTACCATGTTGACTGGATTATCAGATTTGCCACAACGCCCAACAGGGGTAATGGGAAAAAAAATCGGATGTCTGTGGCCTTATCACCCAAGACTTTGGTTTCCTTTCTCTTGAGGATGCTTTTCGGGGTGCCTCTATTTGCTTTTGGAAACACAACGGAGAATAAGAACTCCACACGTTCCTGCTGCTGGCTGCAGCTGTGCTTTCTGGGGACCAACAGCAAACAGCTGCTCCATTCATCTGTCACCTAGGCTGGAGGCACAGGTGTTTCCATTCATTCAGGGCTGCCTTCAAGAGTTCTGCCTGGACCACTTTGTTGTTTACACCTTCGAGAGTAAGTATCATTTCAGTCTCACTAGAAGTGTATGATAGTGCTTCCTATTGTTTGGGTCTCCCTGAGCCCAGTCTATTTGAAGATTTCACAACAGTGAGTCTTGTAAATTACTCGGCAAATGCTGAAGCAGTGGCAGGATTAAAAATGATCTATTAAAAGCCCTCAGTATGTCACACAATGAATTGGAGCTTTTATACAATGTTGAAAGCCCTCTTTGCACATTACCTGTGAATGGAGGCAGGGGCCCAACTTTTACAAATTACTCTCTATAATATAGAGTACTCCTGAAGCGTAGGCCATTAATCAGCAGGAGCACAGGAGGCTGAATACCTCATAAGAGCGGACGTCTCCCTAGCAAACGACAGCAATGCATCTCACCTGTAGGCTGTATGTGGCTTCAGTGGTCCGTCGCAGAATTTTTGCTGACTGGGATCACATTTGCCACCGAGGCTGTCCATCTCTGCTCCAAGCTTAATGTTAAAACTTTTAGAACTGCTGTCGGGACTTTCAGCACATTTGCTGGCAAAATAATTGGTCTGGTAGACACGGATGGAGGCATTGTGTCTGTACTCCAGGTAGGAAGGGAGAGGATGCTGCTGTTCTGGTCTCAACTCATCCATGCCTGCAGGAGAAAACTCACAGTTAAAGGATGTACGTGTGTGCGTGTGTATGTGTGTGTGTGTGTGTGTGTGTGTCCATTGAGTGCTATGTTCCTAAGGCTACAAGGTCATCCACTCTCTTCGGTTATCCCATAATACAGATTCTGTGACCTCAAAAGATGCTATTTTTCTAAAATACATATATAATTTCATAATTCCACGTGTGCCCAACCAGTTTCCTAGAATATCAGATCAATCAATTACATCAAAGAATAACAAGTGCCACAGCTCCAGACGATGCTAACTCTTCACCAAGAGAGTGAGGCTACTTAATAATCCCTTTACCTCATCCAACTCACTGTACTTGCAGAAACTCGAAGGACCCGGGGGACAGGGACGAGATAAGAAAAATCAATGTCCCAGGGCAGAGTGGTGGTCCCCTAAGGACATGCATATCCAGAGTCTTCTTACTGCTCTGTTATCTTGAGCACAATTTGATCCTGGCTCAAATGTGTCTGCTCACTCCGAGCACTTCCCAGAGCACCCTCCATGTCCACCCGGCCTGCAGTGTGTTTAGGCACTGAATAGTTTTGATGTTGCTTAAGGAGGAAAAAAAGTATAAGGAAAATGTTTAGACGTAGGAAACTGTCTCCAGAGTCCTTCAAGAACTGGGTTTATTTCAGCATCTTGCACTTTATTCAGTAAGATCTGCTCACAGTGAGTATATCTTAGAAATTGTTTTTTTCTGATTTGTTGGCATTGTATTTATCTGTATCAGGGGAAGTGGATTTGTGGGTAGAGAAGGGATTGACCAAGAGATATTAATTCCGACAACTGAGATCTTTCCAATGTTATATTCTGAGCCCCCAATTTAGAAAGGCTCTAGACCAAGACTTCCGGTTCAGTTTTACTTCTCTTTCCTCTTCCCAAGGACCCTACTGAAACCCTGAAGCACCTTTCAAAAGGTTCTCTGGGCCCCTCCTTTTCTACATCTCTTCTGTCATGCATTTTAGCTAGTACAGCCCCTTTTGGATCAGTGTAGTTAAGTCCCAGTTGACAGACGACCTTCTGCAGTTGGCTGGGTTTTGTTGATAATTGACCTTTCCTGAAATGGAGATATTATTTTGCTGGCAATAGTTGGAAATGACTATCACACTTAGGATGAGCATATATGGGTGGATTGCTATCATTGGGTACCAAGGGATCATCAACTCTGTGGACACCAATAGCAGAAAAACCTACCTCGCTATGAAGCACAGGGCCAGCTGCTTTGCCGGTGTGAGATTTTTGGTCACTGCCCTAGATGCATGTGGAAACACACTATCTCCATTGCTGCCTAATTAAAGTCTATTCACGGCTCACAAATTTATCTCCATTTCCAGGGTGTGAGGAAACCCGGGATGCATCATTGACCCTCAAAATTATTTAATTAATTATGCATAACCAATTTAGTACAACTAAATAGGATGTAAAACCATACAGACTGTTAAATACCCACTGAAACTAAAATATCATTTAGTCTAGAAATTGTTCCAGTGTTTGCCATGTTTAAAAATTCCCCCTTACCCGAAAATGGCTCAAAACTTGTCAGAGATGCTTAGGGAAATTCATGTACATATAGCTCCTTAAATAATTCTGAGAAATATAAGGAAAATGAAACAGATCAATAACCCTGAGCACACTGGCATCCCTTTTGGAGACTTAACACTTAAGATTTTTTCGAGACAGGGTTTCTCTGTGTAGCCCTGGCTGTCCTGGAACTCACTCTGTAGACCAGGCTGGCCTCGAACTCAGATATCCACCTTCCTGCCTCTGCCTTCCGAGTGCTGGGATTAAAGGCGTGTGCCACCACTGCCCGGCAACACTTAAGATCTTAACAACAAATACATACTTGGATACCTAGAACTCCAACCCAACACCTCCTACAGATGCTTCGACAGATGTTTCAATAATAAACTCTAAAGATCACGATTCAGTTGCATACAATGGTGTGACAGTCACTGCATGGTATTTGTCCAGTCTGTGGAAACTGAGTTGTCCCTGCATTTTCTACAAAACTACCTAATGAACTATACTGTTAAAAATCAAGAGTTGGGTATGGTAATTACATGTCTGCAATCCCAGCACTGGGGAGAAACTAAGGCAGGAGACTCATGAGTTTGAGGCTAGCCTAGGCTACAAAGTGAGGGAAAGACCAGACCAAGCTACATAAAATACAAACGGACAAACAAAACAACCACAACCCAAAAGATCCTGTCACCCAAAACAAGCAACAGCAAGATCAAGCAAACAGAGCTCAGAAAAAAAAGACCTCTGTGAAGCAGTGGTACTTTAAATAAATATCTTTTCTCTCTTGTAAGCTTTTGGGAATTTTTGTGAATTGTGATGCACAGTTTGGGAGTATATGCCTGTCAGGGTTATTTCATATCAAGGGAGATAAAAGGTGTTGTGATATATTGCTACTTAATGGCAGAATTAGAGAGAGAGAGTAAACAAAATTGAGGGTTAGCCAAGAGGATATTCACGTATTTCCAGTTGTGCTTGAGAAATAGTAAGGGCTCTAAAAATAAATGATCTTTACTTTTCTTTTGAAAGATAGGTCTTGCTACATAGTATAGGATGGTCTTGAACTCATTGTAATCCTCCAGTCTCAGTTTCTTAAGCACAGGGTTTGTAGGTGTGGGCAATTCTGTTCATCTCAATAGTTATTTTTATTATTTATTTATTATTATTATTATTTGTTATTTTTATTATTCTCCTTGCCCTTAATCATTATATCTAAAGTTAACAGGGTTCATTGCCAAAGGACCCTCCGGCCGTTTGCTCGTAACTATCTCCCTGTATCCAGCCGAGACAGAACTGAGTATTAAAATTTTCATTTTCTACTCTTCATACTTTCTCGTCAAAGGAGCCCTCTCATGACCTTTAAGAAGTCAGTTCCTTGTCTTCGAGTTCATTAAGTCATCGCTGCTTACCGTCAGCCTCTCTCACCACCACAGCGAAGTATTTAACAGCTCCATTGGTGTCGCTGAACCAGCTGCAGTTGACAGTAAAGTTGATGGAAGATTTGCTGATCAGCACATCCTTTTCATTCACACGGATATGTGGAGGCGGTGGAGGAGGGCCTGGAAAAGAGAGGAAGGCACCAAGAAGGGTCACCGGGTGCTTTCTCCTCCTGAACAGGTCAGAGAGGCGAAGGTCTGTAGTCCTCTCAGCCTCTGTGCTCTAGGGAGTGTGTGATTACAGCCTCTTTCAAGAAATCCTCCTCCTCTCCTGAACGGAAGTAGGCAGAGGAAACAAGATGCCAGTGGCACATTAGGCATAATGAAAGAGGTGTCTCCTCTGCAGGATTTCCTCAAGATGTAACATCACATCGCTTAAAAGCTCCACGAGTTATAGACTAACTAGATCAGTCAAGAGGATGCATTTAAATCCCGACTCATTCAGACGCTTTAACGTTGACGCGTTTGTTAATGCAAAACTTTGTCCAGAGAATGGCCTCCATTTTCCTGGAGCCATTCGATTTTCTTCTCCAAGTAAGAAACAAGACAGGCTTGTGTACCCGTGGACTGCATGCAAGCGAATGGGATTGGTGGAAATGACCAAGAGATCGAAGCCCTCTACCATGTGTGACAGGGGCCCCCGCGCAGACCTTTGGGAACGCTTACGGTCTATCATGGTGATGGTGCTGTCTTCAACCACCTCACTGGTCACACCGGCAGACTGCACCTTGATGGACACCAGGTACCTCTTATGAGGCACTAACATCATGATGTTGAGCAGTGATTTTTCTTTCTCCAGCTTTCTGGAAAACTCGATTTCTTGGGTATCCATTTTTCGGCATTCAATGCTGTAGCCATCAAAGTCGGAGTCTGGTGGTATCCAAGAGCAGGCGATGGCCGTCGAGTTCTGGGGGCGGCAATGCAGGTTTTGTATCTTGTCTGGCTCTGTGGGAGCAAGGGGGAGGTGACACGATTTAGCCGTGTGGAGACGTCTCCTCCAGGACCTTTGGGGATAACTGTCTGAGATGTAAATAGAGAGTTCCCGAAACCTGTTGAATTGCTTTCTGGTGGAAATATTTTTAAGGATCATCATGGAAAATTTCTGGCTGCTAGACTGCGTGTTGAAAAATGAAAGTTTAAGCTGGGTCTTTAATCCCAGTGCTCAGGAGGCAGAGGCAAGTGGATCTGTGAGTTTGAGGCCAGCTTGGTCCGTAGGGTAAGTTCCAGGAGAGTCAGGAACTTGAAAAAACATCCAACCAGCCAACCAACCAACCAACCAACCAACCAAAACCTACCAGCCAGCCAACCAATAAACAAGAATTCATCTAACATTAAATGGGGCTACTGAGATGTCTTAGTAGGTAAAGGTATTGCCACCAAGCCTAAAGGCCAGAATTCAATCTCTGTAATCTACATGATTATAAGAAGACACATGACTTCTGCAGGTTGTCCTCTGATCTCCCTATACTTGTGTGTTATGGCATGCACATACATGAATACTCATGAGAGCACACACGAAAGTCAATAGATAAGTAAATGTAAAAGAACAAGTTAAAAATGCAGCCAGGGACGTAGCTAGGCAGTTTAACACTTGCCTAGCATATGTAAGACCATGGGTTCTAGCTTCAAAACCATCAACCCAAAACAGCACAGCAATAAAAAAACCCTACTAAAAGTGAAAGTATTGTTTCTTTAGAAAATCACAAATATGCTTTGAAAAACAAGTGCATGTGAGTACACTGGAATCGGATGAACAGAAGGCGAGGCAAGCCCCCAGCCTGAAAGCAAGAAAAGTCTTTACCAACACTTTTGGACAAATGACTTTCCGCCTCTACAACCCACCTGTACATGAGGAAATCAAGAATGACTCCTTAGTACAGTTGTTGTAATGATGGAATAGGGGACACATGGACAGCCACCTGGAACACTGGCTGGCAGAGTCATTATCCAATAAATGAGATCTCTAAAGATGACAGAACTGTAGGACTCGTGATCCTCTGTGTGCTAACTTCCATTGCCTTTCTCCAGTCTCTCCTACAGAAACCTAGACGGAACCTATCCATGTATTCTCTGCTGTCTACTTCGAGTAACTCTCCAAAATGTGATGCCTGTGATGCCTCTGTGGCTATGGGACAGCCTGACTTTGAGTGAAGGTCCAACACTGATAGCCTAGCAAATAAGTCATTTGGACGAGGCTCTCTTGATGCCTAAGCTCTGCCCAGTTAGGGTTCCTTCTGCTCCCCAGTAGCCACATTTCTGTGGTCTCTCAGTGTTTTATTTTCTCTACATATTCTCTATTTCTTGTTCCACCTCTCCCTGGTGAATTCTGCTTCTCTCTAGGTTTCAATTTAGATGTTTCTTCTTTCAGGAAGCCTTTGTTTTGGGTCATGTGCCTCTGACATGATTTCAGTGACATGTACTTCCCGTTCACACCCAAAACACTACTGTTTGTCAACAATACTACTTTCCACCCAAGCTCCACAAGGACAGAGATCACTCTTTTGATGAGTATTGTTAGCTGAATGAAAAGAATCAAAGGAGATGTGTACCTGCATCCAAGCCCCGCCATCTCGAATTAAATCATGGTGTCAACCCAACCCCGTCGGAATAATACGTCTGAAACCCAAGATAAGAGAAACAAGCCGTACTTGTCCTCACAGACCCAGAAATTGGTTTGCTGTAGGTTTTCCAGGAATCTCCGCTCACAGTCTTGACACTGAATTGGTAGGACCTCCCTGGGCGAAGCCCATGCACAATGCGCCCTTCTGATTTTTTGATGCTGTAGGGGTTGAAGACGGTAAGAGCATCTCCAGGGAGCCACTGCAGCTCAAAGTCATTGTAGTCTGTCCAGTCTGGGGGTCCCTTCCAGGTGATGGCCAAGGAGGTGTTCGAAACATCGGCGAATGACAAAAGTCTGGGAGGACTTGGGGCTATACACGAAATAAAACAGAAAAAATCACACAATCTGATTGGTGACATAACATAGAGTCCGAACACTGAGTGACATCAGATCTGCTTTAATGTAAACAGATAAGGGTAGATGTAGGCACTTTCCTTTATAGTAACTGCCATGGATAGGGCACTATAACATTTTACCTGCCATTTCTTAAATTCTTCTAACTATAGTTTCTGCAGGGTGCTACTGTGCATGAGTGAGCCCTGAATGGATTATGTGTATAGGAAAATATTCCACCATATTTGGAAGCAGTAGAGCTGCAGTTCAGAGACAATTCTGTCCAGTTTTAGATAATCTTGGGATACAGATATATCTGTGTGCATCCAAGGTGTAACAGCACATAAGAGAGACTAGTCCATAGCAATGCAATGATGGAGTCTATCATTGTCCTCAGCTTTTTCAGATATGACAACAGAGGCTGAGATGCACCATGATGTTCCTTGCTTCATTCGGGCGAGTGACAGTGCAAAACTAAGAACCTAGTGATTCTTACACAAAGCATATCTTGCTTTATCTTATCATTGTGTGTGTGCATTATATGTGGACATATGCACCCCCCATCTGTGTGTGCATGAGTATAGACATGCACACGTGCACTTGAGTGAGTATGTGACAGAAAGACATAGAGACAGAGACAGAACGGGGGAAAGAGGGAGCTGGGGAGGGAGGAAGGGAGGGAAAGAAGAAGGGAGGGAGGGATCGAGCAAGCGAGCAAGTAAGCATGTCTACATCCCATCCCATGTGCACGTGTGAAGGGAAGAGGACAACCTTGGATGTTAGTCTTTGCATTCTTCCTTGATTGAGGCAAAGTCTCTTTATTGTCTGTCCCCATGTGTGCCAGGCTGGCTGGCTCACAAGCTTCCCATGTCTCCAACTCCCATCATGCCTTAGGAGGCTACTGGCATTACAGACATGCTTCTATGATCCACTTTATTTGGGTCCTGGGAATTTAGACTTAGCTCCTTATGCATGAGCATCAAATACTTTACCCCCTGAACCATCTTATCATTAAAATCATAATTAAGACACATCCTTAGAAGTCACTTCTCACCAACACTCGACTGGGCTTCTTACCTGTTCTGCCCTCCCCTGTGACTTTATTGCTTAGGTCTCCACTGTGAGTCACCACACACAGGGTGTATTTCCTTCCAGGAACGAGACCTTGAAAACGCCACTCTGTCACATCCCTTTCTTTCCAGTTCTCTTTCTTCGTGCCATTGGGATTGTAGAGAATCAGCTCATAGAAGTCAAAGTCCCCGGAGGCTGGACTCCAGCTAAACCAAAGGCTGTCTGTCATGTTCCGATTGGATCCTTTGAGATGGTTCACAGCGGCTGGGACTGAAAGTAGAGACACTGAAAGCTGAGAACAAGATGGGCGCAAACCCACGTGACCCACAGGTGGGAATCTGAACTGTGCTGGGCACACGGTTTAGTTGCATGCACTGTGGGCTTGGTTCTTGCTGATGGTTCAGACTGCTCACTTTGGGCTCATGTGGGCATTAGTGGATGCAAAATGATTCAAAGCAGGTGGCAATTCTTCATAATAGAATACTCATCAATTATTAATGCCAGGCAGCAGTGTGCCAGGTAGCTTCTAGAACACCCAGAAAATGGTATCAGCTTCTCCTAGCCTGACCGACCTCTCTGACAGCTACCATCCTGTAGCCACCCTGAGTCTCTTTACTGTACTATTTACCTTTAGGGCCTCAGTTATATCTTTTTTTTTTTCCCATGTCAAAGTGTGTATGGGCATAATCTCAATTTAGGAAAAGAAGCAATCAGTCTTTTCTACTATGGTATAAATCAGTCACAACACTGTCGCATGTAGTTTTCAAAAATGAGCCATGCTAAATCTGGCTAATCACTGGCATCTGAGGTCTCATTCACCACCATGGCCAGCCCCAATTAGCTGTCTTGCCCTGGTTCCCTCGGTCACCCTGCTGCCAAGCCACTCAGGTCACAAACCAGCTCCCAAGCTAGCTCTCTTGGTCTTGGCTTGTTAAGCTGACTGAACCAGTCTTTCCTGAAATGCCCGGAGCTGTCATTCAGCTCCCCTTAGCCCCATGAAATGATAACACTAGAGACTTATAATATATCAGCCAGATTTATAAGGGAAAATCTCCAACCCCCTCCCCCCAAAATAGAACACAAAACTCAGTTGATATAAATTCAAGCTGCACACCTAGATCGGGCAAGTGCACCCGGCACTACTCTATTGTTTATCTATGAAATCCCCAGCTACTTGTGGCTTGTCCAGGCCATGTGGATCAGCTCCACCTTCATCCCCTTCTCCCTCCATCTTGTCTCTCCCTGCCTCTGTCACGTCTGACCCTTCTCTTCTCCCCTTCTCTTTCTGTTCTACCTCCATAGCTTTGCCCAGTGATTGGCTTCTTGTCATCTTTACCAGCCAATCTAACGACTAGGGGAAATTCCCCTACATGACACTGCCTGCTCCATTGGTATTTATTTAAGCTGGTATTCTTCGGATAATGAGGATTTGTTGGGGGCTCTTTTCCCCCTCTCTGATATGGGATCTTTCTATGTGGCTCAAATCCTTAAGCTCATCCTGCTCCCTCTGCAGCCTCCTGAGTGCTGGCAGTGAAGGCATGTACCACCATGCATACACACAGCTTCCATTTTCTGTTTATTAGTGCTTCAAGGTCTCCTGACCAAGCATAGCAATAACAGTCATGAGATCTAGGCAATGCTGTTTGTGGTCAGAGCTTGTCATGGCTCATTTTCAGTTCCTTTGGTGGACAAGTAGACACTTTCCATCAAATATCTTTGGCGTATTTTCTTTCCACTTCTCCTCTCACTTTCTGGTCTCAGCTGAAATGTCCTCTGTTTAAAGTAATGTCCTGTTCTGATAAGCCATGGTCTGGACATGCTCATTTCATAGAATTTAAGGTGTTTCAAAGTCATCTCCCTTTAAAATCTTCTATTCCAACTGTAGTGATTTGAATATCCTTGGCCCATAGGGAGTGGTACTGTTAAGATGTGTGGTCTTGTTGGAGAAAGTGTGTCACTGTGGGGGTGGGCTTTGAAGCTCCTCCCAGTGAGGAAGAGTCAATCTCCTGGCTGCCTTCTGATCAAGATGCCAGAACTCTCAGCTCCTTCTCTAGCATCATGTATGCCTGGAGGCTGTCATACTTCCTGCCATGATGATAATGGACTGAACCTCTGAACCTGTAAGCCAGTCCCAATTAAATGTTGTCCCTTATAAGAGTTGTCTCGGTCATGATGTCTCTTCTCATCAATAGAAACCCTAAGACACCAACCCTTTTCTCTTCTCTATCATGGGGCTGTCTAAGGTCAGGAGCTTATCTTTCTTGGTCATTTTGATTTTCCAGGAGTCATGTACCTGGCACTGAAGAGCAATTGTCAAGTGATGATGAAGTTGGAAAAATTCAACTTATTACTGCCCAGAGATATTTCTGTATCCCATTTTCCTGAAACTCTTGTTTATTTTAGCTAGAGCTGTTTCCAACACACAGTGGTCAGTATGAGCATACATACATGCATTTGTGTATGTCTGTATGATTTGTAGATTTGTAGTTGACTTTCTGTGGACCTATCCTGACCTCAATCTATTCCTTGTAGGAAGTTGCTGGGCATACTTTGACTAGAGCCATGATGGTTTACCACTCTATTTTGAATAGTTCACTGGCAAGTAGAGGAACTGGGTTAAATTTTCATGAACCCCACCAGATAACTAAATAGAGCCAAAGGAACAGAAGCCACTAGAATAAGTAGATATAATTCATACCTAGTCTGAGTTAGGGTCAAAGTTTCAAGGTTACACATTCATATAAAGTTTCACTTTAGATAGAATTGGAAAGGATGAACAACCAAGGCTGAGCTGGTGGATACTGTGACACCTCCCTTGCAATCCATTACTGTTTGGGCCTGGGTCTTACCTGTTCTGCCAAATATAAAGGACTCATTGGACAGCTCCCCACTATGAGTAACAATCACCATCTTGTACATTCGGCCTTGTAGCAAGTTCTGGAAAGAGAAGCTCTGGACTAGTGGGTCAACTTGAGCTCTTTCCTGAAGAGTTTTGTCTGGGTTGTACAGGAAGATGTTGTACCAGCTGAGTTCACCCTCCGAGGCTGTCCAGCTGAAGGACAGGTGTCTGCTGGAGTTCTCTGTGATCCTCAGATTGGTGACAGCTGCGGGGACTGAAAGAGTCAAGGAATAAGAGAATGGGTCAGCATTTTACCATGTCCCTAACACATCCCAGAATCAACACCTTGGTGGACACATTCAACCCCAAACACATCATTCCTGACTTTAAGATACATTGACTTTCAATAGATGCAAATAGCAGCCTCCTAGTATGGGTTTCCCTATAAGACCTCAGTGATAGCCCTTTCCAGCTGATGCTTCTGGCTCTGATTTTTACAGGTTTGTGCCCCAGAAAGGTATTTTATGTGCTTTTGGGAAGACTTAGTACAGTGGTTCTCAACCTGTGGGTTGTGACCCCCACAGGGGTCACAGATCAGATATCCTGAATATGAAATGTTTACATTGCCATTCATAACTATCAAAATTACAGTTATGAAGTAGTAACAAAAATAATTTTATGGTTGTGGGGTCATCACAACATGAGGAACTGTATTCAAGGTTCATAGCATTAGGAAGGTTGAGAACCACTGCCTTAGGGCATCACAGCCAGAGTTTATATTGCTAAATCACAGTCTCTGTATACCATACTGCAGAACAAGGAGCACGTGACTGAGAACAGAGAGCCATGCTCACAAATTTCACCGCTAGCAGCAGATCTATGTTTCAAAGAAGTGGAGTTTCATTAAGTTTAAGGCCTGTGAGTCTGAAAATATGTATGGTGGCTGAGAAGCTGTTCATCCCTGGTGGCTGTAGGGTCAAGTACAAGCCCATACATTGTGTTCAGGACAAGTGTTATGCCCATTACTTGTGAGGGCTTCTGCTGTGAGATCCTTTGTCATTGAACACCCAGGGAATAAATCTTACTCCCTGCCCACAACAAACAACAAAAACACAGAGCCCCAAAAGTAAAGAGACAGGACATTTATAAATTACTGATGCTCAAACATATAGTTTTAAAATGATCTCAAAAGAACAAGAAACAACAATGGGAAATTATCATCACAAATACTTTTTAGATATAGATCTAAGACAGATACAAAATATGATTAGATAGTTCTTCAGAGGAGGTTGGGTGTGGTTGGCTTTCTTGTGAGGGTTATTGTGTGCTTGTTTTTGTTCTGAGCTGGGATTTTTTTTTACATAGATCAGGCTAGACAAGATCTAAGATATGACTTGATGTGTGCAACCAAGTATTTTTTTTCTGATACCAATTAAAGATCAAAATGCCATCTCTAGGTGCTGAGGGCTCATCTTTGATTATTAGACTAGAGGGGTAAGAAGAGAGGAGAGACAGGGAAAAGCCAACAGTAGCAGAAATTGGATTTAAGGGCATGAAAAAGAAAAATTACAGGAAAAACCCAAATCATTCTAAAAATGGCATAGCTTGGGGATTTGCATTGGAGTTTTGACCAGCATTTTCTCCAGATGGCATAAAGCTGAGCATTTTTTTCCACCATAAGCTTATTGGCCATATAAATTCTATGAGAACTCTTTGGTGGGCATGGTGGTACACGCCTGACATCTCAGCTCTTAGGAGGCCGTGGTAAGAGGATTACTACCCACAGTTTGAAGCCATTCTGGTCTACATGGTAGGCTCTTGGCTAGCCAGAGCTTTAGGAAGATTGAGAACCACTGCTCTAGACCTTAGTGGAAAGTTCTCTGCTTTCCTCTCATTTAGTATGATGTTGGCCAAATGCTCCTCATATACAGCTTCTATTATGCTTCTTTTAGACCCAATTTGTTCACTTATTTTTTTTTTTTATCATGAAGATGTTTGAATGGTCCTGGATGCTTTCTCTTTTATGTTATGGAGACACCACACATAGATT
>JADRCH010000263.1:673612-688662 GCA_019843965.1 Rhynchomys soricoides
AGCATCCAGGATATAAATCCTCTCAATTACAATGAATGGTCTTGTATGCACACAGTAAGAATTGCTAGTGTTTGGCCGAGAAGGTCCATGTTCATACTCACTCGTTGGGGATATATAGTCTAGAATCTTCTCTTTTTATTGTATCCTTGTCTGGGTTTGGTATCAGAGTGGCACTGCCCTTGTAAAATGATCTTGGATGAATTCTTTCTGCTTCAGATTTTTGAAACAGTTTGGGAAGAGCTGATTTTAGTTCTTCCTGGATGGTTTTAGGGGGGTCACAGGTCACAGGTCACAGGTCATAGATGAGGAAGCATCAGAGAACTATAGAAGCAGAAAAACTTCAGCACTGGCTCCTCATTAGGTTGAGGTCGGCCCTCATATAGCTGGCTGAGGGGCAAGACAAGTGGTAACTGCTGTGTTGGGCCTCTCTTGAAGGCCTGGCACAAGAGTCCTCAAAAGTTGGAAAGAGCAGAAGATCAGAGAGACAGATATAGAGGTTGAAATAACATCATTACTGGACCACACTAGGAGCCAAGGGATGTGAGAAAGATGAGGAATGGATTTCTCCCTGAAGAACCTAGAAAATATGTTTACATATGTAGTAAAATACGTAAAACACATTGTCAGGTGGTAACCTGACATCTTATTTTAGCTCCAGTTTCTAACTTTAAGGACTATATGCTAACATATCTGCACCATTCCAAATGGTCAAATCTGTAGCAAAGTCAGCTTTGGCCGTAGTCAACTACTAGTGCGAATTTTAATGACAAATCAGAATTGGAGTATTGTCGGCTAATGCCTATGTGGGCCAGCAGTGTGAAGTCAGGATGAATTTGATGGTGGTGTCAAGAGACATGCATCTTCTCCCACCAGGGCCTCTCTCTCACCTTATCATGTCTACACCGTGGTAGACAAAAGGAGATAGCTGGTCCAGGACAGGAAATTGTGTTACTTACCTGTTCGGCCTTCAGCCTGGGCTTCTTTACTAAAGAGGCCTCCGCTGACAGTTAGGATCTGCATCTTGTATTTCTTGCCTGGTGTTAGATCTTCAAATTTGTGCTGTTTTGCAGTAGCTGGCTCTGACGTGTTGCTCAAAAGAATCCCATTCTCATTTAGAAGCAGGATATCGTATCTTTCTGCCACACCAAGGGCTTTCTGCCAACTTACTATTATGGAGTTACTGCTGTATGCGTTGTCTGCGACGACTCCCTGGACAGATGCTGGAACTTCAAAGGAACAAGAGAAGCAAGGAAACTCAGGCTCGGCCACGTAGGGCAAAGTACTCAACGGAGGAAAAATTCTCTAAAATCATAGTACACAACCGCACGTTCTTCCTCTAAAGATATTTTGAAAGAAGTGAAATTCTGAAGAGGGCATAGTTGCAAAGACTTCTGTCTATAAATAAAATTCAAAATGCCCTTTAGCAAGTATACATTTCCCCAATCACATTTCATTTTTTTTTTAAATCTCTACTAAGACAAAAACATACAAAAGCAAAGATGAGAAATGCTCCTAAAACTGCCATGAAATGCACATCATCAGTTAGCTAAGTCCATTCGCTGTTCCACTACAGATGATAGGAAGGTTATCATCTGCATCTTCACCAGCTATGTGCTCACCTGTCTGTCCAAGCACATCTATCTGGTTTCTCAGGGACCCACTGACAGAAACAATGGCAATCCTGTACTTGGCTCCGGCCTCTAGCCTGTGGAAAGTGTGCTCTGAGACATGCTTGGGAATAGTCTGAGAGTCAATCTTCTCGTTCTGCCTGAATGCAGACACCACATAGGAGTCAACATCTCCGCTACCAGGGCTCCAGGTTACCATTAGCCGATCTGTGGCTCCATTGGCAGAAATGTGAATATTTTTGACGGTGCTGGGAACTGAAAGAGAAAAGAAACTTAAAACCATCACTTAAGAAAAGCAGAAATGTGAATATTTTTGACAGTGCTGGGAACTGAAAGAGAAAAGAAACTTAAAACCATCACTTAAGAAATAAACTGTGGGAATACTCAGCTGAAGTTTCTAAGGTCGGCTGTGGGTGTGGCTCAGTGCTATAGCACTTGCCAATCATGAAAGACCTTGGGTTCCATTTCTAGTGCCTCCTAGGTCATGCTTTTTAACATTTTAACATTTTCTGAAAGATTGAATGTCAAGAAAAAAACATGAGTTTGCCTATTTTTCCACCGACTCTTCCACCCAAACAGAAGTTAAGGGGAGAAAGTTCAAGGCCAACGAAGAGAAAACAGTAGCCATATATGCTTAGCCAAATATTGAGGGCTTGTTAGACTGTTTCTATCCAAGCCTTGGTTTTCATATTTACTCACTATGTGATACTAGGGAAATTATTTAAACTCCATATATTTTTTCATAAGGAAACAATACCAGTGGTAATAATAGGAACAAGTCTTAGGGATGAGTAGACTGGGCAGAGATGCCTTGCTGTAGGGCTGCCCCCCCCCAAAAAAAGCTGTCAACTTGCATTATTGAATAATTGCAACAGTTCCTCAAAGAATCACAAAGAACCGACTCCTCACCAGGAGAGTTATGTGTCAGATATTTAATATAAGCTATGTGCCCCAGAAGCCCCAGCTAGGCGTGTCCACTCAGTGTTATTTCTCTGAAAGGTCCCTTGCCATCTCCATGTACTTCTATCAATCCTTCCTTGGCAATGCCATGATCACGATCAGGACAACTTTCTGCTTCCTTCTCATTTGTCCAAGTCTTAATCTAAACACTTGCACTATCAAACATCTTAAGCACATCACTGTGTCCACTCAGGCTCAAGAAAGTGCTTCAATTAACCTGTGAGGCCTTCAATGAAGGCTGACTGCTGGACATCGCCACTGATGGTCAGGACGAGGATTTTGTAATGGCGCCCTGGTGTGAGTGCAGTGAACTGATACTCAGTTGCTGTGTTCACAAGGTAAATAGGAGGAAAGACTTTCATGTCATTGAAGAGCAGCTGGACCTCGTACTGATCAACATCCCCATTGGCTCTAGACCAAGTCACATGGAGATCCTCGGTACTCCTGTGGAGAAGTGTGAGGTTCTTCACAGGCTCTGGGACTGGAAAGAGAAATGAGAAGATATTTCAGGAATGGGCCTGATCAAGTTTACCTACACAATCTATAAATCATGCTCAAGGAACTGCCAAACACATCTCTTGCCCCCTGAAAAACCTTGAGTTACTTCATGCATAATTAAACAAGAAAAATTGAAAGCAACTACTTAAGTTGCGATTGTTTTTCCCTGACATAAATCTTACATGCTACATATTGGGAGAATAGAATTATAAAATGAGTTATGATCTCAATCAGAAGATAAAACAAGATGTCTAGAGTTTTGTTGAGTTATGATCTCAATCAGAAGATAAAACAAGATGTCTAGAGTTTTGTTGCCTTGATGCAAGAAGACAGAGAAGTCGAAATGCTTGTTTTCTTCCCTCCCTCGCTTGCTTTTATCTACCAATAAATGTTCTAGAACTGTACGGCATTGCTCGGCCGAATGCTGTGAGCCCCAGCCGAGAGTTATTAGGACTAAAGGTGACTAATCAGGAAACAGAAAACCCGGGGTTTACGTGAGCGTACTTAACGGCCTTCAAGTCCAGTTACCCACCCGTCCTCACTCCCCACCACCTACTTGTTCTCCCCATCCCTTGTTCACTGGCTTCATATTGTCCACTCTTTGTACTGACAGTGACACTGTACAGGCGTCCAGGGACAAGCTGAACAAATATACACTCGTTTTCTGACTTGGGGATGCTCTTGGTTTGAATGAAGCTGTCTCTGTTTTTGATGGTGACTTCATAGTGGTCAAAGTCTCCAGTGGCATGCACCCAGGACACCTTTAAATAGTCACTTCTGGCAGAGTTGCTAACACTGATTCCCTGGACCTTGTCAGGCACTGAAAAGAGAGTAAGTAAAGGTTTAGTGACTCGGGGAGAGCAGTTGATCACAGATGACACAGATGCCTGAGACAATAAAACGAAGTCACTAGTTTTTATCGTATGCATTTAAAAGATAAATCTCAGACCTATTCACCAGAAAGGGGAAAGACGGTTATGTTACTTAAAATGATCTTTTGAAGAAAAAAAAAAACCCTGATGAATGCATTCTAATCTAATAAATGACAAACAGATGTATCTTATATGATGGAACATTAACCATAATAACTAGCGCCTAATAGGACAGATGATGCAGATATTAATGATCACAGCATACCTTGGTTACTCAAGTTATCAAGAAAAGTACAAAAAACCCAAAAGGAAAATGTAAAAAGGTAAACATGTATGAGTGCATATATAAACATGTATAAGTGCATATATAAACATGGATAAGTAAATAAACATATAAGTGTATATATAAACATGGATAAGTACATATATAAAGAGATGTTCTGAGTCACTAGTCACCAAAGAAACTCAAATTCAGATCCCGATGCAATGATATTCTGCATTCCTTTGGCAAACTAGAAAACAGACAGAGCCAGCTCCGAGAGCGGGCATCTTTCATGTCCTTCCGCAGAGGTCAGGTAAGGAACTGTTGTGCATACACAATGAGATATTACACCCACTGTTCTCACAGCTAATTTCTTATTAACTCAAAACACAAACATTCGGGTCTCTTGCTTTCAATATCAAAATATGAACTGTGAGGGAATCTAAGCAACATAATGACAACGTTGAAAAGTCAAGTCCCTGAAAGAGTACATACTTCTGACATGCATAAAATGCCTTCTCACATTAAAACAACTGAAAAATTTAAACCCTATTACAGGGTAGGACTGTACATAAGTCAAGCAATGCAAGGAAGAGCTGAGCCTGATCAGTCAAGACGTTGGGTATTGTGGGATGTATTAGTCAGCCCTGCACCATGTGATTGGATACAGATCACAGTCAAAGTCCTAGCTAGCTTTTATTTTAGGCAGCAGTTTCTCATGTCATTCTAAATTTGTAAAAGTTACTAGCTAGATGCCTAGAAAAATCAAAGTGTCAACTGATAAACATGCTTTTTTGAAGCAAAAATTATGACTAATGCTATTTTGTAAACCCGAAGCTCCTTCTAGTAGATATATAAACGAGTGGCTCCATGGGCTGATGGATTTCTTCTCCATGAACAGAGAAATTTTCCTAGGAACACTGCAAAATGAAGTGATTCTGATATTAAGGATGGTTTAGTTTTCAATTTAGGGTTGAAATTTGATTCGATAATAAATTACAAGTTTTCTCTTACTTGTGTGTGTGTAGTATGTATACATATTCCATGATGTGTGGTGTGTGATTGGTGTGTGTGTAAGTATGGGTGTATGTGGTATGTGTGAGTGTGTGTGGTGTGTATATATGCAGCATGTGTGTGTGTGTGTGTGTATGTGTGTGTGCACGCACACACGCATGCAAACATAGAGGCCTGAGACTGACATCGTCCTTGATTGTTCTTCACCTTAGTTTCTGGGAGAGGTTCAGTTTTCTAACTGAACCTAGAGCTTGTCAGTTTGTCTGGGCTGCCTGGCCAATGAGCTCCTAGCTGTTTGTCTCTGTCTTTCCCAGCCCAGGCCCAATGTGCTACTGGTACAGATGTGAGTCACCATGCCAGGCTTATATGTGGGTGCTGGGTATCCAAACTTAGGCCCCCATGCTTTCGTGGTGGTCCTGTTATTGACTGAGCCATCTTCCCAGCTACAGTGTCTGTTTCCAGATGACTAGGACCAGCCATGGATACCCACAGGAAGGGGCATTGAAGGAAGCTCTGCACTTGATACAGAGCACTAGGCCCCAGCTCCAATTAGCTGTCGTTTTTAGCTCTTTTGAACACCTCTAGGCCTGTAGGAGTTTGGTTTACGTCACAGGATGTCTGCTCTGGCATATGCCAAGCTCATGTCCTTTTCTTCTCCTTTCTTCCAGATCATAAAACATCCAGAAATTCCATCATTTGGGCACCTAAACTGTATTTTCCTATGAGGCTTTTACACAAGTTGTATTAATATCTCTTGTTGGATTATATTTATGGACCAGGTTTATATGACAATATGGTGCATCACAGGCCTGGAACAAAATCCAGGGCTTTACCCAAAACCAATTACAGTTCGGTTAGCATTTAGCCACTGCAGAGATGGAAAATTCTGAAATGGCACTGCATGTGCAGACCAAGACTGGTCAGTGGTCTAAGCAATTTACTGAAGGCAAAGTAATTACTGCAGGAAGAAGAAGTAGCCGGCCGTGAGGCTAAGTCAATAAGGGGCTCTCCGGGTGGAGCTGGAAGTCCTGCTTTAACGCACGGCAAGTGGACGTGACACGGGATTAGAAACATTGGTCTGCTCGCCCAAATGGAGAAGAGCATTCACAAAGGTAAAGAGCGTTAAGACACTCAGGCCAAATCAGCGGAACAACAGCTCAGACATGAGTCCTCAGTTAGAGTTATTGACCTCTGTCAGTCAGGTACCATGTCCAAGTTCACGATGGTGAAAGAGTCATGATGCTGCCTTGAGCAGAAAATAGCTTTTCTCACATTTGGGAAAATCTTAGCAAAAGACCTTGCAATGTTAGAGTCCTGAGGACAGGGAATGCTAATCAGCAGTGGGTGGGAAGTTGTAGGTTAGTAGTTAGGAGACATAGCCTTAATTTCTAGTCAATTAGGCCCAGAGTTGAGCGATATGGTACTCTGACATAAGATTACTCTGGAAGTGAAAAGCAGCTTTTCAGATCTAAGTCATGATTGTAATTATCAGTACAACTAAACCTTAGGTTATCTGATGGGTAGAGATAATCTCTGTTCCCGATTAGCACTTCTAAGTATGGTGTGACATAATGCCTGGACTCTGGCACAGTTCAGACATGTGACCTTGGAAAAGCCACACTTTGTTTCAGGGATTTTCATCGTCTCCAAAATCAGAAGAAGGAAGGACCATTTCAATGCTAGCATTCTGTAACAATATAAACAGGGTTTTTTGGTTTTGGTTTTTTTTTGATTGGGGAGAGAGGACACAAGGTCCAGGCATTAGCCCAGATAGAAAGCCATGTGGTTTCTCCTCAAAGATGCAGCAGCTAAGTGGTTTAAGTACTTCCTGCTCTTAGAGAGGACCTGCGTTTGGTTCCCAGCACCCACAGTAGCTGGCTCACCACCATCCACAGCTCCGGGGCATGTGACGCTCTCTTCTAGACTCCACGAGCCCCTGTACTCACATGCAAACATGTACAGGAAGACACACGTAATTAAAAAAACTACTAAAGACAAACATAAAAAGAAACTGCCAACCTCGTTTTACTCCTCTCTGCTTCAGGGATTACTATGTTTCTAGAGTCTCCTTAGGGGCCACCAGGTGGAAAACCTTGATTCTGATGATTCTTCTGCCAGGCACTACCAAGTTCCTGCTCAGCCCTAGCATCTGAGCTCACTAACAGGGTGACATCATTGCCCTATGTGAAAAAGAACAGTTTCATATGCAAGAGTCACCCCAGAGCCTAGCGGGAAAGACTTGACAGAAAATGACGTCAGCCTTAAGCAGAAAGTTCGGATGAAAACCCCAGAAAGCACCAATGTATCTGAAAATGGTGGTTTTCTATATTTAGTTCCTTCTAGGACATCAAAGACTTGGCGATCACCGGCTAAGAATTTTGTTCCCTAGTCTAGGAACTATAAAGGGTCACATTTTTACCTCGTGTTCAAAGAACGCTCAGTAGTCTTGCCCATCACATATTTTGGGAAAGATTATAGAATCAAGATACTTTTAGGGTCTGGAATGGAGCAGAGCTAAGTTTAAGTACAAGACCTAAAACTTTCTGACTGTTCAACAATAACAAACCGTTGGGCACATGACTTAACCATCTTAAAATGTGGTTTCCTAATCTGTAAAATGGGAATAGTGCCTAGCTCAGAAAGGAACGTGTAAGGATTAATTAGTTGATATATATGAACCCATATGCGAGTAGCCAAAAAACACTTTCTAAACAGAAATATTTGTTATCCTATTTAGATATAATATGAATTCCAACAATGAAAGGTAGGAAAGTCTTCCTGTAAATGTAATATCAGCTCAGGGACTGAGTCTCTTCAGTCAAAATAAAAAGACCCCAGGGCAATTTTGTGATGTTAATGCCCTTTTATCTAGGATCACTACAAGCCCTTGATGCCCAGAGCCACACAGTCTCTGTGGAGCCCTGCACCTTCATAATCCTTACCTGTCCGTTCTTCACCGAAGGAATGACTGGCATAATTGCCACTCTTGGTGGTTATGGTCACATTGTAGAGGCGGCCTGGGGTGAGGGAGCTGAAGGAACACTCGCTGACAGATTTGGCAATGATGAGGAGCTGAACCACCTTGCTGTTGTGGGAGAGGGTCACCTCGTAGTGATCCACTTCTCCAGGTGCCGGCAACCAGGAAACGCTGAGGTAATCATTCCGGCCAGAATTGTTGACTGTCACTCCACTCACGCTAGCTGGGACTGCGAATTCAGACCAGGGGGAACGTCGTCAAAGAAAGCACAAGCAGAGTTAAACATTGTACTCAATAAAAACCGGGCACTGGGAGAGCTGAGTTGATTTGACGTGAAGTTAAGAAGTACCAGGACCCCAGGTGGCTTTGGGAAGATAAACTCTCTTCCATCAGAAAGCTAATGAAAGAAAAACACAAGGAGACCTTGTAGGTACCTCACAACCCATGCACGCCACCGCTGCAACTTTATGGGGTTTCTGGGTGAGGGGTGTTTTCAGAGGTAAATGAGCCAAGAGGGTCTCGGTAGGAAAGGAGAACACGCATTTTAACAGTTCAAATGAATCAGTTTGAACCAAACTCACCAGAAACAAACAACGACAACAGCAGAAAAACAAACAAATAAAAACCAAAGATACTTGAGCGTAAAGGAGAAGAAATTCCATGGATTTTTCTGAAGAATTTAGACTCTGTTGCCTTTGATTTTCATGTGATCAAGTTTTTTATTTCTGGCGAGTTTAATAGAAAGCACAGCAGGGGGTCCTGCTGTCCCTTTGGAAAGCGTTTTCTGCCCTCTAGTGGCCACAAGCCTAAAAGTGCATGCTGGAAGCCTGTCCCTCTGGACACAGCTTTCTCTGCTGTGACTGACAGGGCAATCCATCTCTTTGATGTCATAGTTATCATTTGTTTGTATCAGTTAGAGATCAATGCTACCAACTTCACTGAGAAGCTTGTATTTTTCCAGGTGTATACAAATGGAACCGACATGGATGCCTTAAGGTTTTCCCTGGCTACAAAGTAAAAATGAGGAATTAGTAATTGGGGAGTATTGAATAAAACGTTCATTATGTATTGGACATAAGCAGTGAGGTCACAGAACTGCCTTTGGTGATGGCAGACTGAACTCTCAGAGCGTGCGCGGACTGCACGTCTGTTTTCATCATGGGCTGTTTAACGTTCAGCTGGTTATTTTCATAACTGTCAGAGCTACTACATCACACACAAAAGATAGGATTTTGACCTCAGTGAAACCTGGGAGTCATTCTGGTCTAATATGCCCTTATTTTTATGAATTAAGCTCAGAGTCTATCATACACGCAATTGCTGAGCTGTGCATACACTGTTTAGAAAAGAGAGAATTACCAGGAGGAGTTTTGCCAAAGTGTAACTCTCCTGATTAAGATAAAATAGACTCAAAAGTTACTTGGTATTCCTTTTTTTGTTTGTTTTGTTTTGTTTTGTTTCGAGACATTTTGTTTTGTTTTGTTTCGAGACAGGGTTTCTCTGTGTAGCCCTGACTGTCCTGGAACTCACTCTGTAGTCCAGGCTGGCCTCGAACTCAGAAATCCACCTGCCTCTGCCTCCCGAGTTCTGGGATTAAAAGCGTGCGCCACCACTGCCTGGTGGCTTGGTATTTCTTTAGAATGAATGTTTTTCTCAGATCGGGATTAGATGGATCGAATATATGATGCTTTAAATTTCAGCTCCTCCCATTTTATCTAGGCTAGAAATGTTTTTGTGTGCTTGCTTCAACTCTGTGGAAGTATATCTGAGATATAAGAAGACTTTTCAAAATCATTTGAATATCGAGTAATATATCAAGTATTTGAAGGAATTACTAATGATTACCATTATGGCTCTAGCCACTGAATCATTTTATAATGTGCTCTGTAAAAACTGTACTAATCTAGGGAGCTTTTTGAATTTGTGTGCTTAGTGAGCTTCTTTGTGAGTCATTGTGTGTACACAGTAGTGTCTTATTTATTCTTTCTCTATCCAGGGCTAATGATCTGGGCCGTGTCTGAGCTCTACCCCTATTCTCTGGAGAAGTGGAGAGAGCAATGAGAATTCAGAAGAAGGAAACTGTCAGGTCCCAGGAGCCTGGGTCTCTAGTTTCTACTCGGAGAAGACGCAATCTAAAGCGTTGACCAATCAGGAGCTGAGACAGGACAGAACTCAGTCTAACCAGACGGATACAGGATGCAACTCGCTGGAAGAGGAATATAAAGTTTTTAACTGTACTACACTGAAGTGTGGTGCCAGTAACTACCACAAGAGAAGAAAGAGGGTGTCAGGAAAGACACCAGTGACAGTGTCTATTGTCACAGAATGAGAGCACTGGCATGCATCAGTGAGTTTCTACTGAGACCAAGAGCTCTGGCTTCAGTTTCTTAGCCGCTTCTCTGAGAGCTAAAGAAAGCGGTGTTTTCTGGGTAAACTAAATCGGTAAGACTGATGACTTTGGAAAGAGATTTTTTTGCCTGGCACCACAACTGGTAAATATTATCTGAGTGTTGAGTTTATAGATGGAGAACCCTGAATCCAACTTATAATAATTACTAACATTAAGAGTCAAGTTTATGGACTGGATTCTGAGTTTAGCTGTAGTTATCAGAGCTTTGGTTGGGCTTGTGTATTTTTTCCCTAAGAAACATGGAACATAAATTTCACATACTGTGTGAAATAATAAGTTATGTACTTTCAATGGATTATGAAGAATAATTCCACTTCCTCTTCTAGTGCTGAGCCTCTCTGACTAAAATGGCCACAATGACACTTATTTGTTGTCTTAGGCCACAGTCTAATTTGAGTAGGGACACTGAAGGTCAGAAGCGTTGTTTCGGTGGCATACGACACTGAGCATTCGATGATGTTGCTTATAACATATACATGTGACTTTTACAGGGGCACATTATTATACTCCAATAGTCCCAGCAGTTGGAAAGGCTGAGGCTGGAGCCTGGTAGGAGCCAAAGAGTTTAGAGCCAACTTGGGCAACATAGCAAGACTCTACAAATGCCACCAGAGAATGACATTAACTCAATTTTGGCCTTGTCAGGTGGCTATCATTTTGCTTCTATGCCTTGAAAATAAGACTCTGTGTGGAAGATAGTTCATTATTTCTTTACTTTCATTGAAAAATAAAACAAAAATTTAAAGGAAAACAGCCCCCAAATAGAATAAGCTCAGACACCAAGTGGTTATCACAACTTGAGATGTTTTGCTCGTTTTGACAATTGGAGAGACAAGGAGAGTTCAGTATTCTTCCTGTTCTCATCCATCAGCCAGTTTCCATTCCAGGTACCTCTGGTGTAGAAACCTGGCTTTCAGGAAGGAAAAAGAGAGGCCTGGTTTTAGGATGTTTAAAAAATTCCACATAATAGGTATCTGTAAGCCACAAACACCTATCTGCATTTCTTACCCGTTCTTCCTTCTGCCACCACCTGCCGGGAAGAAATCCCTCCGCTCACCGTGGTCACCACCACGGAGTAGAGGCTGCCGGATTTCAGAGCGCGGAAGCTGTATCTGCTGGTGTCACTGGAAACACTCTCGTTTTTGACGACCACATTTTCATGGATCAGTAAGACTTGGTAGAACTCTACATCTCCTAATGCCTTTGTCCAGTTAGTGAACAGACTACTGGTCAACCCTTGGTTGCTGACATGCAAGTCAGTCACTTGGGCAGGCACTAGAGGGCAGCAGAGAGAAGACAAAACACACTATGTTTAGTCAGCCAAGGCAGTGTAAGGTTAAGGGGACAAAATGGAGACAGATTAAAGCGCTGCAAATGACGACAACAACAACAATATGTTTTGTTTGGTTTTGCCATGAGCTTTTCACCCTGTTTCTGGTGGCACTTGCTCCTCTACAGGGTTTAATCACTTTAAACAGCTGCTTCTACATCAGCTCTCAATTAATCAAGGCCAGTTCAAGTCTGCAATGAGATGATGCTTACTAAGTAGCTTTGGCTTTGAACTTTGCGTAATAAAGACTGACGACTTAAAGAACTTTTTATTTCATATGAATTTATCTATACTTATTCTACAGGGACACAAAAACCACACCATTTACTCAAGCCAGTGGGTGTTTCTGGGTGGCAACGGGATATTCCTTCAAGCTGGTGGTTAGGTTATGGACTAGCGAGCTGATCATTTCTTTATAAGTATATCCTCCAAAGGGTTATTGTTTCTGAATATTCCATAATAATACGTGCTATATAATATGTAAAATTATAGTATTGGTAATTATAATAAGTAGTGAATGCCTGCTATTTTTCAGTTAGAGCAGAAGACATTTTAGAGGTCAGATTATCTATTATTCAGAAATGTCTATAAAGTTGATTTCATATTTCTTTTACTGATGAGAAAGCCAAAGATCAGAGAATATAAGCTTTTTAGCTTACACCACAGCTTGACAAATAATCAGCTAGATATCGGAGTTAGAGCTCTCTCACCCCTAAGCCTATGACCTTCTAATTATCAGCTACTGGCATTTCTAACCCATCCGTTAGTTAGTAACCACAGATACTGAAATTGACATCGGATTCTGTTTGTGTTCCTTCCTTAAATTACAATAATCAGAGCTTTAGTGGACCCACACCTCCTTAGAGTTCACTAACTTTTAGATTAAGATGTGACTATATTCACTAAAAATGATACCATATGTGGTTCAGTAGAACCATTTGATTAAAAATTTTATATGGGAAATAAAGGAACTACAACTATCAAACAGCTAAAACAAAATGAAACAAAAATAAAACCGTTACCCGCACACCAATTATATAAACAGGAAGGACAAATAGCCAATTTTACTAGAAAGTTACAGTAACCAGGACAGTATGAATAAAACCAGCATAGGACAGGCAGATATGTAAGTGGATGGAACACGCACACACACGCACACGCACGCACACGCACACGCACACACGCACACACACGCACACACACGCACACACGAGCACACACGCACACGCACACACACGCACACGCGCACACGCACACGCGCACACGCACACACACGCACACACGAGCACACACGCACACGCACACACACGCACACGCGCACACGCACACGCGCGCGCGCACGCACACGCGCACACGCACACACACACAGATCAGATCATATAAATATTTTATTAGAATAGAAGAAATATATAAAATATATATACATTATATATAAATAAACAAAGCTGACATATAGACTATATGTATACACACATACATATATACATTATGTATACATTATATATACATCATATACAAATCATACACATCATATATACATATATACATACACACACACACACACACACACACACATGAATCCTAAAGCGAAAAGTCTTCCAAGAAAGAGTCTCTGTGGCCCTTTGTTAAGCAAAGAGGTTTCAGGTGTGATGCCAAGAGCGTCATCTACAAGAGATCTTATCAGTCAGATGTCAAAATCAAGCACCACTACTCACCAAAACACATTCAATTTGATAATTATAAAAATGGAGTCACACACCAGAAACATTTTTTTCCATTTGCATTTCTAAATTGTGTGTAAGAATCATGAAGTCTCAAAACGTTTGTTTGTTGGGCTGGAGAGATGGCTCAGTGGGTTATGTGCTTGCTGGACAAGCCTGAGAACCCGAGAGGGCATCCTAGAACTCATGCACAGGTCAGGTGAAGTCACGCATGCGCATGCGCGTGCCTGTAACTTCAGTGCTGGGGGTTGAGGCGAGAGGATCCTGGGAGTTCTCTGGCCAGCCAGTCCAGCTCAAGTCGAGAGCTTCAGATTCACTCAGAAGCCTGTCTTTAAAAATCAGGTGTGGGCCGGGCAGTGGTGGCGCACGCCTTTAATCCCAGCACTCGGGAGGCAGAGGCAGGTGGATTTCTGAGTTTGAGGCCAGCCTGGTCTACAGAGTGAGTTCCAGGATAGCCAGGGCTACACAGAGAAACCCTGTAATAATAATAATAATAATAATAATAATAATAATAATAATAATAATAATAATAATAATAATAATAAAATAATCAGGTGTGGGCTGGTGACATGGCTGAGCAGGTTAATGCATTTACTGCCTGGCCAGATGAACTGTTTCATCTTAGAGACTCATGTGGTCCAAGGAGGAGAGTGTACAGCTTCCTAGGAATTGTCACCTGATCCCCTCACATGTGCTATGGTTATGTGTATGCCCACAAGCTCACAAAGAAAAACAAACAGACAATTTTAAAAATTCAAAGAGTGGAAAACTGATAGACAAAAGATGACATCCTAGTATTAACCTCTGGACTCCACCCAGCCACTCATGGGGGTGAGTGTACCCGCTTCCACGTGCGCTCGCACATGCATACACCACACACATACACATGCATACAGAATTGTTTGTTAAGAAAACTAACAATGGTATTGAACAATGAGCAAAACATCTGAATGAAAACTCTCCAAATGGAGATAATAGTGAACAGGCGTAGGAAAGGGCTCTCAAGCCATCAGACATGAGATCCCACCAACACATCTACTGGAATGGCTAAATTATAAAACAAACAGACACATAGACAGACAGTGAATACCAAGTGCTGCCTGGAGTTCTCATACATTGCTTAGAGAAGTGTAAAAAACTATAACGTAGCTGGGCATGGTGGCCTACAGTCCCAGCCACCTAATGGGGTGGCTGAGACAGAAGGATCACTTGAACCCAGAGTTTGAGGCTAGCCTGGGCACCGGTAGTGAGAACCCCATCTCAAAATATAAGAAAGTAAATGTTGTAATTTCTGTAGGAAAGACACCAACAATTCCTTACTAAGTTAAACAAATGCTATACTGTACTTACTACACCGCCCAATGCTATACTGTACTTA
>JADRCH010000263.1:688672-718972 GCA_019843965.1 Rhynchomys soricoides
CCGCCCAATGCTATACTGTACCTACTATGCCGCCCGGCAGTATGAATGGTATGAGGGACGAGAATATTAGTGTCTGGAACAATGCCCTGGGCTTTCATTCCAGCAGCAGCGTGATTATTACCATGAAAATCACCCCACTATTGGATAAAACTAAAAACAAATGGAGCAATACATCGTCAAGAATGGAAGGAATTCTCAGAGGCTGGTAAAAGAGCAGTAGACCATTGGATTACTGAAGCAAGCTGCTGCCATAGGTGTATGCTCCAGACATGAATTCTCGCTTTGATTTTATAGTACTGCAGGATCCTGGAGATGGGAGGTAAAGTCTAAGACATCCCCAGGCTGAAAAGCTGATGGCTGAGCCTACACAGAACTGCATCCTGCAAGTTTCTTGTTCTCTCCTCTCCATCCCACTGAGCCTTCTTAATATCTGCTGGAGAGAACAATTTTCTTTGAGGGTTATTGTCTCTCTCTCTATGTGTGTGTGTGTGTGTGTGTGTAGACTTTATATGTGCCGGGAAAGTCTCTGCCCTTGATCTAAAACACAAGGCTTCTTGGGAATGTTTAACCTTGAGATACTTGTTATGTGCTTACAAGTGGAATCTACAAATGTGGGTGATCAAAACCCGCAGACTGACTAATTATGTTAAACTAGGACTGAGTTGACAGCAGTCCTGGGTACATGGAAGAATCAAAAGAAAATTCTTTCTGAAATGCATCTTGAAACAAAGTCTTAAAGAATTCTCATAGAAGATTCCAAGGACTATAAGCCTATAGAAAAAAAGAACATTTAAAGAAATAAAGTAACATGAGCAAACAGCAGCAAAACATCGACAGACATAATAGCTCTTAACTGCTGAAGATTTCAGATTTCAGGCTAATGACTGGACAGAACGCAAAGCAAACATTTAAATGTAGGTACAGTTATAAAGGAGTACAATTAAAACGTATCTAAAGGGCTCGGGATATAGCTCAATCATGGAACCCTTCCTCAATCTGTGTGTGTGTGTGGGGGGGGTGTATGTGCTTGTGAATGTGTGTGTGTGTGTGTGTGTGTGTGTATACACTTAACTAAGAATAAAAGAACATATATAGACTTGGTAGAAAAACCAGAGACTATTTGAAAGTGAAAAAATAAGAGATTTTAACAGACAAGACAGATCTGAATTGATGAGCCAAAGCAAACAGCTGAAGCAATCAAGCAGATTGCAGACCAGGAAGCAAATACATGGAATTGTGTCTCTGTTACAAATGGGGAACGGGAGAGCTAATGGCTGAAAATGTTCAGGATTGAGAAAAGGCACTAATGTGAAAGAACAGACAACCCAAGAAATCTCAGGTAAATGAGCAAAAGACTTTCTGTACCTAGACTGTCCCTGTGAAACAGCAGAGCCGGGGGAGGGGTGCTTAGAGCAGCAGCATTAAACAGGCTTCTCACAGGAAAGCAAGAATTACACTGGAAGCCTGCTTTGTAACAGAGACAGTAAGTGCCACAGAAGCTAGGAAAATATTCCCAGTGTCCTGATAGAAAATATCTTTTAGCACAAGACAAAAGCATAGGAAACCGCTTTGCGAAACAGAGAGCTATGAAAAGACACGCCCAGAAGTAAAAGCAAAAGTGGAGTCTGTCCCTAGGACTTTTTCAATAAAGAATTTAAATATCATCCTTCCGGATGAAGGAAAACCCTCTGACATCAAGCTTCCGAAACACAGGGATGAAGGACAGACAGGTGTTAAGTTGGAAGAAAAGCTAAGGAGCGCATGACTTCACAAAACCGTAGTTTGAGGAAGTAGAATTCACAAGGAGAAATAAAAAGGCTGGAGAGACGGCTCAGTGCTTCAGAACACTTGCTGCTTTAGCAGAGGACCTGGGTTTATTTAGCATCCACATGGTGGCTCACAACTCTTCATAACTCCAGTCCTGGGGACAGGACATTCTCTTCTGTCTACCATGGGCACCAGGCACACACACCGTACACGTGCGTACATGCAGACAATCACTCATACATAAAATGTTGAAGAAGGGAAAGACAATCCGGGCTATACAGAGCTTATCCATTGCTAATGCCCGTCTTGATGAGGACGTGGCTTCTCACATCACTGAGAAACAGACAGCAATTCTAAGAGCAGGGCTCAGTCTAGCACCGTCTACCTGCTGGCATTGGCACTCACGAGCTCCCTGCCCCTTACCCTGCTGACTCTGATGTTAAATTATCAATTTTCCTTTCGAAAGCCAATTTCCTCATTGCGTATAGATCCCACATCTCTCACAGAATGACATTTCCCTCTCTCCAGATGATGTCAATATCCCCTTTTCCTTTAGAAATTACAATCAACGTAAAATAACCTGCTTTTTTAATAATTAAAAATAATACTTTCTACCACACTCCCTGTCCTCAATAGTGTCCCACCTCTTCCTTCCCTTTTGCAAGTAGAACTTCATATCAATGTTACTCTCTGATCTAGTTCGATGACTAAAATACCCCTAAGCAAAAGAAGAAACTTGGTAAAATCGGAAATATAATAGAAAGGTTCATACTGCCCTACCGCGTACATCATAGGCTCGGCTGGCACTTAGAGGTATTTGTAAGTTTCTGTGGGTAGACCATTGTGAAATTTAAGATTTGTGAATGTCACTACCTGTTCTTCCTTTGATTGAAGATGACTGCTTTAAATCTCCACTCATGCTAGTGATGGTAGCCTTGTAATTCCGTCCAGGAATCAGGTCTGTAAAAGTGAATTCTTTGGCATCTTTGGAGAGTGTCTTGTGGATGACTAAGAGCTCTCTGTCCATCAGTGAAATGATGTATTTCTCCCATTCGCCTAGAGGGGGCCGCCATGTGATGCCCAGTGAAGTTTCGTTAGCGTGTTTGACACGAAGCTGCAGGACAGCCAGGGGTACTGAGGAAAAATCAATGGAGACTTGGAGTCACCGGTTCAGTCACAACCATTAATAGTTTTTTAAAGCTACTCTTTCCCATTCATTCTGGGCTCTACTGGAGTTGGGTGTGCCCAGCCATGTCTCTAGCCCTGAGAGTTCCTCTCTTGTTTTGAAATAATTTTTAAAAATCCCGTGACCCACAAAAACTAAAAGGAATAGACTATGCTTGAGTGTTTAAGTGGAGTGAGAAGTATTTATTGCTCTCAAACCTTAGAAAGACCAACTGCTCCTCCGTCTATTTCTGAGGGGACCCTGCTGTGCCACAAAGAGGAGACAACAGGAGAGCAATAATTACACTCTCAGAAGGGACAGCCTTTATCTCAAAGGAATCTCAATTTCTTCCTCTTCTTTAAAAGATGCTATCATTATAATTTCTCAAAGACATTGTTAACAGCAAAATATTGACCCCCTCCCCCACAAAACAATGGAAAGCCACATTATAAAAGAGTCAGCTGTATAAAAAAATACAATTTGAACTGTCTCCCGAGAGGCTCAGGCAGAATCTGACAAATACAGAGGCGGATGCTCGAAGCCAACCATTGGACTGAGCGTGGGGTCCCATATGGAGGAGTTGGAGAGGGGACTGAAGGAGCTGAGGGAGTCTGCATCCCTATGGAGTGAGCAACAGTGTCAACAGGCCTGACCCTCCAGAACTCCCAGAGACTGGACCACCAACCAAAGAATACACATAGAGGGACCCATGATGCTTGCCACATATGCAGCAGAGGAGGGTCTTGTTGGTCATCGGTGGGAGGAGAGATCCTTGGGCCTGAGGGTGTTCGATGCCCCAGTATAGGGGAATGCTAGGGTAGGAAGGGAGGGGGTGGGTGGGTGGGGGAGCACCTTCATAGAGGCAGGGGGAGGGAGGATGAGATAGGGGGTTTCCCAAGGGGAGACCTGGAAAGGGGAAAACATTTGAAGTGTAAATAAAGTAAATTTAAACAAACCCCTACAATTTGATTTGAAATTTTCTGTAGTTCTGTGGCAATGGATCACTGAATCTTTCATCAATGTAAAAAACAAAAGCAAAAAAAAAAAAAAAACCAAAAACCAAAACAACAAAAAAAAAACCCTGATGATGATTTGTATGGCGGTCTATCTCAAGCTACTTCATGCATCACCTGCCAGTGTGGTTCTCAGATGACCCCCAGGTGAACATGGTTTGCTACTCCAATGAACCAGAAAATCCAGAAAAAAAAATTGCAAATCAAAGTGTTCTAATTTTTTTGCATTCACTCAAAGGACATCTACAAAAACCTCCCAGGCCATTAAATGCCTGTGTTCCTGAAAAACATCACCAAGAAACTGAAAGATGTCATTTTTAAAGAAGCAGAGTGAGCCCTTGTAGCTTGTCCAAGTATGTGGGGGCTGGGCACTGGGTCAAAGGCCTCCGAAGAGTGTTGAATTGCTTTGTTCAAGCTTTAAAATGCAGGCCGAGAGACAGTTAAGGGTTTCGCCATCTCCGGTGAGCAAAGCACTTGCAATACCCTGCTACATATGCAGGGCTGAGAGTCCACTTTCTGACCCCTCCAGCAGTGTGGGTGTGAACCTTATCGGGAAGGAACAATTGTTTCAAAGCTAGAAGACGAAGTTGCCCAGAAGAAACTGAAGGGAAAAAATTATGATCTGAAAGCAAATTCAGCATGAAATAAATAAAAATCAAAGTTGGAGGCTGGAGTGTCTTCGTTAGGGTTTACTGCTGTGAACAGACACCGTGACCAAGGCAACTCTTAGAAGGACAACATTTAATTGGGGCTGGCTTACAGGTTGAGAGGTTCAGTCCATTATCATCAAGGGGAGAGCATGGCAGTCTAGGCAGGCATGGTGCAGGAGGAGCTGAGAGTTCTACATCTTCATCTGAAGGCTACTAGCAGAATACAGGCTTCCAGGTAGCTAGGATGAGGGTCTTAAAGCCCACGCCCACAGTGACGCACCTACTCCAACAAGGTCACACCCTCAAATAGTGCCACTCCCTGGGCTAGGCATACTCAAACCACTACAGGGTGGACCTGACTGTTCAGCTTACATTTCCAGGTTGTTTGAGGTGACTGTAAAATACTGGAGGACAAGAAAGACACATGTACTTTGAGCCCTGAGCATGCCTTGGCTTAGGCTGGCTAGGACTTTGCCCATCATCCCCTTGACATTAGCATTTGAAAGAGGAAAAGGTCACTGAGAGATACAGATGGTGCATTAAAGGGCTATCAGAGCTGTCCTCTTTGGTAGTCTCACAAGAACATTGAGCCAGTGCAGTCATTCTTTTATCATGCAAGACTGTGGGAGATCGATTTCACTTTTATGGTCTATTCTGCATCATCATAGAAACTCTGGAGGACAACTGTCATACTTGAAAGTGGAGAAAACAGGTTCTGGTGTTTGTGATTTGCCAAAGAAATTGCAATATAATGGTGACAGCAGAATGATCATGATCTGTGAATCTCAACACGCCCTTTCTCGTCATTCAAACAGGACGTCGATCACCCTACCCTGTCCTGAGATTCTCAAATTAGTCAATATTAGGTCAAGGCAATGGTAACTTGGCTACCAGCACTCTTTGAAAGATTGGTCTTTATTCTCAGATTGTATCTTTTCTGTTGTTGTGGCATCTAAAAATGTCTTTCCTTGGGCCTGGAGAGATAGCTCAGTGGTTATGTGCGGAATGCTTGCTGCTCTGGTATAGGACCTGAGTTCAGTGCCCAGTACTCAGGTTGAGCATCTCACAAGTGCCTCTAATGTCAGCTCTGTGGGATCCTCTGCTCTCTGCTGAATTTTGCCCCACCTTCCCACCCCCACCTCCCAGGCCGCTGCCACCGCTGCCCTCAACACACAGTTTAAAATTTGTATGTTTAGGCTTTTTTGAGACAGGAATTTCTCTGTGTAGCTCTGGCTGTCCTGAAACTCACTCTGTAGACCAGGCTGGCTTTTGAAATCAGATATCTGCCTCCCTTGCCTTCTTCGCCTGGGATTAAAGGTGTGAGCCAACATCACCTGGCATAAAAATAAATCTTCAAAATGTCTTTTCTTTCACGAAATGATAGTTACCAGTGGAAAGGAAGTTTGATGTTCATAACTGACAAAATTAAATGTTTGCAACTCTGTTAGCCCTTATAAAAATAGCTCGCCTTCAGGGAGTACAGAAATAAAACATCCGTGGTTCTATGAAGCAGGAATGGATTACGTTCTGCCAATCACGTCTGTTTTACCTGTCCTGCCTTGGCAGCGCTCGGAATTCCTCAGATTTCCGCTCTCAACAATGACTTCTACCTCATACTGTCTTCCCGGTATGAGCTCCAAGCCATCCACAGCATAGTGTGTCTCTTCCTTTCCCACGGTGGTGTTGAGGAGCACCGAGGATTCGTTGAAAAGCAGGATACGATAGTACTCCCAATCTCCAGCAGGGGGCGTCCAGTTCACCGCAAAGGACTTCATCCAAATCTCATTGTAGGAAACCAGATTCCTCACTTTTTCTGGAACTAAATGAGGACATGCGGAGAAGGTATTGAAAACGAAACAAAATAAAAAAATTAAGAATATTCATTTGCTTTTTATGGGAAGCAATATAGAGAACACAGTGTTTGCTATTGAACGCACTTGTGAGTTCTCTTTCTCATTTTGAAGACATGTGAAAATCATTTCAATAACATGACAGTTATGCAGTCTCTTGCCACACTGTTCATAGCGTAGTGTGTGACTGTTGTTTTCCACTGCTTGTCTGCCCTGGAGATCATACTGACATTGTATCCCATGATGGTGACACTGACAAATGTGATATCTTTTGAAAAAGATAAACTGTATGTTGTGGTTGTGAAAGATCCTCATTTATTTTCTGAATTCCAACTGGAAAGAACAAACTTTATGCATATGGGTTTATAGTTTTGAGTGCAAACACTCAGTCTCTTCGAAAAAATGACCAAACACAACCCAGGTCCTTCGCTTACATCTGAGTCTCTTCAAGTTCAGACCCGCTCCCCTCCTAGACGGCCCCTTGACCCTCCCTGCACACCACCCCTCCTTCCTTTTCCCTTTCAGGGTGTTCAGGAATGTGTTCTGCAGAGCCGTCCTCTCCTGAGCTCTCTCTCCCATCACCCACTCTTACAGACAATTTCTTCTTTCCCATTCCATCTTCCAGGAAGTTCAGTCTTTCTAGGTTCCCCTGCGAGGGCATGGCCCCTAAGCTTCTACTGATCTCCTGGAAGAGAATATAGCTCTTGGTTCCTTTTGATCATATAGATCTTACTTGACATCTCTAACGGCACTGAGACTGGACTCAGATCGAACCACCTCCTTTAAATTCAAGTTCCAGTACTTTCCTGGCCAGATGAATAAGTTATTTAGTCATTCCAGTTTATCTGCACAATGCCTATGCTGACAGCACAGCTCTTAGCTTACAGTTTTCTTGCAATAAATACATGGAATAGGTTTAAAGTGTTTGCACAGGGTCCGGCACATGAAACTATCAATGCCATTAGCATTTTTAAAGGGTGCTACTCTCATTGTGTGTGTGTGTGTGTGTGTGTGTGTGTGTGTGTGTATGTGTGTTACGGTGTTACGTCTTTGGTTAAAATGTACCATCTATTAAGCAAAAGTCAGCAAATAATCCTTTACTGAACTACATAAATGACCCCTGAAAGATTATATCTTTAGTTTTAGAAATACAAAACCAAGCCAACAAGTAGGCTTGCCCATAGGGTGGACTTTGCAGAACCGTGCATTAAAAGCAATAGTACATCATAACCATTTTGACAAGGTGCACGGATCATAATACAGTGATTTTCTCAAATAAAGAAAGAGAGAAATGCTCATTAACATAAGTGAATAAAAATATTTATGGGAAACACCACGAGATGCTAAGTTGGCCTTATTATAAGAACGAACCAGAAATGTTTTTTTCACTGGCATTGGTGATAGTGGATCTGTGAGACTTAGGTGATGGGGTATGAGGAAGCAGACAGCAGGGACAACCTGCAGGTTACACAGGAACCCAAGCACATTTGCTTAAATGATACAACGTTTGCAGTTTTAAAGCCTCCACTTTATTCTGTGTGGGGGTTCTATTTCATGGGCATTCTTGGTCATAAAAACCCTATTTCTCTCAGTAGGAAAAGAAGCCTCTCACTCCATTATTTTGTTCTATTCAGAACCATATCTGAGAATGTTTGAGGCAACCAGAGACTATTCTGGAGGCTGACTCACCTGTTCTGCCCATTGCTGTCTTCTCAGCAGAGAGTTCACCAGAGACACAGCTGATGGTCACTTGGTAAAGCCGGCCAGGGACTAAGTCTTTGAATTGAGTTTCAGTAACACGAGGTGCTAATGTTTTGGATTCCTTGATGGTCCCTTGGTGAGACAGGGTAATGCTGTAGGAATCTACATCCCCAAGAGGTTTCTGCCACTTCACGGTTAGTGAGGTCAAACTGCCGTCATTTGTCACCTCCAGATTTGCCACTTCCATAGGAGCTAATTAGTAAAGAATGGAAAAGAGAATTTACTTCTCATCTCTTCCCTTCATATGGCCTCGATTTGACCTAAACTTTAACGTCTACAGGACATAGTCTTTGATCAGGAGAAAGTCACTTGAGAGACAAAATGTTACTGGAAATCCGAGAAAGATTGTGCCATGATACGAGAGCTATCTTGAAGTCAGCAGCCTGGATTCTGGCGGGACTTGTTGGCTGCCCACAGAACACTGGGAAGTTCTCAGTCTCACTGTGCCTGGTTGCTTACTAGCTAGCAAATAAATTGGTTAGAATATTGTCTTTATTCCTTTACAGCTATGGGATTCTTTAGACAAAATTTACAATGAGGCATGTCTGCACGTTTATTTATTTAAACAAATATACACTAAATAGGTTGATTTGTTGGTCGTTGTACGAATTTGTATGCTCAAAGACTTTTTAAAAGGTTGTGTGTGTGTGTGTGTGTCACATGTGTGCAAGTGTGCACAGATGCTAGAAGAGGAGATTGGTTGCAAGAAGCTGGAGTTACAGACAAGTGTGAGCTGCCCAGTGAGGGTGCTAGCGGCTAAACTCTGGAAGAGCAGTAAGCATTCTTACCAGCTGAGCCGTCTCTCCAACCCATTGAAATGCTTTGTTACTTGCTCATCAAAGGCAAAGTCATGAGAAGAGATAAAGTTTGATGAATATTTTTCCTACTTCTTACACATGCGGTAACTACGCCTGAGGGTGTGATACAAATTAATATAGTTTCACTAGAAGACTGAGTATAACACAGTGATTTTGCACAGGATGCTCAGAAGGGCAATTTGTGTTTCTCTCTCTCTCTCTCTCTCTCTCTCTCTCTCTGTCCGTCTCTGTCTCTGTCTCCCTCTGTCCATCTCTGTCCATCTCTCTCTCTCTCTCTGTGTCTCTATAATCAAGTCTGTCCTCAAACTTGTGATCCTCCTGCCTCAGCTTCCCGAGTGCTGGGATTACAGGCATGCACCTGGCTTTATTTTCTCGTGATACTCACAAACGGTTCTTAAGATATCTTGTGCACTTTTCTTAGGAACATCTACATCTTTTTGAAGTGGGGAACAACAGACCTGTGAGTATGTAGCAGTCTCCAATACCTCTCTCTTTAGCCTCCTGTACTTCTAGATACTCTCCCCACTAGAACAATCTCAAACGCATTACCTACTTTACAGCTTACATAAGATTAGAGAACTCACAAAGAGACGCTTGTCGACACAGTATATAAATCAGGAGCATTCCACAAGGGCTCTGACATTGTCTATCTTGATTGGTACTAACCTTGACTTATATCCGACACTCAGGAAGAACTGGCTGGATGAATCAATGAATGAACAATTCATTAATAAGTAGCACCATTTTTTTTTTTCCAGTTTAGGTTAGGTTGAGCAACTGGGTCCCATGCCATGTTTTCTTGGGTGGAGGGTTTTAGAAATGACTGTTGTACAAGAGCATGTCTCCATACAGCCCTAAGAAAAGCATTCTAAACTCACTGTAGGTGTTCACAAAGACAGCAGATGCCTACTCAAGAGCCAGAGCCAGGGACCCTTAGGTGTGTATTTAATGGGAAAACTCTAAATCATATCGGCAACTTTGCTTCAAAATGTTGCCAAGGGCTAGCTTCAACTTTAGAATAAAAGAGACTCATTTCTCTTCGTGAAGATGGATATACATATATTTCTATAACTCATATGAATTTCAATTTGTCCTACAGTACCATTATCCAAATAGCAAACTGGATTTAACCTCAATTTGAACTTTGCTCTTGCTGAGCAAACAGGAAGAACTTACCGGTCCTCACCAGTTTCCACCTGGAGTTTTGTAGTCCCGAGGCCATGGTGGCAATAGTGAGGTTGTAGAGGTGGCCAGGGGTCAGCCCGTGAAAGGCATAAGAAGTATCACGCTTGTCCACGTTCGTGTCTTGGATGATGGCCCCTTTATCCATTAGCACCAGCCTGTATTGTTCCACATTCCCAGAACCACGAGACCAGGAAATTAGGAGAGAATTAGGATTGGGAGAAATGCCAAGATCTTTCACTGGCGATGGTACTAGTGGGATAAGAACACACGGCCGCAAGGTCATTCATAGTCCCCTCGTAGAAGGCAAGAGACAGTTCTTTAGTGTACACATTCATTTATACGCTTCTCTGTATTTAACTTGTATCTTAGCAGTCCTCGGTAATGGTCCCTTGACAGTTCACTGGACCTTTGTTAACCATCTTCATAAAGTTCTCGGGCTTTATGGGCTAAAGGGATATCATGCATTGTCCTGTTTTATAGCGACTAAGGCAGCTGCTGCCTACGCAGTGTAGTGTTAACACAGTGAGAAATAAGTAGACGAGACAAAGGAACAAACTCTGGAGACGAAGATGAAAAGAGATAGAAATAGCCAGGCGAAACAAGAGAGGAGCTGGCGACAGGGAAGTCATACACCTCCCGGGATGGATATGACACACCACACGGGGACACCAAAGGAATTATTTTCCAGCATAGCCAAGAAGCAAACAACTTATTTTAAACCCAGGGGCATTTAGAAGACATCATAACTTGATATTACGAGAATATACAAAAGTCAGAAGATAAGTTCTGTGACACAAATTGGGGAAACAAAAATCTCGCTTTCCTGGATTTGAATTAGACAGACCTGTAGGGAGTATCTATTTTAAATTAGAGAAAATCCCACTTTCAGAGAAACCTCGTGACTTGCTCATATTCACCTGGCAGTGTAGCGGCACAGTCACACACCTTGTCAGGCCAGTCTTCTTTCACTATTAAACCTCCTCTCGGCATATTAGTCACTTTATTCATTTATGATGGGTGGCATTTTTATTTTTAATAACATATAATTTTGAAGGTGCCAGAGAGGGCTGGGGAGTGTTTGCCTAGCATGCAGGAGTCTCTGGGGTTTCATCCCCAGAGAAAAAGAAGAAAAGACAAAAAGATACTGCCAACGATTAACCACAGTCTTACCTGTAGATCCATTGGTATACACGGGAATGGAGCGCTTCTCCCCGGAAACAGTTGTGATGGCAATTTTGTAACTGTTACCAGCAGTGAGGTTCAGAAAAGTGTATTGGCTCCATGGGGTACTTTCTTGAACTTGGACTTCTTGTATCTTTTGATTGTTATGATCAAATAATTGCACCTCATACCAGGCGACTTTTCCAGAAGAGGGAGTCCACCGGACCTGCAGGGTGGTTGATGCTGTCCTTACTTCAAACCTGGCAGGAGGCAAGGGATCTGCAAAGGGCATCAAAGAGAAGACAGCACGAGCGCTTTGAAAATAGCTGTTGATGCCACTGCAGTCCCCGGTTCAGGTTCCTTAAAAATGTAAAGAATTTGCTGCCAGGGCTGGAGGTTGGGGTGGGGGTGGGGGGTAGGGGTGAGGTGGGAATCATTGGTGTATTGCTGTACTCGAAAACCTCTGCCTCATTTTGCAAAGATACACTTCCCCAACCTCTTAGGGATGAGAACTCCTATTCCTCAGAAGGTTTTTTTTGTTAAGGTAGGTCAGACCTTGAAAATTCCTTCAAGGCCGTGTTTTCTTTGCCTTGCGAGTTCAGCATGCACTGAGACGCTGACGCGCATCCGGCATGTGGTTGGTTCAATACTGAAGATCCAACCAGAAAATACAAACTAATAGGAGATAACAGGAGTTTGGAATTTGTACCCAACTTTTTCCTAGGTTGTACATTCTAGGTGCCATTTCCATCCATAAGTTTGGATAGCTTTTAGCTATTAGGTAATCAGGAAAGACACAGATTTGATATTGATCCTAAAATAGATTTGCTCACCAATATCAATGCTCCTAACAGCTGGGATTACCAGTACACCTATGTTTTTACAATCATAGTTCTGGAGCATGCTGGAATTGCCAGAGGTGGTGGGATCCGCAGGGTTTTACACCCTGCTGACTCTCACCATTGAACTTGAATCAGGATGAAGGCGGTATTCTGGGATTGGGGACTAGGTCAAAGGTCAACAGTATCTCATGAACAGCTAATCTTTGGGTATAGTGGGGATAGTTAGGCTGTCCTCCCTCACATGCAGGGAGCATGCAGAAACCATCTACCTGAGAAAAACGTAGCAACTCTGGATGGTTTTGGCTCCACATGTCAGAAGGAGATATTGGGCAGCAATTCATAAATCAGGCCATTTGTCTGAGTGGTACAGCTACACAGACCTCTCAGCTCTGGCCGCCTCCCGATAGATTGCATTTTGTTCATGATACCAAGAAATTATAGACCTTATAATAAAAGTATGATTTGAAGAAGAGCCTGTTTGTGACGAATACAACGTTATTCTACTTCCAAACGGCATTTGTGGGCAGGCAGTTTAGAAGACTGTCTACGGGTGAACACATGTGGAATACAGCCCGTGTGACCCAATGCCTTTATGTTTTATGCTATTATGTACGTGAGCTCATCGTTCTGTAAAAATTAAATATGCCATTAATATGTCAATAATTATTAAAAATACAAAGAATAGCCAACAAGTAAACCAAGACAATGTCTCAGAGAGAGGGGGAAAAGGAGGGAGGAGGGAGGAGAGAGGGAGGGAGGGGGAAGGGGCGGGGGGGGGGAGACAGAGAGAGGGGGAGAGAGAGCGAGAGTGAGCGCAGAGCACAGGTGAGCTTTGAAGACAACCACAGCTCATACCATGTTTCAGCCCTGTGTTCATCTGAAGGTTCTATGCCTTAACACCCGGTGACTTTGAATCTGTCTGAATCTGTCTTGATGGCTTGGTGGTCCCATACTTGAGCGGTTTGTAATGCTCGAAGTTAGCTGTGATTGTGTTCCTATTACAGACTGATTATCTGCCATAGAACCAGTGACGCAGAGTCCTAGAGTGCACGGGTTTTGGAACTGGAAAGAGCTATGTTCAAATCGGCTCCATGGCATACCGCTTACATGACACTCTGGGTGAGCGGCAGTCCGTTGAAGCCTCCATCTCCCTACTTGTCTAGAGTGTAATAATAAATAAGTAAAAAAGAAATACATAAATGATGATAATAATAAATACCAGAGTTTTCCAAGGAGTTTTGTGAATAAACCAGATATAGAGGAGATTTTACACAACATGCAGTGGGTGTTCAGTACAAAATCTTATTTCTGTTTCCTTTATCAAAGAAATAAATGTTTTCTTCTGAATCACTGATAACAAGGAGGCAAAAATAAAACAAAAAATCTTTTTTGCAAACTAAACTGATAATATCTTCAATGGCTTTTGTTATAAGAAAACATTTTGGTAAAATTTTGGATATAACTTTCTGACTCTTAAGTTTAAATAAAAACTTCCAAGATGCGTTTTCTTCATAGGTTTTTTTGTTTGTTTGTTTTTGTTTTGTTTTAAACTAGAGTTTGGGGTTGGGCAGTGACAATAGTAAATGTTGTTTAATTTTTTTTATCCTACAGAACAGATGCCATATTAAAAGGAAAGGAGGTAATTTCTCCTCAAAGTTTTTTAGTAACCTGACAAGAATAAGGTATTCACCATCATGAGCTTCAGATGGCCTGCGAACCACAAAAACAACATGGTGGAACCAAGTGGACACATTTTTGCTGAAGGGTGAAAGGGATAATTTCATCCAGTACTAGTTTCGTAGAGGGCAAGTCTTGCCATCTATGTCCCAAGCCAGAGAAAGGTTAAAGAAAATGTTATGACCAGTATAATCTAAATATACGTAATCTACAAAATATGAGTCGTAAAAATGAATTTTAAGGTTGCGTGCCTAGAGGTTGAACTTCAGAAACGCAGACTTTATCTAATCTCTCTGAGCCAGAAAACAAAACAGTCAATCCTTTGTACATCCGGTAGAACAAAGAAACAATGTAACTGGGAAGTGCCTGGGCTTCGAGAACCTGCCCTGGAAACAAACACTTAAAACCCCATTTAAACTGCGATAAAGCCGGGTGCTGGCGGTGGTCCACGCTGCTCTGCCTGCTGTCCACGCTGCTCTGCCTGCCGTCCACGCTGCTCTGCCTGCCGTCCACGCTGCTCTGCCTGCTGTAGAAAGCTGACGAGTTTGTAGCTTACAAACGAGTTTAATACCATGGTATTAAAAACAGTTTGATTATACATCAGATGCTTCCATTTGGGGTACAAGCTTCTGTGGCCTGGGTCAGTGTGTATGATATGTGTGTATGTGTGTGCATGTTAGTGTGTGTGAGTGCTACTGAACAGGTATACCATGGCATGTTTGTGGAGGTTACATCCCAAACCTTGGGTGGCGTTGTATTCCACCTTGTTGGAAATGGGATTTCCTTGTCACGGGGTTCACCAGGCTGACTGGCCCATGAGCTACCTGGCCTAATTCTTGCTCTGTTTCCTATCTTGCCCTGGGAACACTGGGCATGTCACCATGCCTATGTATGTGTGGATTCTGGGGATTCCAGCTCAAGCCTTCACTCTCACAGACCCAAATTCCATATGTATGTATGTATGTATGTATGTACGTACGTATGTTTGTTGTGTGTGGGGGAGAGTAGATTTTAATGTTTGACAATTCAGTTACGTAACTGCCAAACCAATTTTAGTGTTCTCAAAAGGAAAGACAAAGCATGGCAAAATTCTTAAGCCAAAATGAATTATGTTTTCCTTAAAAAAGTAAAAAAAAAAAAAATGTCACTTGGAAGGAGAAAGTTTTATTTCTAATGCAAGTAATATTTAATCCTTATAATTTTTATCAGTGAGGTTACTAAAAACATTAGTGTTTATTGATGTGTGGATTCCTTGGCTTCACATATGAAATGATTGAGCTTATTTTAGGAATAAATTTAAACCAAGAAGAGTGCAGCCAACCTGTGCATTGGTGTCAGCAGGTACACAGGACCTACAGTGGACATGTAGGATGCCATGATTCACAGTGAGCCTCCTAAGTTGGAAGAGAAGCTGAGAAACACCAAATGCAGATACCAGGAGCTGCAGCCAAGCGTCTGACACCCAGGAGCAGCCTGTGTGCTCCTCACAGAATGGGAAATGCTGCCCTGAATTGCGTATTCAATGTGACCACAACGGAGCCAGATGTCCATGGGAGTGACAGGCATGATAGTCTATATTAGTCCTCAGTTGAGAGCATACTCAAGCCAAGCAGCGGCAGGACGACACCCAAGTCTAAGTCTACTAACTCTAGGTGTGTGGAAGCTTTCTTGCCTATTGATTTATCTATTATCTTAGGTAACTAAGTTGGAGTTGATTAAAAAGTCGTTGTAGGGGCTGGAGAGATGGCTTAGAGGTGAAGAACACCGACGGCTCTTCCAGAGGTCCTGAGTTCAATTCCCAGCAACCACATGGGGGCTCACAACCATCTGTAATGGGATCTGATGCCCTCTTCTGGTGTGTCTGAAGGCAGCGACAGTGTGCTCATATACATAAATAAATAAGTAAATAAATGAAGAAGAAGAAGAAGAAGGAGAAGAAGAAGAAGAAGAAGAAGAAGAAGAAGAAGAAGAAGAAGAAGAAGAAGAAGAAGAGGAGGAGGAAGAGGAGGAGGAGGAGGAGGAGGAGGGGAGGAGGAGGAGGAGGGGAGGAGGAGGAGGAAGAGGAGAAGAAGAAGAAGAAGAGGAAGAAGAGGAAGAAGGAGAAGAGGAAGAAGGGGTTATAATATAGAGTTAATCATGAGCTTTGAGTGTGGGAAAGAGACACATATAAGACAACAGCCAGTCATGCCCTGGATGTCAGGGATGCTGACTTCTCAAGGGAGTCTTCCCACTGAGTTCCCTTGCTTGTCCCGTTCCCCTCTAGGCTTACTGTGCGTCCCTGAGGTCCTATCACTTTGTGCTGAGTACTCAAGAGATGTCTAAGTCCTGTCCTTATTCCAGTCCTTACCATTGTCAGTTTATTCCAGGCGGGCCTCTCCCATCTACCAGCCTCTCCCACCTTGAAGCTGCAAGAACGTCATTAGCACCCACTGAAGACCAAAGCTCAAGCTTCCTGACAGGCACCCAAGGCTGTCCGGACTCTGGCTATATCCCTCTCTTTAATTTTATCTTTCTGTACTGTCTCACTCCATGCCAGGAGACCTTTATGCCAAGTTCTAGTAGATTTACAGAAATTGGGCTATCTACCAATCTTACTCAAAAGTGGGTGGGTAGCAAGCTTGGTTGAGAGCAAGGTATATTTACTTGGCATTTTATATAAACTGGAACAGATATTAATGATTCAACTAAAACTATTGGAGGAATTATTATTATTATTATTATTATTATTATTATTATTATTATTATTATTCATGGAAATCAGGTGAGGGTAAAGCCTAACCCCACATAATTCCTGCTACACGTCCTTGAAAATGGGAAGGGGAAAAAAATAGCCTAGGAGAGGAATTTCGCACAGTCCTTAGCACATTTAATAGATTTCTAGTAGGAAGAATTCCCTTTGTTGTGCTCTTTGACTATAGTCCATTTTCTTGCTTACTTTAAGGATGCTGAAATATATTTTGCTAATATAGAATGCTTAATGCTATTGTGCCAATACACCAGGATGGCACAGGGTACCTGTAAATCTCTAACTTCTATATCATTTTCCAGGTCATCATACAAAACACTAAATATTCACTAAGTACCAGGCAAGGCCAACAATCTACGAATCTCAGACATACACGACAAGAATAAACAGAATAAGATGAACTATCGAGGTAGCTAACGTTGACTTGGGAACACCTAACTGTCATTTACCACAAGGATGGCTATAGGAGGTTTTTCACCCCTTGTTTCTCAGCTCCTTAAGTCTTCAATTGAACTGACAATGTATATTCTTCAGAGTCATACTAAGAGGCAATGCAGGCGAAGCACTAAGAGTAGCCTTGGCACACGAAGGGCACCTTGTAGAATGTAGTTGGTGTGAGTCTTGCTGCTAATATTGTGCTCCACACAGGGTGATTTCCCCTTATTTGAAATGCTTGGAACAAACATGTCTTAAATTTGGAGATATTTTTTTTGAAATATTTCCATATACATAATGAGATATCTTGAGGACTGAACCCAAGTCTAAAACAACATTCACATGTTTCATTACATCTTATGCACATAGCATGAAGATACTTTTATATACTTTGGAAAAAACTAAAACACCCTGCTTAGAAAAGGGAGTTTCATGGTGTGGAATTTTCCACTTGTGACATCATCTCAGTACTTAAAAAGTTTCCAGTTCTGGAGGATTTCAGATTCTTTTGGATTATGATGCTTGATCTATCCAGTAATTAAGGAAATCTTGATGCTAAAATTGAAAAGCAAAGGATAATAGCCAGGGATTGTGGGCTTAAGATGTGAGCTTCAGGAAGGAGCCAAACTCTAGCAAATTTGGAAGGCCGGGTAGGACTTGATAACCAGAACAAAGACAGCAAAGTCTCTTAATAACCCTGTGGAGTAGGCACGATTTTTTCACTCCTGCCTCTATAGATTAACAAATAGCCCCAAGGCAGAAGGCCACTTTCATTACACATCCTGCCCAGTGAAAGGTGGAGGCGCTCTGCCATCAGAATTCATCTCTGAGCCATGATACAAACTCCCTTTGAATGCCCACTCCAGTCTCCACGAGATGAGAGTCAAATTCGTGAGTATACTCATGAGAGGCTGAGGAGGGAGAGTTGTCATGAGTTTGAGACCAGCCTGGGAGTACACAGGGAGACCTTGTCTCAAAAGCAAAACCAAAACCAAATAAGCAAGCAAAACCCAAACAGTAAAACAACAAACAACAACAACAATGACAACAACAACAGAAATACGATCAACATAACAGATATTTTATCCTCTCATGTATTAAATAAAGAAGGTTTTGTGCCACAAAAGCACAAAAGTAAAAACCCAAATAAATAAATAAATAAATAAGAATGAAACAAACAAACAAAACCTTTCTTCCTGTAAACCACAATAAATAAATAGTCCCAGTCCTTATAGATTTACTCACATATAAGAAGGCATGGCCCCCAAATCTTCCTGCTAATGAATGATGTCAATGGCTCCCAAGTTGCAGTGTGCTTTGATGCACTTTGATTCCCTGGCTCTATTATTTCTGAGTTCATGTTCGTTTCACGTAGCACAGAAACCAGGAACTTTTAAAAATGACAATCTGTGCCAAACGTTTTGATGATAGAAAGTTGCAGATAGTTTTTGGATATAATTTATTGTATTTAAAGTTCTGGTTAATTCGTAGGTCGAAACTGCAAGCCCTAGAAACCCTGGAATGAGGTTGTATTTGAGAGAGGTATGGTCTTGAAAGAGGTGAATAAGTTAAACTGGGGTCCTTAGAGTGGATCTAACAGGACTAGTGTCCTTTGAGGAAGAGAAAACAAGAAAGGGAAGGGTGGAGGGAAGAGGAGAGGGAAGAGGAGGGGGAGGGGAAGGGAGGGGAGCAGGGAGGGGAGGGGAGGGGAGAAGGAGGGGGAGCAGGGAGGGGAGAGGAGGGGAGGGGAGGAGGAGAGGGGAGGGGAGGGAGAGAGGAGAGGGACACAGTCGTGCATGGATGGACAGATCTGTTACACTAAGAAAAAAGTCTAGGAGGTCAGAAAACCTGTAGACATTTTGACCTTGGAATCCTAGCTTCAAGGAGTGAGAAAACAAAACAAAACAAAACAAAAACCAATTTTGCTTTTTAGATCACTCAGGTTTTGGTGTGGCAGCCTTTGTTCATCCAGCACAACAAATAACATTTTGGAATGCAAATAATAGCTGCTACTGTAGATTGAAAATTGAAGTGTCTAAATGTCTTTCATACAGATTAAGAAATTCACAGTGTTAAAATCATTAAAATCACTCGAGGGTGGGGATTTTCGGATTTTTTTTTTTTTCCTAGAAAGATTGATAAGGAGCTGAGATTAACAAGATGAACAACACCTGTGGATAATCACTCCCCAGGTAAATTTCCCACTTCTAGTTCACTGGCTCAAGGAGATGAGATATTTGAAACTGATACTACCTCAGCCAACAGTACAACACCAAAAGGGACAAGTCATGTTCACAGGAAGAGCCTCACTGTGACCTGCTGAGAACTTGACCTCTCTACAAGGTCTTTCTCCTGAAAACCCAAAACCTGGAGCCCCAGGCTAAACCTAAGAAAAGCATCAGCCTTGGCCAAGCTCTGTCAGCCTTGGTCTATAGAGCAAAACAAGAAGGGGCGTGGGAAAGGGTAAGGGGGGAAGTGAGAGGGGGAGGGAAAAGGGGGGAGGGGCAGAGGGGGGAGGGGTAAGGGAAGGGGGGAGGGAGAGAGAGAAAGGTATTAAATACTCAAAGCTGTCTGGATTATCAGCAATAAGGAATGTCATGTAGGATCCCAATTAGGATCCAGGGCCAGAGAAGGGAGGTGGGTAAAAACCACAAGAGTGAAACTCCATTATGGACAGCTAATCACGACAATACTGGTTTATTCACTGCCACAAACACAGTCATACCAGGGAAATCTGAGATATCTGTGTGCTATCTATTGTCATAACATTTCTGCAAACCTGAAATTTAAATTGACCTAAAAATGTAGCCTCCTCTCCTTTGTTTTTTTGACAGTGTCTCCCTGTGTAGATCTGGCTGGCCTGGAACTTGATATGTAGACCAGGCTAAGGCTCAAACTCACAGAGATTCAACTGCCTCTGATTCTCAAATGCTGGGATTAAAGATGTGCTCAGCGACGTTTGCTGGTGAAATGAACCAGAATTTTCAGGAACACTACAGAAGCCAAACAAGGTCTAGTTATTGTTTCAACACCTACGGGTCACTGGAGGCTACGGCTAAAGATCTGTTTTAGAATCTGAGGTTACAGTCTTTGAAGCATGCCCACTTACTCATTTGGTATGGCTATTGTGTTTTTTTTCCCAGTAGATTTACGACTACATGACTAGACATTCACAACATTCTTGTTGCATTGCCAGTTAATGAGCAGAAACACTTGAGAATAGCCCACTATATTCTCTGTGGTTATGACAGCCTGGTACTCAGGGGCAGGACAAAGTCCTCATTCAGGAATGATGCGTAAGGCTGTGCGCCGTCGTCAGTATAACCTCGAATGCCTACAAGGCTACAAGTACAGGGCCATTTTTTGTACTATGTCTTTATAAACCCATCAGTCTGTCTCCAGGCATGTTCCCCTTGCTATCCTGCACAGTGAATACTTGCTAGCCTAAATCTGAATTCACACTTTTCAAGTCTCATTTGCAATCTGGAATGGAATGTTTCCTATTGCTAAGACTCTAGTTATTTGATTTTTTAAAATCCATAAGTCTAGAGTGACATAAGACAAAATAATCAACTATTTTGGACTGTCTATCACCAAAACTTACACCTGATCATGTAAGCAACAGCCCAATGTGAGTTCATGAGTAAGTCTTGCTTTTCTTACAATTCATACAAGATCAATAAGATTGGTAAAAGGCAGCAAAGAAAGAACTCAGGTTTTGAATGATGTCTTTTGTTTGTTTGAAGCTTTGTTTGAGTTGATTTTGTGCTAGTTGGCATTGCTTTAGTAATAATAAGATATGAATTATGGATCTCATGACTAGAGCTTAACAATCAATATAGAGAAATAATATTTTTTCTTTACAAAATAAAAACTTACATGTCTTTAAGACCTAGAAAGTACTACACATAAACCACTGAAAATCATCCCCCAAACAAATTTTAAAAATCTTAATTCAATATTTTGTATTCAAATGAAATCTTTATCTTAAAGACATGGAGAATTCCAAGAAAGATTACACCGTCATACAAACGAGCATGGGAAAATGAACATTATCAAAAACACCATCTGGAATTTTCATCGCCCACATTTATCCTGAAGCTCAGGATGTGTGTGGTGAAAACTACCTCCTTAAGAAAAATAATGAGCCGGGGATGTGGATCAGCTGAACAGTGCTTGCCGAGTATGAAGCAGACCCTGGGTTCTGTCCCTTGCATGCTAAACCAACACAGTCAATAGATCATGGATATTGCTCAGGCTTCACCCAAAGCCTCTGGACTGGAAGCATCTCCTTATATAACTCGAGGCTTGTTTTATGCTGCTAACATCTATAGTGAATCTTTGCTCATGATCTTTTGTCCAGAAACCAAATTCTTGGGTTAAACAACTGTCTCCAAGCCCCTTAAGGCTTAAGGTCTTCCTGAAGCTTCTGGAAATGCAGCTACTTCAAAAAAAGACAAATTTCTCTGCTCCACTAAGTACACACTGTTGGTGAGATCCTTTCCAGTGCAGCTAGCATACCTAGAAGTTCCAGGTTCAACATCCTGCAGTCCTACTAATGTGAATAATCATGGAATCATCTTCAATTTCCAAAAACCCAGCAAAGGAATGACTGAAAACCCAGCTGTTTCAACTCCTGGAAAACCATCTAATTTTGTCTCTGATTTTTCTCTCTCTAGTTCCCTATAAATACAAGCACATTCTTAGCATGTAGCTTATCTTTTCCAATTAAGATTCCTTTAGTCCTCAGAAATCACCTCTGTTTCATCTGTAGTAAGTCAAATGATGTAAGCGGGCAAAGGATTACTATTTCCCGTCAGGGGCTCACTGAAATTTCCTGACCCTGCTTGCATTGCCCTTCTGACAGGTGGTCTTCAAAGAGCTATGGCCAAAGAAATCACCTTTGTTCTGGTAGAAATGGGAAAGAATCATAAAGATAACCCGCTTCTCAATGTAGCTTTTGGAAATTTTCTCTTTGATTTGAACTTCTGGTTGAAGGAACCGAGTAGGTAAATTGGAGAATTTGCTACTTAGTACCCTCATGGGCTGAGGCTCCAGCGAGAAAAATGCTTGTGAGAGTCCCCACAGGTGGGAAGAAGTAGGGCCTGAAGCACCGTCCAGTCTCTCATTTCACAGGACAGGTGTGGAGGGGCAAGGACTCTTAGCATCCACACATGGAAGGAACAGCTGGGAAATCACAGACCCGGAGTTCAGAGTGATCAAAGAATGTTCTCTACTGTTTTGTAATTCAAGAAATACAAAATCAGTTTTGCACCCTCATTTCAAGGGGCTTTTCCAACTTTCCCTCTGAATAGTAGTATCTTATTGCTGATGATTTTATGTCCTGGATCATGTTTTGTACCTATAACCAGGTGTATCCTTAACCATCACAACTTTATTCTCAAAACAGTTAAAATGAACTGATGTTTGATAATGGAAGTCGATGAAAGCTCAAACTACATCAATTTAAAAATTCCCTCTGCAGCCCCCATCCCCCTTCCCTCATTCCAGGCACTGTTCAGTCAGCTGCTGTTCAGAGCACTTAGGGAGTCTTTAAGAGTCAAACAAGCTACGCTGACCAGATCTCAGCCATGGCCCAATATCATCACAGGTGTATCTCTCTCTCTCTCTCTCTCTCTCTCTCTCTCTCTCTCTCTCTCTCTCTCCACCCCCCCTCTCTCTATATATATCATATAAAAATATATAAATAAATATATATTTCTTCTTTAATTGCCTACAGATCAAAGGAAAGCCCCGGCAGGTAAAGGCAAGGCTCAGCTTAGAGTGGCTTGGCCATCCATTCGTTACACCTGTAACTCTTTACCTGTCTGTAAGACCAGAGTTCTCTCTTCTCCATCCAGAGAAACAATCCTGAAGTTATAGATGGTCCCTGCTTGTAAATCTTTGGGGTTGCATCCATAGGTAAAGTTGTCTATCCGAATGGGATGGCACCACATGGACCCTGAGGTATCACTGCTGTAGAGGAGGCTAAAGTTACAGGGCGAGCCAAAAGTCCTCCACTGGATCGATGCTGACAAGCTGGAGACCCTGGACTCCAACAGTGTGAAGTTACATTTCACTTGCTCTGCCACTCCAATCTGTAAAGGAATCAGAGAGCATAGATTAAGTCCACGGTCTGCACTGCCTAGAGACGTTCGCAGCAAGCTCCCCAAGTCACTTGTCCTTATCCCTGGAGTCCAGCCTCAGTTGGCCTCTCATACTCCAGCCCAGGAAAGGGCCCACGGGGGAAGTGGCTGGCAGGCGACTTTCATCCTAGTTGTCCCACCTCCCCCGGGAGCGGCTGCAGACAGAGGTTGCTTTCTTGACAGCCCGGCCAGCTGTCAGTTTGGTAAATGGTAGGGTTTCAGGAGAGGATGGCTCTCCTAGATAGGAGGATAGGAGCAAGAGATTTCCATTCCTTTCCTCCTAGCAGCTCAGTCCGGGAGGCCGGCAGCAGAATGGATTCAGTTCTTGGCGGGGGTGGAGCATCATCCCCAGTCCCTGCTCTGCCCACTTACCCGCAGGACGCTCAGCGTGATCCCTAAGGCCAGTAGCGCTCCATGGCTCAGCATCTCGCTGCGAGGCCAGCCAGGGCACCTTCGGTACCACTTGTTGCGCGCTCAGCGCGCCCCGCGGGCGCAGCGCGCTACCCTCGGGGTTGACGATGCTCAAGGGCCGTGGCCGCCGCTGCTTCTGCTACCGCCCCGGGCGGGCTGCGGACACGACAGGCGGCGGGGATCCGCGGCGCGCGGCCCTTCCCACGCTGCCATTCTGACCCGCGCTGCCTCGCCCCCAAGCCCCGTCCGGGACTTCCGCAATCAAAAGGCAATTTCCTTGTCTCCCGGCAAAGGAACAATGCTCCGGAGAGGGAGGGAGCCCTGAGGAGCCAACGCCTGAAGCTGCCAAGGGGGCCTGAGGCCAGCCAAGCTGCCACCCCCTCCTGCCTCCTCTGCCACCACCCCAGCCAAGGGTCTCTTCCCGGGCCACGGGGTCGTGCTTTCGCCTCCTCCTTCTCAACTTTCACTTTTTCCTTCTCAGTGGTCCTCAACCCTGTGGTCAAACCATTAAATAGTGCTTGAGCCTTTTCTTCAGCCTCCCCTCCCCTCCCCCCCGCCCTGCACACCCATCGCCCCTCTCACTATCTTCCTTCCTATCTTTCTCCAGGGCCTCTTTTTCCCAGGCTTAAACTTGACCTGAGCACACTTCCCTGGGTCGCCCACACTCTTTCCTGAAGCCTTCTTTTAGAGGGCTTTAGTCCTCACTTCAAAACACTCATTTGTCACAGTGTATCCTCTTGATATCAGCCAGAGAGAAAAGACCCGCCCATCAACAGTAGCTCCGTCTCTCCATCCCATTTCTCTAGCACAGACAGGTCTGCGTGTTCCCTAAATCTTAGGCAAATACTGTGAACCTACAACAAAATAACCATCACCCGTGTGCTCTGGCCCCTGCAAGCCATTTCACCTCTGACCAGTGGAAGAATATGTCACGCCCCAGCTGAAAGAAGAAAGCTGTTATCAACTCAGTTTACTGGGAACCACTCCAGTAGGTCAACTTCTTCTACACTTTCTAAAGTAGCAGCGGTCTTTCCACACTAACTGCAAGCACATTAGAAACTGTCCTATATATACCCTGAAGAACTGTGTCTAGAAGTGGGTCCTAGAAATAACTCCATCTGAAAAGGAAAAGTGCTTAATGGTACATAGGTAATAGTGAAACTTCGCAGCCACAGTTGTAAGGTTTTGCGGTGCTTAACCAAAACCATGACCCCACTGAAGTAACTAAGACAAGGCAGTCCTGTTCCGATTCCATTTACTGTTTGCTTAAGATAGTTCTTAGCTCTCTACCTCCCCTCCCCACAAGGTCATGTCTGTCTTGGCAACACAGTTGAGATTTCTATGCCTATGGTCCAGATGTATTAAGCAAAATACTTGGCAAGTTGTGTCTAAAATGACTTCTCTGCTCTTGCAGGAATGAACATTGTGAGGTCCTCTGATCCTTATCTAACTTTGATGTAATTTCATGGTTTTTGCCTTTTAAAAAATGCCATATCCGTGAGCTTAGGCACCACGAAACTTTCAAGAGGTGTGAGCCTGCTCTCGGTCTGGCCATCAATAAAGACTCAAAAGTCTTAATTGGCATAATCAGGGTGGTTGTCAATAACTATCTTGCATGGATCATTATATCACAGTTTAAATCACTGGGAGGAATAAGACATATACCCTCTCTTACATATATTACAGAGTAGATAAACATGTTCTTGGCTACTTATGTCTAAGACTTACTTTGAGAGACTGCAGAAAACTTGAAAAAAGTGAAAATTATTTTTGTTATTTTAGAAAACATGCTTGTCACTATTTCTTAATGAAAAATGGAGTTTTACCCCATCCACACACAGCTGTGAATCTCCCTTGCAAGTCAGCAAGCACCCACGGAACCTCAAGTACCTGCATGCTTTGGGGAAAATGCAGAATTTCCCATTTCTTCACCCAGGTTGCTTGCTTCACTAACTACATTTCCATTCTCTGTATTTTCAGCCTGGTACACCTTTCTGCCTCGTTACTCATAGTTCCCTTCTCTCCGATATTAGCAGTGTGCTTCTAGTGGGGCTTCATTGCAATCACCAACTGCCTTGAGTCTCGACAGAAGTTTCTTCTCAGTTTACTCTTCTTCAACATTACCCCTTTCTTATCTCTCTGTATTCAGAAAACAAAGCTACCTCTGTTGGAGAAGAAGAGCAATATTCTAAAGGCTCCATAGAGAGAGCTCCTGTAACGTTACAAGTGGGGAAGCAATTTTGCAAACCTTATTCGATCAAGGGTTAGCTTGTCCAGCAGCAGGTGCATCCAAACCATTTTATTCTATCTTTTTAAAATTTACTCTGCAGAGGACCCATTTACTAATTCCTGATGTTTATGCTTTTCTTTGTCATTTTCTCCAGGACTTTACATTTTTTTCTGAATGGTTTTCTGATTTGCAGTCTTCCCATTTAAATATACTAAATATTCACTGTCTTGCATGAGTGTGTGTGCACACACATGCATGCACACACATGCGTGCACATATTAACTAGTATTTTTTTATTCTTCTTGACCAGTTTTCTAGTGTATCTAAAAATCCTTCCTTATGACTTAGACAGGTACACTTGAAGACATTTGAAGAGGAGCCAGCAGGACTGTGATATAAACATCCTCCCGAACACTGCTTAGATGCTTCCAAATTAACAGGAACCTGCTAACAGTGAGCCTAGGAACAGCAGTTGAGAAAGAAGAACTTGTGTCTTTAAATCCACTTTTATTTTTGAGCTATCAAAGATGAACATATATATTTAGAATAACTGAGTTTAAATCATTTTTTAGTATCCTCAATATAATTGAAGAATCATATCAGCACACGACGAAAAGTGACAATAGGAATAAGCATTTCTTTTCCAAAGATATATAATTGCAGACTTTATTGGTATGCTGTCTTTAACACCTTAAGACTGAAAACAAAGCTCCCAATACTTTATGGGTTCTAAATGTCCTACAAAAATTAATAGAGAGTGAGACAGCAGGACCAACTTAAACTACTAGGACTTATCGGGGCAGGAGAGGGGCTAAGCAGTTAAGAGTACTTATTGCCTTTGTGGGATACCTGGGTTCAGTTCCCCGCACCCACATGGTGATCAACAATCCTTAACTCCAGTTTCAGGGGGCTGGATGTTCTTCTGACCTCACGAGCACCAGACATGCCTGTGGTGCACATTGGATAACTGCAAACGACACACTCACACACATAAAGTAATGTTCTTAAAAAAAATGGAACCATAGCTACTGTATTAAGCACATGACACACGCCCTAGGTCACCTTTTTGATGAAGAGTTTATGAAACTGTATAAATATAAAGTATAAATACATTGACTTGTTTCTCATTCGCTCTCTTTGTTTGGAATTCGTCGACTGCCTCTGAGTCCATCACATGGCCCTTACGTTTACTTTAGAAGTCACTGCATTCCAGGAATGCAGACTATTCTGCCCTATTACAGGGGATAACGTTTTCTCCTAGTCATCAGGAAACCTTTCCCAGACACCACAGGAAGGGTGTGGCTGCCTCTGACTAGACATCAGTCACTGAACGGTTGTCTTTTAAAAACTGTGATAAAGATTCCTAGTAACAATTGTGTCTGAGTTAACACAGTCGTTACTTACAAAGTCGCAGCTAAGGCATAGATATTGCTACATTGTGAACATAAACACTGAGTCTTACACCACTCACCAGGAATCAAGAACCACTCTTTGGGAATGGTCATTTTATGTCTTCATATATTCTTCATACTCATTGACTTGTTGCAAAGAATTTAAAGATTCCAGGAAACAAGTCTTTAAGAGGTGAATAGGGTAAGGCATACAAGTTCTTGAGCACAGGACCCTCCATCCCCATGGGGTCAGAAGCATGTCATCCTCCCAGCCTTCACCTTCCTGGAGGCCCTCAACCTTAGATGCTTGCCTTTTTATAAAGATTTCTCGAAGGAGGCTGGTTGAATCATTGACCTATGGTAATGAACTCAACCTTCAGCCCCTTCTTCCCAATGGGACCCTTCCAAGCCATTCCTTGATTTCCCCATCCGACTCACCCCATTAAATATTTATCAGTCATGCCTCTAGAAATCACTCTGTTCATAAAAGCTTTGTCTGGTTGAAAACATTGATCCCCTTCCCTTTTTCACCTGAAAAGGGACCTAAGTCCCTTTTTCACTGTTTGAGGGACCTAAGTCAAATGTCTTAACAAAATATATTTTAATTATTCTAGTGCTGGAAGAAATGACAAGGACTATAGGAGCTGCGAACCAGGATCTGTGGATAAAAAACTCTGCACTCAGATGTTCCTCTAGACTTTAAGCCCAATGGGCCCATCTGTGGTCCAGTGCTCCCTCCCCTTCGAAAACTTTTGTCATTGGCTGATAATGCCTGGGTAGAGTTGTATTGTATTTCCTGTATCCCTGAAATGTCAGCTACCTAACAGTAGAGTTAGTTGTGTGGTGGCTGCACTTATACGTAATTTGGTTTGAGTGAGGCACAATGTTCTCACATCTCTTTTTATCTCAGGATGAGCGAGGCCACTCCCCAGGGAAACTCAGACCCAGCACGTGATGCCCACGGCTTCCATCCCATTCCATCCCATCTGGAACACACTGCTTTTCCTCTTCTGCTCACTAGGTCTCCACTTACAAAACAAAGGTGCTATGAGTGTGTGCCCAGCACCCAGCGGTAGGCACACTCAGTCCAGCACCCGGTGGTAGGCACACTCAGCCCAGCACCCGGTGGTAGGCACACTCAGAATATTACCATTATATTTTGTCTCCTATAACCAGTAGCTTTTTCTAAGCATTTCACCACCAGGGTTTGGTGGTGCATGCTTTTAATCCCAGCACTCAGGAGGCAGAGGAAGGTGGATTTCTGAGTTCGAGGCCAGCCTGGTCTACAGAGTGAATTCCAGGACAGCCAGGGCTACTCAGAGAAACCCTGTCTCGAAAAAAGAATATGCCTGCTGCAAATGGATGGAACTTGAAAATATCATCCTGAGCGAGTAACGCAGTCACAAAAGAATGAACACGGTATGTACTCACCGATAAGCCCTTATTAGCCCAAAAGTTCGGAATACCCAAGAGTCACTTCACAGCAACCATTGGGCTGAGTGTGAGGTCCCAGATGGAGAAGTTGGAGAAGGGACTGAAGGAGCTGAGGGAGTTGGCAGCCCAATGGAGGGAGCAACAGTGTCCACTAGCCTGACCCCTTGATGTTCCCAGAGATGGGATCACCAACCAAAGAATACACGTGGAGGGACCCATGGTGCTGGCCACATATGTGGCAGAGGAGAGTCTTGTTAGCCATCAAGCGGAGGAGAGGCCCTTGGGCTGGAGGGTGTTAGATGCCCCGATATAGAAGAATGCCAAGGAAAGAAGATGAGAGTGGGTGGGTGGGGGAATACCCCCATAGAGGCAGGGGAAGGGGGGAGGGAATTGGGAGGTTCCAAAGGGGAGATCTGGAAAGGGGGAAACATTTGAAATGTAAATAAAGTATCAAAAAAAAAAAAAAAAAAAAAGAGTGTGCCTGCTGGATGCTGCATATAACATCAATCGATGTCTCAATAGGAAGGAGGTGAGCTACTGTAGACCAGCTTGACCAGGGTGTGGGTCAGAGAGCTCAGTGGTAGAGGAAGCCAAGTAGACTGGGGAAACCAAGCCTCTCATGAGTGACTAAATGGTCACAAGTCCTCACACAGGCCCTGGCTACGTTACCTGGACTTGCTTCATTGCCTGCCTCCTGCTTGCTTCTTCTCTTCAGGTGTGTGCTTTCATTTAGCAAACACGACTGAGCACCTGCCAATGCCACGCTTTGCTCTATGTTTGAGAATTCCTCCTCCAATGTCAGACATCACAAGGAAAAAGTGTCCTTTATATTTTTACCTTAACTTACCTGTTTAATTCAGAGCAACAATGTGTGGCAATGTTCTAATTATTTACGAATTTGAGTACTGTCTGTGTCTTTGGTCCTTTGAAAGAAATTGAGTAGAACATTGTTTTCTCATTCTGCACAGGGTTCAGAAAACAGCAGAATCTCAGTGAATATTTTCTGAGTGAATGAGTGGATCTTTGTAGCTGCTTAGTAAATGCTGTCATGTGAATAAATCCTCTGACAAAGTATGGTCCTGGTGAATGCTGCCAAATGCTGTCCTGAATGGGAAAAGGAGGAATTGGGGGGGGGGGGAGAGGCAATAGAGAGACAGAGACAGAGAGAAAAAGACGGACAGAGAGACAGAGTCAGAGAGACACACACAGAGGAAGTCAGAGAGACAGACACATACACAGAGACAAAGGGACCAGAGAGACAGAGAGATAGACACACAGAGCAGGGGAGTGGGAGAGAGAATAAAACAGGAAGAGATTGATTTTGATTTTGAAGGAGAGAAGGAGATAAAAGTGAGAGTAAAAACCGAAGGACGAATGAGGAGAAGGGGGAAGAGGATGAGGAGGAGGGGGAGGAGGATGAGGAAGAGGGGGAAGAGGAGAAGGAAGAGGAGGAGGGAGAGGAGGAGGAAGAGGGGGAGGAGGAGGGGGAGGAGGAGGAGGGGGAGGAGGATAAGGAAGAGGGGGAGGAGGAGGAGGAGGAAGGGGAGGAGGAGGAAGGGGAGGAAGAGGAAGGGGAGGAGGAGGAGGGGGAGGAGAAGGAGGGGGAGGAGGATGAGGA
>JADRCH010000263.1:718982-751011 GCA_019843965.1 Rhynchomys soricoides
AGAGGGGGAGGAGGAGGATAAGGAGGAGGAAGGGGAGGAGGAGGAAGGGGAGGAGGAGGAAGGGGAGGAAGAGGAAAGGGAGGGGGAGGAGGGGGAGGAGGAGGAGGGGGAGGAGGGGGAGGAGGAGGAGGGGAAGGAGGAGGAGGGGGAGGAGGAGGAGGGGGAGGGAGAGGAGGAGGGAAGGGAAGGGGATAGGAGAGATGAGGAGAAGGATGGAGAGAAGAAGATGGAGAGGAGACATGCTCCTGTAGGAGTGTACTATCAGTGCTTGTCTGAGACCTTGTTAGGAATCCATACTGTAGGGCCCTACCACAGCCCTAAGGGATCCATAATGCAGTGGGTGGAGGAAGCCACTTGTCTTAACAAATCCTCTGTGCTATTCGGTGAGGAAGAGCCAATCAAACTCCAATGGCAGTCTGGATTGCCCCCTAATAAACCTTCAACCAAAATTTCATTATTAGGTGACTTGATGCTAACTCGTCCTTCTTAATTTCTCTTAAATGTCACCGACCTCTCTGTTTCCGAGAGGTGACAGAGACTACTTAGAGGATCTTGAACGCTTTTAGAATTTATAAATTGGTTACCTTTATAATAAGTATCAGGCATGTCTTGGTTTTTATAACATTGCATGCAGAATAAAGTGTAGGTGCTAAAGAAGAAAGTCTGGGAAGCAGCCTACTGTAACATCAGTGTGCACAGGACCAAGACCAGTCTGATGTCATTCCTTCTAGGAAGATTTTTTTTTTCTAGTATTTTGTATCAAACCCAGGACCTTGCACATGCTTAACAAGTGTTCTGCCTCACATTTATATTCTAACCCTGTATTTTCCTCCTTCCTTCCTTCCTTCCTTCCTTCTTTCTTTCTTTCTTTCCTTCTTTCTTTTCATCAGAGGCTTGCCAAGTTACCCTGATAGTCTCGGCCTTGTTCCATAGCTCAGGAGGAAGGTGTTGAATTTCCATCTGTTTGCTCTGGCTTCTGAGTAGAGTATGAGCTCATAGACCCTGCTCACCAGGTTTGCTAGAGATGTGCATGTGTATTCATGTGTGTGTTTGTGTGTGCATGTAAGTGTATGTGTTCATGTGTGCGTGTTTGTATATGTGCGTGTGTGTGCATATGTATATGCATGGTGTCATGTGTGTGTACTTGTATATATGCATGTGTGTGTGCATGTGTATATGCATGGGTGTTCGTGTGTGCATGTGTGTGTGCTACGTGTGCATATGTGTGCATGTTTGTGTGTGTGTTTATATATGTGCATGCGTGCACACGAGTGTGTGTGTGTGTGTGTGTGCAGGTACACTGCCTTTTGTCTCTCCCTAGATCTTAACATACTTCCTCCCAACTTCAAGCCTTCTCTCTCTCTCTCTCTTTTTAAAGCTGAATCCAATTAGTGCTCCCCATATGTGCATGGTGGTGGAGCCATCCACAGGAGGAGCCATCTGCAGGAGGAGCCATTCCCCAGAGAAAAATGACTCTTCTACCAACAGTCATCAACTGCCAACAGATCCTCAGCTAGATGTGGGCCTTGTGAGCCTGTCCCGACCTGTGCTGGGCTTTTGATTGCTATCATCTTGTACTGGTCTTATGCAGGCAACCATAACTATGGAAAAGAACTTTTTATTCAGACCTCATGCAATATCTTTATTTATTTAGAGCCAGGGTATCATGTAACCTAGGCTGGCCTTGACCTGTCTTTGTAGTTGAGGATGGCTTTAAATTTCTTGATCCTCCTGCCTGTGCCTTCTCAGAATAGTGTTACACGCATGCACTACCATGTCAAGTGAATGTGGTAATTGGATGTAAACCAGGGCCTCGTATACTCTGAACAAACACTCTCTTAATGACATCACAGTAATTCTTAAAAGAAGGCACAGCAACCAGGCAGATGTGTCAACTATAACAAATCACAAGGTATCAAACCCCCTTCTAAGTTTTCCTTTGTATTGCCTGAGTTGAAACTTGTAATCAAAGTTGTATTAACTTTTACCACAATTTTAACCTGCAGCAAGTGCCATGCATTCTAAAAGAGAAGCCCATGAATAGAAGAAATCATAAATTTGATGAGCAGTTATATTTTTAAAAACCTCATGACCATCCTGCTTTGTATTTAGAGATAAGTTTGGAGCACTTAAAGAAATCTTTCTAGATAAACTTCCTAGATCTTGAGTCTCCAGGAAATAACAAAAACATTTGGAGGGCAGTTTTAGGGATCGAAAGAGGATGCATGAACTGCATGCACAGTGCAATTTCCAGCAAAGAGCCGGGAGTGTTAGGACCTAAGACTGTTAATGGCAAAAGAATGTTCTATGGGGCACATTAAGACAAATCATGGAAACTGAGCGCTCAGTGATACTAAGGAATAACAGAGTCCACGGAAGAGGCTATCTTTCTGAGAACACCCAAATGAGCGGGGGAGGGGAGGGAATTGACATCAGTAAGCTCCTCCTGCATTCTTAGATGCATCCTGAAGGCTTCTTGGTATTTATTTTCTACACAAAGTTCTTATCCTTTTCTTCTCTCTCTCTCTCTCTCTCTCTCAACACCTGGGAAGAAATGGACTTTGTGTAGCTCTCATTCTAGCATTGAAGCCACAGCACTCTCAGGGCATTGCAGGGAATGGATTCTTCAAGCTCCAGGAACATCCCAACCACCATATCTGCATCCTCACAAGCATCATGGCTGCCACCACCCAACCCAAGAGACAACTCTGTTCACACACAAGTCAAGTCAGGGCAGCAAGACTTTCCATAGCGCAGTCAGTGTGTGCATGACTCCTAGGTCGTATGGCTTTACGGGCTGGACTGTGATACTCACAATATCGCTTCTCCCAAATCTTGATAGTAGATAAATAAAACCTGGCATAAGATTGGCTTTTCAAGAAGAGTAAAATGGGGTTGGGGAGAAAGCTCGCTAATTAAAAGTATCCATTGCTCTTGGAAAAGACTTGCGTACAATGATTCATGACCATTGGTAACACTAGTTCTGGGAGATCTGATATCCACTTTTGGCCTCTGTGGGTATCAGGCACCCATGTGGTACACATGCAAGCAAAGCACTCATACATATTAAAGAAATAAATGTAAAACAATTTGTAAAAAGAAAACCTAAACAAACAAGCAAACAAAGCCTTTGCCTTTCTTTCTTTCTTTTTTTTTTGGTTTGTCGAGACAGGGTTTCTCTGTGTAGCCCTGGCTGTCCTGGAACTCACTCGGTAGACCAGGCTGGTCTTGAACTCAGAAATCCACCTGCTTCTGCCTTCCAAGTGCTGGGATTAAAGGTGTGCGCCACCACTGCCCGGCTTTTACCTTCTTTAGATACTTATGATTGGAAACCAAAGACGTATTTTAAATATTCTGCAGGTCACATTGGGCACTCAATCTCTGAATTCTTTTGATGTTACAAAGAAGAGGCTTATAATGTGAGCAATATAGGTGACATTTGGTTTTTACAACAAGATCTTTAGCATTGCTTTAAAAGTCAAAATAAGGCAATACTGAGAAAAATAAAATCCTTTCCTAATTTACAAAAAGTCTTCAAAAAATCTTGATTCTTTTTTTACTCCAAAAAAGGGAAACACACACACACACACACACACTCACACACACACACTCACACACTCACACACACACTCACACTCGCACACACACACTCACACACAACACTCACACACACACTCACACACACACTCACACACACACTCACACACACACTCACACACTCACACACTCACTCACACACATCAAAAGATTGAACCAGGATCTTCCTCTATTCTGCCTGTTTCTTGGTTATCTCTAATTCAACATTGCTTCCTTACCCCACCCTTCCCTCTTGGGTGAGGCAGAAGCAGGCATCTCCCAGACCTCTGAGTGCTGGGCTGACAGTGATCAAAGCAGAAGATCAAAGAACCTTTTTTATCACGATTTCCACAAATGCAGTGTTAGAACTAGCAGCCAGATTATAGAGCCCTTGAAGGAAGGAGGCCTGTTCTTCATTACCGCCTCTGCATTCCCAGGTCTTGGTGATCGAATCTCTCAAATATTTTCAGAATAAACCTTTACATTGTCCCACTAAAAAAGGGGTTGGCAAAGAATTTCATCCAAATCTTCCAGAAAATAGCATCTTCATTCTTCCTAGTGCCAAATTAGAAATCTCAACATTCAAGACTCTAATACCTAGCCCCCGAGACTTAGAAGAAATTGACATGCTTGAAGCTGTTGTCTACAGGGATGGACCCCAAGTCCTTGTAAGAGCTGCTTCTTCTCAACAATCAGGAGACACACCTGAAACTACTACCGGTATCACCGAGATCAGAACCCTCAGCGAAGTACTTATTTGCTGAAATCTGCCCATAGCTCTGCTTTCTTCTCTTGTCACACCACCCAGAGTCTCCAGTCTCACAGAGAGAAGGGCAAACAGGAAAGTCCACAGGCATAGATGGAAGGCATCTAGCAATGGTACCCAACAGCTTGCTCATTGGCCCAAATCTATGGGGGATCTGAAACAAGAGAGCCCTGGCTTCCAAGCAGAAGGTTCTGCAGTGGGAGGTTCTTGCCTGGACCTGCTCATGGTTCTGTGCTCCCTTCAAGTAGAAATGGACACAGATGGTGACTTCAATCATAGCTCCTGGAATTCATGGTCTCTCTTCTTACAAGACTTTTCACCAGATTTTACAGCGAAGGGGTTTCACAGCTGTTGTTCTGTGCCTGGAATCTGAAGACACAAGGATAGCTGGGGTAAACTGTAGAGACTTAAAGTACTTCCCAGGGTGTCTTTTATCTTCTCTTCGTACTTGGCATGTGGCCCATCACTGATTTTTTTCCCCCTTTTTTTGCAGATTCATCTCATTTCTTTCCTATTGTGGATGCCAATCTCTCCTCCTCTTCTTCCATCAGCCTCTCCAAACCCCACTTGCTGTCACCACAGTTCCTGAAGAAGATGCATCTTGGTATGTCTGAGCCACTGGCTTAGCTGTAATTCAGTAGCTTCCTGGGAATGCCACTCTCTGAAAGTCTGCCCAGCAAACTTCTTTGCTGATTTCTTTTTATTTTAAAAATAATGATTTTGAAAGAATTGCAAATTAACAGGCGAGTTGTAAGACGTACACACAGGGTTTCTACAACCTTTCCCTGGGCCTACCAACTCTTCTCACTGTTTCCCCTTCTCTGCAAATACAATAAATTACAGGATCTATTTCAGACTAGGCTTTGGGCATCCTGAATTAAGTTTGCAATCTTAATAATGTCACTAAATTAAGGAACTTGAAAAATGAATACAAAACTTAAGCCCACAGTCCACATTTTGGTTTTGTCAGTGACCCCAGTCATGACACTTTTAGTATTCCCTATTTTCTTTGTGGTAGAGGACCTTGTGTTGCATTGACTTGCCAAGTCTCTTCATTGTCTTAAGTTTGGAACATCCTTGAGTTTTGTGAGATGGACTTTCTTGCCTCTTGTTCTCTGAATGATTCCAGCTGTTTTTCTGTAACATCTCCCCCCCCACACACACACCATAGTTGACTTCCTTGCTACTGAATTCAGGTTCTACAGCCCCGTAGTGCTTTCTGGAACAAGCTGATTATTCAATTATCTTCTGATCACAAACCCAGCTTCATAGTAGAATAGTCGGGAGATTTTCTTGCTGTAAGTGCTGAGTTTCCAGTTCAGGCAAATCTGATTTAGGATATCTGAAGTGGAATCCTACCACTGTAGCTCTCAAAGCCATGCAGGTGATTCTGACACTGAGCCACCAGGGCGGAGGGTCGTAGGCTTTCTGAATATTTGGCATGGTTTGGCTTCTCTGTTGATCTTAGTTTCCTTTTCCTTTGACATTCTTCTTCTCCTGCATTGGCCCTCAATTCCGGGACATCGCCTCTGCCCGGAGAAAACAGTGTTCCAGAGAAAGGTGACATGTCAGCCAGCCATGTCAACACTTATGGCCTATTCCACAGCTGCATCGCCTGTGCGTGCGCGCGTGTTTGTGTGTGTGTGTGTGTCTGTGTGTCTGTGTGTGTTTGTATCTGTGTCTGAGTCAGTGTTTATGTATGTCCCTGTATGTGTTTGCATATGTAGTGTATATGTGTCTGTGTGTCTATGAGTGTGTGTGTCTATGAGTGCGTGTGTCTGTTTTTCTGTGTGTGTCTTTGTGCGTGCTTATGTATGTTTGTGTGTGTGTGTCTGTGTCTGAGTTTCTCTGTGTGTTTGTTTGTGTGTATGTTTTATATCATAACAAACCATCAGTCCAGCCTCTCTGTGAATAAAATGGAAGACAATCCAATTACATTTCACTAAAATAAAAGTGGAAGAAAAATAAAGGAATCCTTGAAATATTAAGGCTGGAGGGGTCAGGTGAATTTAAACTCAGTTGTGTTATTAGGTCATCCATTTTAACTGAATAACCAAGAAACTGTGTGTTGGAATTCAGATTGGATGTCACTGACTAGAAGGTAGGCACTTAGAAACACATGTTAATAACACAACAATATTGCTCTTGCTTTTTAAACGTCCCAACACAGAGGCTGGGAAGATGGTTCCACTGCTCAGAGAATGTTCTGTTTTTCCAGAGGACTGGAGTTTGGTTCCCAGGTTGGGTGGCTCACAACTGCTCATGATAACACCTCCAGGGGGATCAGATGACCTCTGGTCTCTGAGAGCACCTGCCCTCACATGAACATACCTTGTCTCCCCTGACCCGAAAAACCAAAAAAAAAAAAATTAAAAATAATCTCATCAGTCTCATGGTCTACGATATTTGATTCCATTCATAATAGACAGTCTAAGTGTCATACAGATCCTCTGAAGACTGTTTGCATCTGTCCTCTAGGACATTGGTTCTCAACCTGTGGGTCAAGATGCCTCTGGGGTACACAACGACCTTTTCAAAGGAGTCCCCTAAGACCATCAGAAAACACAGATCTTTACACTGCAATTTATAAAAGTAGCACAATTACAGTCAGGAAATGTCAACAAAATAATTTTATGATTGGTGGTCAACATAACATGAAGAACTGGATTACTGGGTCACAGGGTAGGGAAGGTTGAGCACCGCTGCTCCAGGCAGTGGGGACACCATCTGTCTTTAGTCAGCCTACACCACAGGTATTTCTCCACATCCTCAGTTACCCAGTAAAGGAGGTTTGCACCCTTCACCACATGGGCTGATATAAGATTTTCTACACTTTCCTCCTCACTTATTTGGAGACTCACACTGGGCTGTGATCTCTTTGAACGCCAAATGGGAGGAAATGCAGAACTGTGAAAGCTTAGCCCAGCACCACAATGGCTATTCACGAACTAAGGAAATGCTGCTCCTCCCCAGGCCAGCACAGGGGTGGGGTGGGAGAGGAAGCAGCCTGTGAACCTCTAGGCAAGATTTATAGATAGTGGTATCAGAACCATCCAGTAACCTTGTTTTTATGCACGGTCAGCACTACATCCCTTCCAGAGTATTTTCACAGAATATGCTAGCTCATCTGGGTTCCTCAACCCTGAAGTCAGCCAGGGTAGGAATGATAAAACAAAGACTGAAAGAAGCTATTGGATGCTCATCCATATATGGCTAGGGTGCCAAGGTGATTTCTTTAGTCAGATTTTTATTATCATAGCCTTGTGACGCAGATGAATACCCATGATAATCTCCATTTTGAGGAGAAGCAATGACACTTAAACTAAGTTTCTTTGGCACCGAAGACCTAGTTCTTTATTTTTGCATCATGACCTGTTAATTCCCTTAATGTCCAGAGTCAGAGGTTGGGGAAGAGAAGGGGGTGGGGATTAGCCACAGAGCTATGAGCCCAAGTCCTGGTCCAAGCACACAACTTTCCAAAGTCAAACCAATCACGCTGGCAAGGGAGGGTGTGAGAAAACTGGGGAAGGTAAAGAGAAGAAACACTGCATCATCGAGCTGAGCGGAGGATTATTCTGTATGATTACTGAGGAATAAGAGCCACAGTTCAAATATGTCTTCCTTGGCTTTTGCCTTGATGAACAGGTGCATTATGTTAGAGAGTGTGGTGACTGTGTGTGTGTGTGTGTGTGTGTGTGTTTGTGTATGTATGTGTGTGCATGTGTATGTTTATGTGTGTGTGTTTGTATGTGTGTGTGTGTGTACACTCTTTTTATTTTTCTCCTTAATCATTTGAGCAAGTTCTTGGATTTTAACCTCTGTATATTTCAGCTAGATATCTGCAAAACAGAGCCGGTGATGACAGCCATGGTGTTGACGATTTGATTCGGTATCTTGTTTAATGGACATGGATGAATTCATTCCAACAACATGTATACTCCTTTGCAATGCGAGTTTGCTAATGTGCTCTCAAGCAGCCGAGTCTATTGCCCCATTCCTTGACTCTGGGTTGGTTCCTAGCTTGTTTTAACCCTCAAACGTGGCAGAAGTAGCACTGTGTGACTTCAGAGCCTGTACTTCTAGAATCCCCCAGCCTTTACCTTTGGCCTTTTATGAAGCTGGACTGACTTCCCATCATGAGAGGGAAGCTGGTATTGTTTACTGGAGGATGCGGGGTCATGAGGTGAGCCTGGATGGCCGGCTTACAGCCAATGCTGAATGCTAGTCATGCAAATGAGCTGAGTGAAGATCCTCCAGCCCTGCTGATGCCCCATGCTCAATGCAGTTGCAACATTGAGACCAGCACGAATAAGTAGAGGAACTACCTGCCTGATCAAATTCACTTCAGTCCACTGCAGACCAGACCACTCCAGTCCAGTCCACTCCAGTCCAGTCCACTCCAGACCAGTCTATTCCAGACCAGTCCACTCCAGTCCAGTCCACTCCAGACTAGTCCACTCCAGTCCAGTCCACTCCAGACCAGTCCACTCCAGACCAGTCCACTCCAGTCCAGTCCACTCCAGACCAGTCTACTCCAGACCAGTCCAGTCCACTCTACCCCATTTCATTCCATGTTGTTACTCTTACCTACATTCCGTTTTGTTCCACCCTAGCCCACCCCCAAACCTCGCCTTCCTTCCCCCAACAGCTTTAAGCATTTTGTTCAGGTGGTTTTATCAAATATGTAGTCACAAAAACCCATCTTCACTCAAAGACAACACCCCCCCCCAGCTCAATTAACAAATCTCAATCCAAAATCTTCCCAAGCCAGATGCTATGTAATATAGAAAAAAAAAAAATCTAAGAGGGATTTAAATAGAATTTCAAACCATTGAGCTCAACTGTTTGACTCTCAGATTCTTCCCATGCTCTTTGCCAAAGTTACTCTCAAAGGGCGTAGGCTTTGAATTGTGATTTGTGTTCCTTCAGAGTAGCCAACTCCAGTTGTTTAAGATGAATGCATAGAAAACAATTTTCCTTTAAGTCAAGCTTGGTCAGAGGCTGGCCGCATTAGAGTGCAGAATTCTGAAAGCTGTACTTGGAGAAGCTGTCTTTGGAGAACACATGACTTCCCAGGGCATAGTCAATATTTTGCCTGAGCTTCAAGACTGCCAGAAAGTGACATGGTAGATGCCTCTCCTAAGCGCTCATACAAACACTGGAGAGGGAAATGAGATTTAAAAACCAAACCCAATCCAACCCAACCAAAACCAAATCAAACCACCACCACTACGACAACCACCACCACCACTCCATCCTGTCTGCCATGATCCAAGGCTGTAAACGCTGATAGGGGCTGATCCTCTGTCATAGAGTTAGATCTACCCAACAGTGGTGTGTCTGCAACAAAGCCCTGCTGCTGGTTGTTCTGAACAAGCCTTATCAGAGCCAGGCTAAGTCTTGAACCTATTTCTATGCTTTATAAAGTCAGACCTATGCAAAAATGATAGGCTTACCCCACCCCCCACAAGACCACCTTTTAGTACCCAGGCAGACAGGTTTCTATAGTAGTCTATTCAATGTCTCTTGTTTGCTATACTCCCTCACCCTGTACTGTTACATATAAAAGTTCAAGTGTGAATGAATGCTCTGCTAAGTTAATGGTACAGTGTGGCTTCTGTCGAGGTACATGCAGCCGAGATAAGGATGTGAACGTTCATTTTCAAAAGTAAGTGGCAAATGTCTCATTCAGATTAGTGGATGAGACATCGGAGGAGCAGGAGAATTAGGGAGAGCCACGATCATGGGGAGCTCCTAAAGTCATGGCTATCCAATCTCCCCTCCTCCTTTTCCACTTTCCAAAGCCAGCAGCTGCTCTGGAGCCACACAGTCTCTGAGCCAACAGGCGGTCAGAAGTCAAGGCAGGAGCGAGGGGCTTTGACGATGCTCCCATTTCTCTGTCTTAAGCCCCGATGGGGTGGAGAGACAGGACAAGTACAGTTGACCTTCAAAAGCCAGACATAGAATTTGTATTCTTGGAATAGATATTTATATTAATGGATAGAGGTTGAAGGCTATGCTTGAAGAGTTTCAAAAAAAGGAAAAAATGCATTGGTCTTTCCTAACTAGGAAAGGAATGAACTAGGTCAGAAGGTAACGGAAAATGGAAAAAACAAACAAACAAACAAACAAACTCCCAGGAGGTTTTCAATGTCCTCACTGTATTTTCTTTTGTGATCAATAATGATAGATGTGCCCAACATCTGGGGACCATATGCAATATTAAGTTTAATCCAATGCGAAAGCAATGAGGGGTCCAACTGGGCGGATGTCATTTGGATGATACTGGGTTTTTACATTCTTTAAATTTGGGTTGCCTCTTAAGGAAGAGCTAAACACTCCAGAGCGAAGCCTTGCCTGTTTGTTCATGTGTGCTATGGATTAACACACTTCACCGGTGCGAGTACTTTAGGGTTCTGTGTAAAGACACACCCACGTTCTCTGTGGTATACTCAGTTCTCATTACACCACCATTGCGTACTTTGTGGATCAAACCTCCAAGAGAAAAACAAAGCCAAAGAAACAGACACAACAGAGAGACTGTTTGGGTAGCCCCCATGAGCTACTGATACTGCTGCTCATTCGATTGACACATCTGTCACCTCGCAGACCACCAAGATCATAGGTAGGTGATACTCAGGGAATGTTGATGGAGAGGTGCCACGCCTTCTGCTTATTTCTATCATCTCAATCGATCATAGTGATTCTGGATCTGCCACCACTTCATGATTCTTGCCCCATAAATAGTTTGGAAATGCAAATTCTGGTCTCAACTTCTACTTACTTCTTTCAGACTACGTTTAAGACCATGAACCCTGACTCTGGTTCACAAAATGCCAATCTATAAGAGTCCAGGTACAGCACAGCAAGCCCAGTTATCTCTTATCTCATCAAGAGGCAGAGATTTCACGGGTTTCCTCATTATGCCCAAGACATTCATGTACAATTTGCAGGCGAGACACAAAGTGTCCGATTTCTAAACTTGCACTAGAACTTTGAACAAAGCAAGTCTTTTAAGGGAAGGGCTTTCTGCGACCATTCAGAACCATACCGCCCCCTCGCCTTTTACCTCTGCGGTGGTGCTGGAGAAAGGTGGACTAGTCGACAGACTCCAGGATGTGTCTGTAGTTCTAGCCGTGTGCAGACTGGGGAGATCTCTCTTGCTGCTGCTCTGACTGTAGGTTTCTGCAGTGCTCCCGAGGGTCTCTGCAGTGCTCCCGAGGGTCTCTGTAGTGCTCTCGAGGAATGTCTCTGTGGCATTGCTATTGTGGTCTGGGCTATATGGGACGGTGTTAGAAGTAGTGGGGACCTGGGGAGCAGCTGAGTTTCTAGTAATCCGCACTGAGACTTCTGTCCCCAAGCCATCTGAGAAGAGAGGAGGTGGGAACAAAAAATCATTCTCACGTTTTATGAATTTTATGTGAATTTTGCAAGTAAAATGATCTTGTTTTGAAATAGGCTATCATAAGGCTCAGACTGATCTACAGCCTACTATGTAGCTAGAGGATGTTGAACTCCTGATCATCCTGCCTCTACTTCCTGAGTATTGATGTGGTTTGTATGTGTGGACACCATGCCTTGTGTGAACCCAAGGCATAAAACAGGCTAGACTAGGCAAGAATTTTACTAACAGCCAATTCCCAGTACCACATAAAAACAGTTTTTATGTAGTAAGTAAAGGCTTTTCAATAAGGAGCATGTGGGTAGACTTAGTGGTATAAAAAAGCCAAGATCCCCTCAGAGAATGACAGTGTCTATTTGCCCCATTCAACTTACCCATCCTTCATCCATCAGCCAACTTTGTCTGGCAAATGGAGAATTATGAACGCTTCTATAAGAGAAGGTCAGAACTGCATAGAAGACAGAGCTCAAGTTCATTCTGTGGATAATATCTAGGTCACTAAATTGGTCTCAGGAGTGGACCATGGGTCTTCAAGATCTACCCAGACTCCTGAGATGATGGCACTCAGCAGTGCTGTGGGTGACAATCACAGCTCCCCCCCCCCCCCCCCCGAAATCAGAAATCCGCCTGCCTCTGCCTCCCAAGTGCTGGGATTAAAGGCGTGTGCCACCACTGCCCGGCTTTTATCAGCTTCTTAAAAGAGGTGTTAAAGAAAATGGCGATTTGAGAATCACTGTTAGTGACTTGCCTAACTGCATCCTGAAGAATCATGGCTCCTGTGCGGTTAATAGAACTTATTTCTTTAACCATAACGTAAACATTTATGATAGGAACACTTGTGGTTTAAATTTAATATATAAGACATAAAATTATATATTAGCGGAGTATTATTGATGTTTAGATTCCTGCATACATTGTATGATGATTAAATCAGATTAACATTTACCTCCTCCAACATCTTTTTGAATTTTATGGGATTAAATACTTAGAATCCTTTCTCTAGCTCTTTGAGATATTTAGCACATTCCTTATTACCACTGACTGTCAAGTAGTGCATCAGAATGTCTTGTTCTTGTCTGACCATAACATAGTGTCTACTGGTGGGAGGGAAGCGTTTTTAATTCTGAGTCTTCAATAACATTGAATTTTCTCTCTCTCTCCTCCTTCCTTCTCTCTTTCTTTTTTGTTTTTATCATTCCTTTCTTCTTTTGTTTGTTTGTTTATTTATTTATTGAGACAGGGTTTCTCTGTGTAGCCCCGGCTGTCCTGGAACTCCCTCTGTAGACCAGGCTGGCCTCAAACTCAGAGATCTGCCTGCCTCTGCCTTCCAAGTGCTGGGATTAAAGGCATGTACTGCCCAGCAAGGCTGTTGTATTTACTAAGTTACAAATCTTTTGAAAGAACAGCTATTGATTTAGGATATATGAGCTGGTGGGCTGAATTTTCCATATTGAAAAACAAACAAACATAAAAACATTGGGTCACCTCGCCATGATCAAAAACTATGTTCTTCTTATATCTGTGAGAGGTTCCCAGGTGATCCCACAGATTGGCTTTAAGTCATTGTATAGCAATATTTTAGGGGAAAGCTACACAAAACAAAGAATTGGAAAATTCTACAAGGGATTGGCTAACAGGGTATACTTGGGTGTCTCCTTGGAGACGTTGAGTTGCCAGGAATATAAACCCCAGAAAATCCTGTCAAATCTGCATCTGTAACTTGGAGGACTGTGGGCTTTAAGACACTGAACAATGCTTTATTTTTTATTACTTCTTCAGCTGTTCATTAAAATCGAGCAACTATTTATTAGGCAACTACTATGTGCCAAGTAGCCCCTCTCAAAGAAAACTACTATGTGCCAAGTAGCCCTTCTCAAAGAAGGAATTAACTTACACTTTCCAGTCAGCCTCATTTCTCTCTCTTTTGAGCTCCATCTCTTCCTATCCTATTTTACCTGACTGGTACATTTCACATGGCAACGTATGTGAGTGACAGGGGCTAAAGAACAAAAAAATGTTCGCAGCAGAAGAGATCCACATATGACTTAACAAGATATAAATAGATATTCTCACAAAAGTTAATGAAGTAACCATGGAAATTAAGTATTCTTTCCTTGAGATTCAAAGGGCTTTGTACACAGATAGGTTTATTATGTATACTATATATAACACATGTTATATATGTAATATATAATAATATATATTATATATCATAATGTATGCTTAAGTTTTATCTGAAATTCAAATGTAAGTGGTCATCCATGCTTATTGTCTGCAACTTTCCTGAGACATCTACTAAATCTACACTTTGAGAGCTTTCTGGACACAACTTTCAGTTATTTCTTTTCTTTTCGTATCATTTAATATTGTGACTGCCTCGTGCCAGGGTTATGCACTCTGCACACAGACAAGAAGCTAAGCTCCAGGTGCTTTCTCATAGCAGATTTGACAGTGGTTCTACCTGAGACTTCTTCACAGCTATCTTGAGAACAATCTTAATTTCTCAGGCTTGAGTTCAGAGTTTAGGGTCTAAGTGTTTCCTTCAGCAGGCATCTGTCAGAGTAGGGATGCAGAATCGGTGGCAGCCAGCATTTCTGTCACTTTCTGCTTTGGCCGCTGCTGACTCTCTGAGTTAAGGACCACCCAAAACAGTTTCAGTTCTCAGACCTTTTTAAGAAGTAAGGATGGGTTACGACCCAAGTCAAGCTTCCAAACACCTAGTATGCAATTACATTCTCTGTATGCCAGGCTGTGTTTCCTTTACTAAAAAAAAAAAAAAAAATTGTTGGTGTCTTCATCATAAGAACTTGAAAAAAAAAGTAGTCAACACGCACAATCAGTGGATGAAACCAGACTCTCTCAAAGTTGGATAAATGATCAAAACTTTCTGGAGACAGGTTCTGCAAATAACATTGAAGATTTTACCATTGCGTCCAGCATTTGGCTTTTATGTGGAGATGAAACTCAGTCTCCTGTCATTGTCTTTAATCATCCTCATGTAGTAAAAAAAACATGTATTATCCATTTAGACCTCTTTTTTCTTTGTCAAAGAAATATTTAAATCTAATATCTCCTTATTTTGTGTCTATATGATTTAAAAGCGAGAGAAATTTTACTCTGAGCATTCAGCTCCCGTGTTTTATGAATTTTAAGCCAGCAGTTTGTAAAGATAATTGGTGTTTGGGTTACCTTTAAAGCTTGCTTGTCTTAGCCTTCCTCTAGAAACTGAGTTTCACTGGATTTAGCGTGAGTCCTAGATTCTGCATTTGTAACATATTCCCTGGGTGACTCTCGTCTATGGCTTTAGCCACATACATGATATGAATCAAAATGGAGTCTGCTCTAGCTCTCTCCTGCTCTCTTTCTCTCTCTGTCTCTCTCTTCTCTCCTCCCCTCCCTTTCCTCCACTTTCCAAGTTCTGGGATTAACAGCATTGCAAACCAGCGACTGTGATAATTTCTTATGTGGTACTGGAAGTTTATTAAATAGATGGAAAGAAAGAAAATCCTTGTTATAAATATACAAGGCTATCAACGTAAGATCATTTTTCTATTACTAAACTCTTTCTTGGACTAGATATTTGAAGTTATGCTAAAAGTAGTAGACCTTTAGGTGTCCCAGTATCTATAATATCCTCTAATATTCTATAGAAGCCTGCAGCCACTTCCCAATCTGTGAAGGAGGAAGATGTTTTGACAGTGGCATGGAAAAGTTCTTACACAATGGAACAATACGCTAAAGCTATTTTTAACATTTTATTGTGCCATTGCTACTACATTGTTCTCACGGTCCAGTGAAATTCTTCTAAGAACACAGTTTCAAGAGTAGAGGGGCACCCTGTATTCAATCTAAAACATTTTCGCCCTGAGGCTGTTGCTAGCTCTTGGTTAGAGCAAGCTCACTCGGAAGATGCTATTCTATGTGTCGACTGCTCCAGGTCAAGAGCATCCTTTGAATACTCTCTCAAAGGGCTACAAAATAGTCAGACTCAGAAATAATCATGAACCGAGGTAATATTTCTGAACAACAACAAGGACAATAAACAAATTAGTTCCTTGTCTTGATCTGATACAAGTAACATTCATATTGAATATTGAACAACCTGTTGTGAAGAGTAACTTGTCTTAAAGACATTTTGTCGAAAGAATTTTTAGCTATATTAGTGCTTCTACTCTGGAGAGAGTTGTCCAAGATATTGAAATATAATGTGTCTATTAAAAGTGAGTAAATTATTCGTAAGAGCCAATAATGAAGATACGGGAAGGCAGTGTACAAACATAGACACTCCAGATAGTGTTGGGCTTCACAAAGATGGAGGAGAAGGATGGGAATTATAGTAGTTTAGTAAGAAATAATCAAGATGATTAACATTTCAGAAAATGTAGTCAGTGAAATAAAAGATGCCCTTAAAAATACATGCCTGAATTACTTTATAAACACACAATTGGAAAGTAAGATTAACACATGAAAATTCATACCAACACACAGCATAGTAAAATACCCAAAAAAAAAAAAAAAAAAAAAGAACACAGCAATTAATGTGGAATGAAAAAAGAAATATTAATGGACTCAAAGAAAAGGTTTCCAGCAGCCAGGAAGCAACAAGTCCTATACAGTTCTGTGGGTTCCACTATGAGCCCCCGCTTTTCAATGTTTTAAGCAGACAGGTCAGGATTCTGGAGCCTGTTTGTGTTGCCTTCTTGATGACTCAGAATGATAGCGTCAGAGCCCTGTTTTCTTTTAAAAATGGCTTTAAAATAGTGATTTGAAAAAAATAATTATTTGCAAGCTGGTTCAGGCTGGGTGTGGTAGCACATGCCTGTAATCTCTGTACCTGGGGAGGAAGAATCCTCTGTAGGAGGATCCACAGTTTGTGAGTTTCAGGCCAGTCTCGGCTGCACAGTAAGACATGGTCCAAGGTCTTGCCTGCAGTGTTGAGGTAAACACTTGCCTTGTGTGACTTGAGGTTAGAGATGGATCTTATTTCCCATGGGTAACAGCACAACTTTACTTTTGCCTTCGTTTTAGGACATTCAGGATAGACAGGAACAAACCAACCACAGGGAAGAAGCTGTACAGATTGACTCCATGTGCTGCATATTTTCTGATAAAGTTGAACTTTCTAATAGACTACTGCATTTTACCCTCTTCGTACATGTAGAATTGATACAAGAATTGAGACCACCAACCTCAATGTCTATTGCACAAAAAACCCTTCAGCCAGTATCTAACTAAGCCCTTGTTGAGCATATGAGCGAGGGACAGAGCTAAAGATAAGCATGGTAGAAAAATTCAAATCAGCCTCAAAGGTGGGTAAGTAAAAAAAACAACAACAGCAAAAAGATTTAAGGTACAATGGATGCTGATCCCCCAAAAGGACCATAGACCCACATTAGTGTTAGTGCAGGTACATAGCTCCTGACTTAGAACCTTGAGGCTGTTGTAGAGGGAGACAGGAGTGAGGGGATCTTGGGAAGCTGTGCTTTTAGTAAGCTCTGCTTTTCCCCCATGGCATTGGTATGCAACCAGCTAGAAGAAAGCCAATGGCTTAGCACCGGGAAGAACTGGGGAGTACTGGGAAGGACTGGGAATCATTGGGTCAGCACTGGGAAGTACTGGCTAACACTCTATTAAGAGCTGTACACTAGACCAGGAGTTAACTTGGGTTTAGAATGACTTATTACATAGTGATGAGCTTCAGTCTCTGTACTGTGGAGAGTGATTTCTAAGTGATTCTCCCAATGGTCTGTAAGGCCCTGGGACTTTTATCTTTCATCTGCCTCTGACTTTTATCTTCCATGACTTCCTGAGCCAACCTCTAATGGAGGAGCAGATACACTATGAAAGCAGTTAACTTCAAGAGAAGGTGGAGCTGCGTATACACTCCATAGACATTCCTACTTAGGACTAATTCTGCACTGAACTAGCAATTTGCTCATGTGTATACACATATTTATGTATATTTATCATCTGGAGACACTGATGATTAACGATTAGAAAGCCTCTGACTACACATTGGCTTTTACTATTTCAAAAAACCAGCATGTTATCTCCAAATGATATGAACATTGATCTGAATTACAAAAGCTGTTGTACCATTTCTGCTCTGTGAAGCTCCTCTGTGCTCCAAAGCACCTCCTCACCAGAGGATAGTTTCTAGACCAAGAGAATCTAATTTCTTGACCACTAACTTTAGTCATTATGTGTTCATACTGTGTGTTGGATATATATTCCAATACTTAGTAGTGTTTGATCACAGTGTCTAGGACAAAAGAGAGACTCAAGAAACATTGTTTTGGATCTGAGATGATGACTTGGTAGATATAAAAACTGAGTTCAGATCTCCAGGGACCTTTGATAGGCACAGCTTCAATAGCACAAGGCAAGATGAGAGATGGAGCCAGGAGGTCTCATAAAGGCTTGTAGGCTACCTGGGGTGGTGTGTGCAGGGGCAAACAGTAAGAGATATTTTCTCAAATAAGATGGAAGTCAAGGATTCAGACCCAAGGTTGTCCTCTGACCTTCTGACCTGTATACAGGTAAGAAATGGCACTCACATGAGACTGTACATATATATGCACACTCACATACACACATATACATACACATATGTATATATACAAACACACACATACACACACATATACACATACACATATACATACAGACACATACACATATACACACACATATATACATACATACACACACATACACATATACACACTTATAGACACACACATATATATACACATATACATATACATACACATATATACACACATACACAGATACACATGTTTTAGAATTTGAGTAAGTACAGGCAAAGAAGGGAAGGTAAATGACAACGGCAGAGAAGACGCTGACTTTAATGAGGATAATGAGATTTTCTATAGTTGGGTACCACGTAATGTATTTCTGTTAGTAAATGCATGTATCTCCCAAGGGAAATAGACTGGAGCTCATGGCTCTTCCTGGGCTTTGAGAAGACAAGATGGTTAGCAGAATGACTTCCAGAACTGATTCTGAAAGGACCCACTCACCTTGCTTTAGACAGAGGCTTTCACTGACCAGTCTCCCCTCTTCGGTGATAACTAATTTCATCCAGCTATCGAGGTATTTACTGATCTTCTTGACCACTACTCTTTGGCTTTGTTTCTTGAGAAAGAGCGAGGTATTTTCCACCTCAAGGAAACCTTCCTGAGCATGGCAGGTCCATCGGGGTGCCTGGGCACAGGGTGTGACAACTGTTGGTTGGAAAGGACCTCTTGAGGAGTTGGAGATGCCCAGGCACAATCCAGATTTAATGTGAAGTAACTTCCCATTCTCAGTTGACAGCCACTGCTGGTTGTGGCTAGTGCCATTGCATGAGTCCATAATCACCTTCGGATTTATGGAGAGGCACTGTTGCTTGCGCACATGGACTATCTGGAAGCCCTCTGGAAGATGAAAGACTTATGAAGTACCCCGTAAGGGCCACGAAATAGCAAAACCACCTGCCCACATATCAGTCAAATTAAAAACACCAGGTTTATTTATATTTTGACCTTTCTAGCGTTGCAAGTGAATAGTCTCAGATTTGGCTCATGTGACTTAAAATCCTAAGGCAAACAGATAAGCAAATACCCCCACCCTCAAAAACAAACCAACTCAAACCAACCCCCAAACTCAACCCATCAAGCAAGTAACCAGCCAACCAAAGCCACCCTCCCAAACCAACCAATCAACCTGCCAATAAAACAAGCAAAACCCAGAAACAAAAGAATATCTTCAGGCTGACAATGGAAAATGTCAAGACATCATATGTATCACTCCCCTGTGAAACTTCTGTACAACCTAGTAGGGACATATCTCCTATTGGAAAAATGAAAGGAATCTTGGAAAAGAAACGAAGTCATGCAAAGATTATGGCTTCTCATTGGATGAGAAAGACAAATATAGAGAGGATGTATGCCTCATCAAAGTCATCAAAGCCAATCCAGTATAAAGCTTGGCCCCCTTTAGCCATTTGGTTCTCTTCATAGTGAACCCTGTTCCATTATGTAGAAAAGAGATATGCCTCCCTTTCAGCCAGAGCTCACAGAGGAAGTAAATATTTGTTTACGAGTTGTATAGTTTGAATAATCACTTTTAAAAATTGGGCACATTTATTAAAAGATAGAAATACAAGAGAGTTTCCCATCTTTCCTAGCATAACCTTGTGGCTGGTAGCAAACAAGGAAAGTATTGATTCCCAGAGGCCAAGTTCCTGATTACCAGAGGCTAGGTTTCTGCAGTCCTGCAGAGAAACATTGATTTTGTGACAATGTCTATAGTTTTCCACCAAATACTAACACATTTTTTTTTTAAATCAGTACTCATTAAAGACTAAATGCCCAGTAAAAAGTAAAATATTCACAGTAAAAAGTAAAATATTTAGGCTCAGCCATCATTTTCAATTGGATTTTAATCTAAGAAACCTAGCTTTCCCTTGGAAATATTCAATCCTTCCACATGACAACTTCCAAATAAAACACATTTCCTTGCTCCCTTTAATCACGTTTCTTATGTATACATTTATCTTAAGATAAAAGAAAGTAAAGCTATAACTTGATTAGAACAGGAAACATAGTGCTTATATAGACTGTTATGTGTAAATAGTAAAAGATGTCTGCTCAGGCTCCCTCACTCTGAGACCCATCCTTTTAGGAGCTGAGCTGTCTCAGGCACTTGGTAAACATTTATTTTCTTCTAGAGAGAAATCTCAGAAGTGTGGCCAGAGCTGTCTCCTTCTCATCGGCTTTGGCTCTCCTGCTGTGGAGACCTGGCTCCCTACTCTGACTTCTTTCAGATACTTTCCCAAAGGCTACCAGCCTACTTGGCTAACTTTGAGAGAGATGTCTCAGGAAACTGAGGCAGACCCACTCACCCAGTCTCCCGAGGATCAAGCAGGTTAGAATCGTCATGTAAAATTCAGCCTCCATTTTCCACTTAACAACGGTTCATGCTTCGCTTTGGGGAAAAAAATTCTCCCAGATAAGAGAGGCAAAGAGTAGGAAGGAAATGTGCTTCACGGAGAGAGGAAAAGTCAGTGACACACTTCCTCCAATTGAATTGTTTGGGGGAAGTTTTACACCAGTGTCCTTTTGTCTGTCTCTGTAGAAAGGAGGGATAATGATCATCTCTTTTTAAAATGTAGAGTCAGCCTCCAGGAGCCAGAATAAACCCCAGAAAGTCTTCCCCTGCCACCCCTTTGGCACATGATTATGTCTTAACCTCAAGATGGAGAAAGGGAATTGTAATGTTAGATAACTGAGTCTTCCTGCATCACGCCTTCTTTTCAGGTGATATGATTCTGCCCCATCTACGTAAGCCATGTAATTTATGGGGTCTGTGACAAGTGGTCTAAAGACACAAACATGCACTGTGTGCATAATGAGATGCTGGCGTCTACAAGGAAAACCACATAATGACTGCGTTCTGAGATCATTATCTCTCAAGTGATTACAAGATTGCAATTGGAGAGAGTCATCTCCCCCCAGGAGGAAAAGACTAAAATTAAATCCTTCAGATTACCTACTTCAGTTTACCGGAACACACCATGGCTTTTTCTCAAATGGGGGTAAGAAAAGAATAGACTTCACTCAATATTTACTGTTAAGAGCCATTTATTGGGAGTGCGAAAGAGAGTCAAGTTTGCTGCATTGAAAATTCATATCTGAGCAGAACATCTCATGTTTGCTGAGTGTGGTTGCTTTGCCTTCTTTTGTCTCTTGAGGAAGGGAACCTTTGAGAAATGCAAGGTCGTGCGTGACAGTGTCCTTGGAAAAACTTTTGGGGATGAAACAGGTTGGAGCATCCACAAAGGCACCTGCTTCTTATTGGGAGAGAGATTCCAGGTAGACACAGTATTCAAAAATCCCTTCTTAGTAAAAGAGAGATGAGTGTTTAAAATGATTGATCCTTTATAGTTACTATAAATTTGTTTATCCCCTTTTAAAGTAAAACAAGTCACAATGTAGAAATACAGTAGTTAGAGTTGTGGGTCAGGAGCCACCTCTATGCCTAATAATAGAATATATATGTGTACATATATATACATATATATATCCGATGACAATCATTGTGCTCTGTAATTGATCCATAGGAGATACTATAAATACACACTTAATAGATATAATCAAGACACGTGTCCATATAAAATAGTCATTGCATTTGATTTTTTTTTTTTTCCAAAAACAAAAACATCTTGGTTAAAAATCCATTGTTGATCCCTTGCAACTTGAGCAGCAAGATTCTGGTAACTGATGTAGATAATAGCACTTAAAACAGGAACAGTTGGACCAGCTGACAGTCCCGTCACAAGACAGGCTTCACGAACATTAAAGCATCTAAACACAGGATAACGACATCTTCAGCAGCTCCTCCAGTCACCCAAAGGATAGTCTCTGAATATCACACGTATAGATTCTGTGTGGCAGAGAGTCGACACAGATAAACCAAAACCCTCCCCAGGCTTCGTGAGGACTGTCATACCTCTATCAGCCCAGGACCTTCAGAATAACTAGAGGATGTTACGAATGCAGTCCTATACACAAAGGCTGGCAATCTTTCAGGTGGTCATATCTTCCACAATCGGTGCCTCAGGCTGGCTTTAGAGCCTCCTCATCCATTGCAGGGAGCTCCTCCTAGGAGCATTCAGTAGGTAATTTGATAAATCACCCATGAGAGATTGACGCTCTGGTAAATCTTCAGAGTCACTGGACAGTTTCTGGTGAAAGTCTGCTCTCGAACAGGCACAGAGCGTGGTGCACAAATTCATACTGCTCGCTGGTTTGGACCATACCACCCCTGCATGGAAGAGATCATAAAATCACTCAGTTTTGCTGATACCTTTTTTTTTTTTTTTTTTTTTTTTTTTTTGGTTTTTTGAAACAGGGTTTCTCTGTGTAGCCCTGGCTGTCCTGGAACTCCCTCTGTAGACCAGGCTGGCCTTGAACTCAGAAATCTGCCTGCCTCTGCCTCCCAAGTGCTGGGATACTGTAACCTAAACATGACGCTAAAATGGGAATCTTATGCCAACCAGGCAGAATAGCTGATCTGATTTGTGCTACTTTTTTTTCCATCCTGGCTGGCAAAGTTAATATGTCAGTGCAGTCCCATGCTGTGCACCAATGCCATATCATGGTGCATTACGCATAGGCCAGTGATCACGATGATGCTGGTGTGAACAAGCCTACCTGCTGACAGCTGTAATTACTGTACATTTCCTAGGAATGGATCATTCTAACTTTGTTGATAGCATGGGTATTACTTCTTAGTGTGACTTAGCATGGACTCCTACTTCAGGCTTAAGGGTTGACTGGAAAACCGTATGCTGTGCTAGGCCAGCAGCCACTGCATACATCTCATAGCTATTGCACTTCCTGACGGCTCCATCTTGTGCTTCCATTGGTTCCTGGTGGCTTTGGGAGAAGCAAGAAATGCTTACATATGGCAGTCATCTAGCTGTGGGGTATGTCATGCTATCCAGGTTTTTACATGTATTCTATATAATGTTCATACAACAACGGAGCTGTCTAGTGATACATTTTCCAGAACATCTCTCCGTAATTAAGCAACACATGACTTTCTCTCTCTCTCTCTCTCTCTCTCTGTATATATGTATACATATATATACATATACACATATACATATATACATACATATATACAGTCATAAATATGCACATATATGTGTATATATGTATACATGTAGATATGTATACACACACACACACACACACACACACACACATATATATATACACACACATACATACACACACACACATGGCTCAATATAATGCCATGTACTGTAGGTACCTGATCATTTATTTCAGTAATTTGAGACAGGGTCTCATATCATTTAGGCCAGTATTGACCTCACTCTGAGGCAGAGAATGACCTTGAACCTTGATCCTCCTGCCTCCTGAAAGTGCTTTTACCTATGTACTGCTAGCAGAGCAGCTGTAGAACCTTACGGATGAAAACTTGGACTCTGGAATGGGTCAGACCAGCCAGCTCAAAGACTTCTTATGCTCATTTCTTAACTGTGTGATTTACACAAATTCCTTAAGAGCATTTTGTTTCATTCCCTCTCCCCCCCCCCCCCCCCCCCCCCATTCAAGCAAGACAACGGCTGTGCTACAGCTATGAGCATTGGGTCAACACGGAGAGGCTGGTGTGGTAGAATCATTCACTGCAGCCTTATCCATCCTGTTGAAATTCATTGTTCATTTGGGTCAAACATGGTGGAAGTAGGTTGTTAACAAAGCACAGCTGAGCTGCGTTCTAGCTCTTCCTACAAGTCAAAGATCTACTGTAAAGTGGTTTGTTTAAGGCTATTTGGGCACCCATCAGCCTTTGGCTGTGCTAGGCATCTAAACACAATAGTGGGTGTGTCCTTCAACCGGCTGGAAACTGGGAATTGGCTCTTGCTTTTCCTCTTTGTTGGGGCCATTGTCATCACAGCTGTCCAGCATCGCCTGTGACATAGATCAGTGGAAGGCATCTGCTCTGTGTGGAAGCTGGCTCTCTTCATCATATCTTCATATATATATAATACTTTAATCACATTTTCTCCTAGGGTGATGGTTCTTCAGCTTGACAAAATGGTCAGACACTACTATAAAAGTTAACCAATTTTTAATTTCACTGAATAAGAGTATCATAATTGTAATGATCTGAATTCTTCTAGTCTCTCTGTAACCGTTAAATCGTACAACAAATCCTATTTTAGTTTACGTTTTTGTTTTATTTAGTTTTTTTTTTTTTTCTTTCTAGTGGTGGTTGGTACTATTCAAAATAATTTTCAGACCCTAAAGGCACTTCCAACTTAAAAGCATGATGTGTTGCTGCCACTGTCACATGATTTCTGGTTAAGGATAACTGAAACTAACCTTGCCCTTAGCCTGCCACACTGCTAAAAGCAGCAATACACCCTCTGAGCTAAACAGTGATTCCTCAGGCAGGTTTGACATGGTGCCAAAACCATGTATTCAGCAAGAAACAAAGAGGCAACTTCAGTTTCCTGAGGTAGCAACTTCTGTGAAGAAATATTACCACAGTCTTTCCAACAAGAATGTCTGTTTTGTTTTCCAAGCACTGACTGGTCAGAACGTGACAACAGAAATGGCAGCTAAGGAGCTGCGCTCTTTTCCTAGTTGTGCGATGACGTCTGGGAAAGATTTAAACAAAAACGAAGCAGGTGTTCAGGAGATGCTAGTCTAGACTGCAAAGCTTGGGAGATGCAGCCACAGTAAATATTAGGGCAGCTGCTGGGCACCGAGAGGTACCTCCCTTCCTTTGACATTCCCTCAGAGGATGGATACTCCTACGTCAGGCTGTGGGCTGTAAGCAGAACCTCTGTGTGTACTGCCTTTCATGGGCATTGTTCAGTGAATGTCCTCTTACCATTTACCTCACCTTGAGGTAAGGCATCCCCTTTCTTGACTGTTCTGTTCAGCACTGGCATTTGTATGTCCAGTGGGTGGGCCAAAGGAATCACAGTTGAGGTCTTAGTAACTGTTTCACCGGAAGTGGCTCAGCAGTATGTGACCATGGCAGGAATAGAGTCACTGTGACCAAGTTCTGTTGACCATGATAGATTCAGTCAATGAAGGGGGTGCAGTAGCCATTGAAGGGGGTGGGGGGAGGAGGGAACACACAGCGCCCTCTGGCAACATCCTTGTGGATCTGAAAGCCTCAGGTAACCCAGGGGAAGTGTTGTTATTTCCCATTCTTTTGGAGAATAAGAATAAAGGGTAGGGTCTGGAGAGTCCTCAAAGATGATTCCTTGGAATCACTGGCAAAAACTTGTTTCTCTATAGGCAGGGCGGTTAGCCAGCTTCTGCAATGCTCACAGGCAGAGATACCTTTAGTGCAGGGTTCCAAAGATATCAAAACGAATCTCTAACATTCTCACCCTATTGGCCAACTGGAAGAACCCCAGCAGGTCTCAAGATTCCCCTTGTAGTCACACAATAGTTCTTGAAATCATGAAAACAACCATCAAAGTCCTCATAATCTTTCTTCTCTAGACTAAACATCCTGTGGTTACTCAACATCTCTGTGAAGCCTGGTTTCCCCGTCACTCACCAATAGTCTCCTACTTTTGTGAGCTATTTTATGAAATGGGACCTTCCTACAGTGTAGTATCTGTCCCTGAGGGGAATCTTGCCAGCAAGCATATTTGCTTTCTTAGCTACGTAGAGCATTGAGGTCACATCTGCAGGCACATCAGGAAGCGAGGGAACAGTGCCTGCTTGTAGGTGCTTGATACTCAGCAAGCAAATTAGGAACAGTAAATAGGTTAATTAAAAGTCTGCAGGATTGGCCGGGGCAGTGGTGGCACACACCTTTAATTCCAGCACTTGGGAAGCAGAGACAGGTAGATTTCTGAGTACTAGGCCAGCCTGGTCTACAGAGTGAGTTCCAGGATAGCCAGGGCTATACAGAGAAACCCTGTCTCGAAAAAAAAAAAAAAAAAAAAAAGTCAGCAGGATTGTATTTGACTATGAAAATTACAGGTTTTTCCCCCTCCATCCTGTATTCAAGCTATTGAAAATTTGAAATTACATACAAGAACTTACATTTGTTCCTGTTAATTTCAATTCATTAATTCTTCATCTGAACACCATGTTCTTGTGTACTGAATCACTATTTCTAACATTCAATAGATTAGCCTTCCATATCTCACTCCTAGGACTGAACCTTCTAGACATTCAACAAGCATATCTTACATCTTACCTACATCACTTATTTAAACACACACACACACACACACACACACACACACACACACAGGACCAAAATATGATGACATCTTTACAATGAGTAATTTGATAAGATATGTGCTGTTTAATCTCATCTTAAAATTGTTTCAAGCTAAATTGTAGGTTTTTAAGGTCTGGCATGTTGTTACTTTTTAAACTTGCTACAGTGAAAACCACTCAGCGCCTACACCAGATAGGCATTTAGCTAGTCCTAGGCCAAATACATAATCTATCAAGTAAATAATCCAGGCCATGGCATTTCTATATTGTATGAAGACAAATAAACCATGGGCTAAAAGAACTATTTCCCTGGATTCGTTCCTTAGATGTTGGTTCAGATTTAAGAATGCATCCCAATCGTCCTGGAAAATATTTAATAGATACTTCACAGAACATATAGGAGAATCCATTGGCCTTTGTCAGAACTTAAGATCTAGGGTTACCCTTCAGGGTTTACTCTATTCTAGGGAAAATAGATTTTTCTTTTGTAAGCTGGTAATATGAAACAAGACACAGGACAAACCCAGGAAGCTAGTACAGTATACAAACCATGTTTGTGGGGTAAGGGAAAGCAGCTATACAGAGTGCGGATCTTCAAGAGAGTTTCATGATAATCTGCCACTCCTGCCCCCCAGCCCAGTTTAACAACCTCTGATACTAGGCACCTGTTCAGTCAGCCAGGGCTCCGTGGATTTGCTGAAACAACCAGTTCCTAACGTAAACTGCTTCCAGAAGACAAGGGGCAGGGCCCCTCCTACACATTACTTTGAAAACAGCCATAATCAAACAAAACCAAGCAAAACCCCAAAAGGCATTATCCAGCCGCCCTTTAAAGAGCAGACACTGGAGACTCCATTACCTCCAGTAGGTCATAGCTTAAAGTCAACCAGAGTTTAGGTTTTAAAAGATCTCTACAGTGGTTCCAAGTCTTAGAAAACGAGGCTGCCTTGGCTCCCAAACTGTCATCCGTCAGAGAGAAGGGTGGAAAGGAGTGCTGTCATTTACTGAGTCTACTATAGAACTGAAGAATTCTCTTTAGGTACAAATTCAGGGTTTACGAAGTACCATAGATTAAGTTATAATTTGCGTCTACTATTAAGTAGGTATGAATCAAAAAAGAATCAAGTCGTCTAAACCCACAGGTAGGTAGAGGGGGAGAATCAAGGCCAGCCACAACACAGACGACTATATCAAAAGAAAAGTAAACTGAAAATGGTAAGAGCTTACTTCTGCCAGTGATTGTGTGATTGAAAGCCAAGTGTCAAGTTTATTACCCATGGGACCAAGTTAAGAGGCCAAGACAAAGCAAGAGCAAACTCAGCACTCCCTGTGGTCAAGATAAATCCTCCCTCCATTACTGATTATCTTATTACATCATCTTTTTGAGCCCAGTCTTCATATGCAAAAATACTAAGGCACCGAAACGTTGGACCTGCTTAGCCCTGCTGTGAGGAGCAAGTGAGATAACCCATTTAAAATGCTTAGGGTATGGGGGCTTAGGGTATGGCTCAGTGGTTAAGAGCACTGACTGCTCTTCCAGAGGTCCTGAGTTCAATTCCCAGAAACTACACGGTGGCTCACAACCATCTGTAATGGGATCCGGTGCCCTCTTCTGGTGTGTGCCTGAAGTACAGCTACAGTGTACTCATACACATAAAATAAATAAATCTTTAAAATACTTAGGGTAAAGCTAAGCACATAGAGAGGAGAGTGAATTCTCTGTCGGCCTTGAAGATTAAGCACAAGGACAAGTTAGTCCAGGTTGGTCAAGACTGGATGGAAATGATCTTCTACACAAAGAGACAGAGCAATAGAGGAGGCAGCTGGTACAAGAGAAAGCAGTGAGCTTAGAGCCTGTCAGATTTCAGGGATAAGTTCTTCCCTTTAGACCTACTAACTTCATGACTCAATCAATTAATGTTTTTACTGTTGTCATTTTGAGTCAGAGTCTTGATAAATAGCCCAGGCTTGGCTGGAGCTCCTGCAATCCTCCTGCCTCAACCTCCCAAGTGCTGAGATTACAGGAGAGCTCTGACTTTAGGTGGGTCACTTATCTCCTCCCCCACAACCTGGCTTTTCTCACTTATGAAATAATATGAATGACAGATGTCATCTCATTATGAGCATTAAATGTGTCAGAGTACATGACTGTCTAGCTGTAGGACAGTCACAGAAACCCTAGGAGTCCCTAGCTTCCAGGGTTATCAGGGGGGAGGAGGAGCTAGGGATCAAGAGAACCTGTCAGTACCACATGTCACTAGTGTGACTGTGCTTTTGGTGGCTTTTCTCATTTGTGATCTGTGGGAGATTTTGTCTGGGAGAAATTTCCCATTGCTCACACCCACAAAGGATCTGGAGAAGCAAAGCACTGGCCTGGTAGGTGAACGTGTTACCTAATAAGGTTTCAGGTTTTGCAGGGATTAATAGATGATTTACAAATGCTTATCTCAGAGGCAGTTGGTACTGAAGTACAAAATAACTGCTGCCTATCTTTGTTCTTTGAATCAGTATTCACTTAACACTATACCTGGGTCCATCATTCATTGTGGTTGCCTGGGTCTGCCATGGTTCACTCCTAAGCCCTGGCGAGGTTCTGGCTATGCCCTCTCAGAAGGCCTGGGTTTGTACTAGATTATTTGTTTAACCTTGTTTTTGTCATATGCTTTGGAAACAAAGTAGCCACATTTATTGTAAAGGTGTTGTTGGGTCTTAGAAACAGGAGGGCAGTTAATCAGACCAGAAAGGATTCAGACATGCTATCTTTCTAGACATGCCCTCACGCATCTCATGGGGTCTGCCAAACCCAGAAATCAGTGTCAGCTCCTTCCCGAGTAGAGAAAGCACTCAACTGTGTCAGATGAGGGTAGATTCAAGTTAGAAGAGAGGAAAACGTAGGACTCCCTTGCCTAGGCTTTGGAGAGCTTTATGACCTTTTGTGATTGCGCACTCATGCACACACACACACACACACACACACACACACACACAGTTACAGCCTTTCCTGCTGCACCACCCAACCAGTATCCGGTCTAATCAGTAGACAGAGGGAATTCTGCAAGGGTGACTCACTTCTGGGCTAACAATGGAATTCTTGATCCTTTGCTTTTTTTTATTATTTTCAAATCTGGAATTCTTTTGGTAAAGTTTGGTACAGTAAATTTAGAACAAAAGGTGTAGAAAATAACGAGCCTCCTGGGTAAAGCTCTGATGGTTTTGGCGTGAGTCAAGAGAGGCTGAGTCTGCCGTCCTGGTGTGACACCAACTGTGGGGTGTGTCAGCCACTGCACCAAAAGTCTTTCCAGAGCCTTAGCAGATGTCATGTCAAGAAAGGAGAATTTGGATGGGTGTGGTGGTGTGAATCTGCAATCCCGTACATGGAAGGTGAGGGCAGGATGATCAGGAACTTGAGGTCAGACTGGGCCACAGGAGACCCTGTTTCAAAAACAAACAAACAAAAAAACCCAAACAGAGCTTAGTGTGGAGGGAACGCCTTTAATCCCAGCACTGGGGATGAAGAGGCAGGTGGATCTCTGTGAGATGGTAGCCAGCTTGGTCCACAGAGGAGGTTTTAGGCAAGACAGATCCTGTCTCAAAAGCAAAACAGAACAAAAGAAAAACAAACGCTAGAGAGACGTAACACATAAGCATCCCCAGAGAACCTCAAATGTCCTTCAGATGCTATCCACTTTTTATTTTTTTAAACAGGGCCTCTCATTGGCCTGGACTTTCAAAGTAGGCTAGGCTGGCTGACCAGTGAGCCTCAGAAGTCTACACGTCTCTGACTTTCTAGGACTGGGATTGCAAACTCACGTCTTTATCTCATGCAACTTTTTCTAAACATAGGTTCTGATTATTGAACTCCAATCTTCATGTTTATAAAACAACAAAAATCAAATCAGATCAAATCAAAACAAAAGATACCTCAGCAACTGAGCCTAGCCCCTCAGACTAGGTTTTTTTTTTGAACTTAGATACTTTCTCTGAAATTGTATGCTATATACCTGAAGTATTTGTTGGGAATAAAAGCCAGCACAGTTCAAATAATAATTCCCTACAGATCTAATATTTTTATATGGATCTCACATACACCAGGTTGGATTTGAACTCTCTATGTAGCTGAAAATGACCCTGAACTTCTGATCTCCTTGACTCTACTTCCCATGTGCTGGGATTATAATCATGAACTGCTATTCCTGGTTTATATAGTGCTGAGGATTGAACTGGGGGCTTGGGGCATGCTACGTAAGCTCTCTACCAGTTAACCTGCATCCTCAGAACACTCGAGCACTGTTTTCAAGATTAATTTTTCTTCCTGAAAGTTATCCCTCCTGCCACTGTGTAAGTAGGCTAAAGTCCAATTATCTCTTAGCTGGAATGAAGAAAAAGGTTGCCCTGGCAATCCTTGGAAGATTCCATTGTGAAACCTGTTTTATAAAGAAGGCCTCTTATTAGGTTCTCAAAACCCAGAATGTCGGGAAACACACACCAACTTCCAGGACCTCATCTCTAGATGTCCTGGGAATAAGTAACCCAAAATTCAGAATTCTTGATTCCCGCCCATAAGGTCTTTGAAAGTCACTTACTAGGTGTAGCATCATGGTCAGTTGGGAATATAGAAATGAAATGCAACAGGTGTCAGGCTACATTTGATAACATTACAATGAGGAGGAGAAACATTAGACCTGGAATTATTTTAGCTAGATTTTGGAGACAGGGAATATTCGAGAACACACATTGGGACAGAACACTGATGCCACCCATATCCCTTCTCTGCGATGTGCAGGTTAGAGAAGAAAAGCAGCTTGTCAAACTGAAGTGAGCAAAGGAGACATTTAAATAATGACATGCCGTACACCGGAAGCACTTTCTATTTTGCCTGAGGAACTGTGTTAAAGGACTGCAGCATAGGTACAGATCTAAACTGAAAGCATCAGAAATGGGCATTTTTTTTCCTGGCTTTGATGGCGAGTAGCTCAGGAGCAATGTGACGAACAAGAACTTACAACCTTGTGCTCCAGAAAACAGCAGCCTTTGCTGAACACAAGAATCCCAAATCTAACTCTAAATCTAAAATTTGAGTAAAATTAGAAATTTAGTTTAGAGTGTTAAAAAGAAATCAAGTATGTCTGTCAGTAGAGGTCTATATTGCCAGCTACTTGAGTGGCAGAGGCAGGAGGATCTCAAGTTGAGGGTTTGTCTTGGCCACAGAGTGAGTTCAAAGCTATCCTGGGAAACTTGGTAGGGCTGTGCTTCAAAATAAAAAGCAAGAAGAGATCTGGGGATATAAACAGGCCAATGAGAGGCCCTGTTTAAAAAAATTAAAAGGGGATAGCATCTGAAGAGTGACATTTGAGGTTCTCTGGCTTCCGTGGGTATGCATGCATGCGTGCGCATGAACATACACCACAACACCACAAAATATAAATCTGAGACTCTATATTCAGTCCACAGTGCTAATACACACACACACACACACACACACACACACAC